>CAIGQW010053631.1:23587729-23635552 GCA_903798125.1 Danio choprae | reverse complement strand
CTTAATACACCATAAAGCAGATTTCACAAATAAAATCAAAATAAAGTCTTGCTGTGACCTTACTTGAAGATACTAATAGCTCTATAAGTGGCACGAGTGACAGCTGTTCTTCAGTGTCCATTTATATGTGCTATAAGAGTCTTAAAGGTGATAAGTCTGCAGCTGCTTTCAGACACCATAATAGTGCATCACTTCCTCACCCTCCCTTCCTCCCATTTGTGCAGTCTTGTCTACTTCCTCTGTTGAGTCCCTAATGGCACAGAAGAATGGACCACATTTAAGTTCTAATTGAAGATTCAAGCACGCCTGGTAGTACTTGATCAGGGTTAATGGTGCACATTGCAACTATATGTACAATATTAGTTATTAGATTACCACAGATTTTTGAGCCCATCATTGAGTTTATATATGTGATTATGTAAATGTGTGTAAATATACATACATTTTTATTTCAGCAATATTATTAAATAATATGCAACATTTGATGTGGATTATGTACAAAACAGTTTTTTTTTCTTTTAGTGGGTACATTTTATGAGACTTACTTTGTTTAACAGACGAGTGGTTCTAATAGGATTTGCTTTGTAAACCTTAAATTAAAAAAAATTCATTCATTCATTCATTTTCATTTCGGCTTAGTCCCTTTATTAATCAGCATATGTTTTACGCAGTGGATGCCTTTCCAGCTGCAACCCATCTCTGGGAAACATCCATACACACCCATTCACACTCATACACTACGGACAATTTAGCCTACCCAATTCACCTATACCGCATGTCTTTGGACTTGTGGTGGAAACCGGAGCACCCGGAGGAAACCCACGCCAACAAAGGGAGAACATGCAAACACACAGAAACGCCAACTTACCCAGCCGAGGCTCGAACCAGCGACCTTCTTGCTGTGAGGCGAACGTGCTACCTACTGCGCCACTGTGAGGCCTATTAAAAAAAAAAATTATTAAAATTAATTAAATAATAATAAAAAAAATAATTTTTTTTAGATCTTGGTCCAGGTTAATGGTGCACATTCTACTATGCATTGCTATTGGGTTCATCTTTTTTGAAGTATGTACAATAATAGTTTTTAGATTTCCACCAATTTTTGAGTCCATCATTGAGTCTATTTACTTATTTCAGTAATATTATTGTATAATCTGCGAATGTTAATGTGGATTGTGTACAATAAGGTTTGTTTTTGTGTAATATTTTCTTTTAGTGGATTTATTTTATGGCACTTTGTTTGACAAACAACTAATTTTAGTTGCATTTTCTTTGTAAACCTTAAATAAATAATAAAAAAATATTTTCCGTATATAATTCCGTGCGATGAGTTTTTAGTTTTTATACTCTTTAAAAATCATTCCGGATAATTCAGAAGATTTTTAATTTAAAAAATAATAATAATTGCGCAGAAATAACAAAAAAGTGTTTGCAGATTTTGTCTGGTTCTAGTTATTACAGCAGTTTGCTCTTTTAGTATATTAAAAAAAAACTACAATTAAATAAAAAGCGGGCGACGCGGTGGCGCAGTGGATAGCACAATCGCCTCACAGCAAGAAGGTCGCTGGTTCGAGCCTCGGCTGGGTCAGTTGGCATTTCTGTGTGGAGTTTGCATGTTCTCCCCGTGTTCGCGTGGGTTTCCTCCGGGTGCTCCGGTTTCCCCCACAAGTCCAAAGACATGCGGTATAGGTGAATTGGGTAGCTAAATTGGCCATAGTGTATAAGTGTGTGTTTGTGTGTGTGTGAATGAGTGAGTGTGTATGGATGTTTCCCAGAGATGGGTTGCAGCTGGAAGGGCATCCGCTGCGTAATACATATGCTGGATAAGTTGGCGGTTGATTCCGCTGTGGCGACCCCAGATTAATAAAGGGACTAAGCCAAAAAGAAAATGAATGAATGAATAAATAAAAAGCTGAGATTTAAAGACCACTCAAAAAAAATATCTTATTTTGCTAATGTTCCATTAAGTCTTAAATGTTCTCAGAAAGTTGCCATGCTAAAACAAATGTTTTAAAAAACACTTGTTTATAAACACGTTACATACAGTTGAAGTCAGAATTATCAGCCCTCCTGTGAATTTTATTTTCTTTTTTAATTAATTCTCAAATGATGTTTAACAGAGCAAAGAATTTTTCTGATAATATTTTTTCTTCTGGAGAAAGTCTTATTTGTTATATTTCGGCTAGAATAAAAGCAGTTTAGAATCTTTTAAAAACCTTTTTAAGGTCAAGAATATGAACCTCCTTAAGCATATTTTTTTTTTCCATTAGCTACAAAAGAAACCATCATTATATAATGACTTGCCTAATTACCCTAACTTGCCTAATTAACCTAGTTAAGCCTTTAAATGTCACTTTAAGCTGAATACTAGTATCTTGAAAAATATCTAGTAAAATATTATGTACCGTCATCATGGCAAAGATAAAAGAAATCAGTTATTAGAAATGAGTTATTAAACTATTATGTTTAGAAATGTGTTGAAAAAAATCTTCTCTCTTAAACAGAAATTGGGTAAAAAAAATATTTCTGATAATAATTCTGACTTCAACTGTAGTTATGCAAATGTTAGAGAAAGCAGTCGTGTTGGGGAAACCTTCAGTTTTTATTATTTTGCAAACAATATAGGATGTATAGGATAATTAAATTTATGTAAAGAGGTTGTCAGGTATCTGTTCTGCGTCATGTGATTCCTTTGTTCTGTTTCCCGCCATTTCCTAATGTTCATTTGTTTCACCTGTCTCTCACCCCTGTGTCCTACCAGTTTAATCATGTCCCCTGTGTATTTATACTCCTGTGTTTGGTTCAGTCCTTGGTCCAGTATTGTATTGTCTGATCGTTATTCCATGTTGTCTTCACCCCATGTCTTTCCTGAGTCTCCTGTGTTTCCAGTACACTTGAAGTGAGTGAGTGAGTGAGTGAGTGAGTGAGTGAGTGAGTGAGTGAGTGAGTATAAATTTGTGTATTTTGATAAATCCTGTGTTCCTGTGCCTTCATGTGCGAATGTGACAGAGGTTTAGAAAAACGTTACATGAACAATGAGCACAATGATTAAGTAAACTATTTGTGTTGAAACATAATACCCAATGCAGTACACAATTCAAAATAACACAATAATAATTTTAAAGACTTGAGTACTATTTCCACTCTGCTTTTAACTATATTAAAACTAACGTTGAAAAGCAAATATTTATGTTTGTAATCTTTTGAACACATTAAAATAAAACTAACTAAAATGTAGTTTATGGAGACATTTTATAAATGAATAAAAATAACAAAAACACTGATTTCCAATTAGACAAACTATTAATTAGGACTGCAGTTATTGACAGTTTGATCATAAATGACAGTACAAAATAAAATATAATTAGTGATGATAAACATACAATTTTATTTGTTTAATGTACAATATTTGAATGCATACACACATATGTACACATAAGTGATGGAAGACAAGTCATAACATACTGCAAAATATGTACTTTTTTCATTTTAATCAAGGGCTCAAAACATCAGATCATCTTGGTAAAAACTTTTCTGTGCAATTATTTAAAAAATTATATAAATCTATAGAATAGTCATGTAAATATGAAAATATTTAATAGCAAAAATGTTTGGAATGGGAGAGTGCATTCAGGCTGAATGTTGGATCAGCCAGTCCATCACTTGCGCTTTGTTTTCAGAGACCCATTTAACGTTGGCTTTGGTTTGCTCGATGGCCTGTTCCATTGCATGTGTGCCCAAACTAACGTCACTCTCTGCAATGTCTTCTTTGAATTGTTGCAACTGCGATTGGTCAAAGAAAAGAGAGAAAGGAACAGGTAAACACGTTATGTCAACCACACATTTTCAGAGAGAGACAAATAATACAATTTAACAACAAATTGGTAATCTTTATATAAAATATGTAAAATACTGCAAATGCTTTGATTCAAAAGTCTGGGTCAAATGCTTTTAAATAAGTAGAAATCAATAGTTTTTCTTTAACTTTCTATTGCTTAATGTCGTTTTATTTATTTATTTATTTATTTATTTATTTAATTTATTACTGTCAGGTGTCTGTTCTGTGTTTCCCTTGTCATGTGATTCCTTTGTTCTGTTTCCCGCCGTTTTCAATGTTCATTTATTCCACCTGTGTATCATCTGTTCCATTAGCCCTCATGTATTTATACCCCTCTGTTTGGTTCAGTCCTTGTCCCGTATTGTATTGTCTTTGTGTTGTTCTGTCCATGCTGTCGTCACCCTATGTCCTCCCAGATTTTCCTTTATCTTCCAGTGCCTGTTTATTTAGTAAGTGTTTGTAAATAAATTTGTGTTTGTTAAATCTCGTGTTCCTGTGCCTTCATGTGTCCAGTCGAGCGTGACAATCACAAACATTCCAAATGTTTTTTAAACTTCAGTATCTAAAATTTTAACATCACTGTTATTGTAACATTTTCAAATGTATTAAAATACAGATTATTGTTTTTTAATTGCAATCAAATTATACTGTGATTTTACCGCATTTCAGTTATACACTGTAAAAATACTGGGCTCCACACAATTCCTTCATGTTGTCCCAACGCAAATTGATTAAGTTAACTTAATTGTTTTTAAGTGGATTGAACATCAGTGGTGGAAATGGTGCTAAAAATTCATGCTCAAGTAAAAGTACTTGCCCAAAAATGTAGTGTAAGCAGAGTAAAAGTATATGTTGAAAATATTACTCAAAGTATGAGTAAATAGTAGTGATTTTAAAAGTATTCAAGAGTAGTGAGAGTACGGAGTAAGCTGATGTGTTTACATGCAATTTGTGCATGTGTGCGTGTGTGTAAACTTGACATTCTGTAGTGCATTTAGCTATTGTTTAAGATTATTTGGTGATTTCAGTTATCATACATTAAACATTCGCCATCCTTTAATCAGTGACATGCAGTATTAACAGTCTCTGGATCACTGCGTGTAGAGATTTTGGACATCTTCTTGAACACTTTTAATGCTTTCAATCAATTTGCTGCATTTATAAAGCACCCATGTCTTGAGGTTGTTCAGTATGATGTGATTTACTGCCTGATTGTGTGATTTCTACTCTGCAAATCCTCGTAGACAAGAAAAAATAAGGTAACAACTGCAGGTTGAAGGAAAGTAGTGGAGTGAAAGTACAGATACTGCACTAAAAATGTACTCAAGTGAAAGTAAAAGTACACATTTTTAAAACAGCTTATTAAATTACAATTCCTGAGAAAAACTACTCAATTCCAGTCATTTGAGTATTTGTAATACGTTACTTTACAACGCTGTTGAACATAAAACAATTAGGTTGTTGCCAAAATAACCAAAATGAACAAGCAGCAAACGCCTTGTTTTGAGTGTACAGGGTATAAATCTTTCAACAACATTCAAAAGTCATTGTATGAAAAATACATTCATTTTATGAATACAAAGTCATTGTAAAAATACATTGTATTAAAAAAAAAATTCTTTTTATATAGCACAAATAGCACAAACCTGTTGCAGTTCAATTTCTGTAGAAAAGGTTTTCACGATGCCCCGGATCAGGGTTGCAAATCTACGGAGATCACATAATAAAAGTCATTTAGAGAACAAGTTTTTGCTACAAGAAAGAAAAACACCACTTTTATTTTCACTGTTTTGTTTTGTTGTGAGGATGATTAATAATAATGTTAATATTGGTAAAAGTAATGGTTATAACAACAACAACAACTATAATATTCATTCATTCATTCTCCTTCGGCTTAGTCTCTATTTCAGAGGTCGCCACAGCAGAATGAATCACCAAATATTCCAGCATATGTTTTACACAGCGGATGCCCTTCCAGCTGCAACCCAGTACTGGGAAACACCCATAGACCATTCACATACACTATGGCCAATTTCATTCATTCATTCATTTTCCTTCGGCTTAGTCCCTTTATTCATCAGGGGTCGCCACAGCAGAATGAACCGCCAACTTATCCAGCATATGTTTTACACAGCGGATGCCCTTCCAACTGCTACCCAGTACATGGGTACAAACATCCATACATGGTAGAAAATGTCAAAAGAAAATTGGCACACTGCCACTTTAGGTCTCAATTTGATTTAGCTCTCAAATTTGAGAGCTAAAGTGGCAGTGTGCCGACTTTCTTTTTACTTTTTCGACTGTGTTTGGTTTGATCGAGCACCTGCCTTCGAGAATCTCTTAGATGTGTGCACACTTTTGTTTTTGGTTGCTTAAAAACAACCATACACAGTCATTCACTACGTACAATTTAGTTCATCCAATTCACCTATGTCTTTGGACTGTGGGGGAAACCGGAGCACCCGGAGGAAACCCACGACAACATGGGGATAACATGACAATAATATTAATAATAATAATAATTATTATAATTACTCATTATTTATAAGTTGCCATTTGGCTCTGATGAAGTTCCAAGCCAACGGCTGGCCAATTACATTGGTGGCAATATACACAATGGCAGAGCTGGCATCATGCTTCCTGATCAGGTTCGGATCAATTGTGTATTGCAGGTACCTGTGGAGAAGAGATAAAAGGCTGTTAAATTAGTTGAGATTTCTATGTACAAGTGTCTAACTTTTGTCTGTTAAAATGAAATATCAAAACAGATCAAAACGAAGTTAAATCATCACATAGTACAGTCATGGCCAAAAGATTTGAGAATGACACAAATATTAGTTTTCACAAAGTTTGCTACTAAACTGCTTTTATATCTTTATTTCAGTTGTTTCTGTGATGTACTGAAATATAATTACAAGCACGTCATACGTTTCAAAGGCTTTTATAAACAATTACATGACATTTATGCAAAGAGTCAGTATTTGCAGTGTTGGCCCTTCCTTTTCAGGACCTCTGCAATTCGACTGGGCATGCTCTCAATCAACCTCTGGGCTAAATCCTGACTGATAGCAACCCATTCTTTCATAATCACTTCTTGGAGTTTGTCAGAATTAGTGGGTTTTTGTTTGTCCACCCGCCTCTTAAGGATTGACCACAAGTTCTCAATGAAATTAAGTTCTGGGGAGATTCCAGGCCATGGACCCAAAAGTTCAACGTTTTGGTCCCCGAGCCACTTAGATATCACTTTTACCTTATGGCACGGTGCTCCATCGTGCTGGAAAATGCATTGTTTTTCACCAAACTGTTTTTGGATTGTTGGAAGAAGTTGCTGTTGGAGGGTGTTTTGGTACCATTCTTTATTCATGGCTGTGATTTTGGGCAAAATTGTGAGTGAGCCCACTTCCTTGGATTAGAAGCAACCCCACACATGAATGGTTTCAGGATGCTTTACTGTTGGGATGACACAGGACTGATGGTAGCACTCACCTTTTCTGCCTTTTTCCAGATGCCCCAAACAATCGGAAAGGGGCTTAATCGCAGAATATGACTTTGCCCCAGTCCTCAGCAGTCCATTTGCCATACTTTTTGCAGAAGATCAATCTGTCCCTGAGGTTTTTTTTGGAGAGAAGTGGCTTCTTTGCTGCCCTTCTTGACACCAGGCCATCTTTCAAAAGTCTTGGCCTCACTGTGCGTGCAGATGTGCGCTCACACCTGCCTGCTGCCATTCCTGAGCAAGCTCTGCACTGGTGGCACTCCGATCCCGCAGCTGAATCCTCTTTAGGAGACGATCCTGGCGCTTGCTGGACTTTCTTGGACGCCCTGAAGCCTTCTTAACAAGAATTGAACCTCTTTCCTTAAAGTTCTTGATGATCCTATAAATTGTTGATTTAGGTGCAATCTTAGTAGCTACAATATCCTTGCCTGTGAAGCCATTTTTATGCAACGCAATGATGGCTGCACGCATTTCTTTGCAAGGTTTTTTCAGGATTAAGTTCATTTTCATGGCAAAGAAGGACTATGCAACTCATCTGATCACTCTTCATAACATTCTGCAGTATATGCAAATTGCTATTATAAAAACTTAAGCAGCAACTTTTCCAATTTCCAAAATTTATGCAATTCTCAAAACTTTTGGCCACGACTGTATAACAATGCTGCTGTGAATGCTGCTGTGAATATTTTTGGCTTGTTTAGAAAATGCTTTATGATCTAAGAATGTTTAGATATTTGGCCAAAAAAACAAGACAAAAGCTTTAAGTAAGAAAAGCATTTTTTGCAGTGTATTAGGCTTATTTGCTGCTAATGAAATATTTCTTATGATTATCCATGTTGAAAACAGCTGTTTAACATATTTGTGGAAACAGTGACTACGTTTACACGGACATCAGTAATCTAATTATTTGCCTTAATCTGAATAAGACAATAATATGATTAAGGTGTTTACATGAGTTGCTTTTTCAATGTTCCTTTCATGATCCCGTTTTACATGTTTAATTTCGGGTGTTTCATTTTTAATTTGTCGACTTTAACTGCAGTTTGGCGTTTTCACTTTCATTCAGGAACATTTCATGCATGCCCCCCCGAGATATTGGATGCGAGTATGAACTGCTGTTGTTTTAATGTTGTTTAACTGCTGTTTAATGTTGTTTAGGTGTTGTTTTAATGGAATTTGATGGGGGAAAAACCTCAGAATTTTGCGTTGCAGGTGTCTGTGGTCCTTGACTGACTCCTGTCGCAAAATGAGGTGAAAATCCTACACGACGGTAATAGTTTAATTGCGGTGTTTACATGTCTGTACTGCATTTCAATAATGCGACTAAAATCGACATACCCCACATGTCTTAATTCGATTTCTGCTTAGTTCGATTATGGCCTTAATCGGATTAAATTAATCAAACATCGCTGTTTACATGGTGGACTCTTAATCAGAGTATAATCTTAATGATTATATAAAATCGGATTATTAGTGTCCATGTAAATGTACTCACTGATGTGGAAGTTTTTCAGGACTCTTTGATGAAAACAAAACAATTGGAATAGAAATCCTTTGTAGACAAATTACCAGATTTACTCAACAAGGCAAATCAATCCTATAAAATCGCCAATATGCACGGAAGTGTTTTCAGCCACTGATGAACTTCCAGTGAAAGTGTAATGTAACTATTTTCAGTTTCAGAAGGTCCCTTTTACAGCATCGATAATGTAATTTAATTGAAATATAGTCCGTTAAACAGACTTGAGCATTAATTCAGTTGTTCAAACGTAAAACGAGATGAAAGGCAGTATAAATGCAAGCGCCATGAGGACCACAGTATCCATTCAAAATACTGTGGTAAAATAAATGTTCATGTTTTAAAGGCATGGCGCGGAACAATGAAATTTAATGCAATGCTTGTTGTCCTGTCTGAGAAGCACTTTTTATATTGCATCTCAATCAGGCAGTGAAGATCATTGATTTTAAACAAACCCTAAAATCGTAAACGTGGTGAGTTCATAATGGCACGACAGTTCACCGGAAGAGCCTGAGCTGGCTTATTCAAAATAAAAGTCCCTGTGCATATAGCCTATAATTTGTCAGTTCAGACTGCAGTTTTTTAAGGCCAAAACTTCATTCATTCATTCATTTTCCTTCAGGTTAGTCCCTTTTTTATCAGGGGTCGCCATAGCGGAATGAACTGCCAACTATTCCAGCATATGTTTTACGCAGCAGATGCCCTTCCAGCCACAACCCAGTACTGGGAATCACCCATAGACTCTTTTCCACACATACACACTTACACTACGGCCAATATAGTTTATTTAATTCACCTATAGCGCATGTCTTTGGACTGTGAGGGGAACCGTAGCACCTGGAGGAAATCCACACCAACACGGAGAGAACATGCAAACTCCACACAGAAATGCTAACTGGCCCAGCCAGGACTTGAACCAGTGACCTTCTTGCTGTGAGGCGACGGTGCTAACCACTGAGTCACCATGCGTGAGTGTTCGTGTACTGTATGTGTGAAGATGTGGTCTCACCTGTTTAACAGCCAGGGCTCTTTAGTGCAGGACAGAGCATACATCAGTTTCTCAGCCTCTGCAGCTATAGTGCTGTTCTTGAACATCGCCCATCCAAAATCCCACTCCTTAACACCGCCAGCAGCAATGGCATTACAGTACACAACAGTCTTCAGATTTGGAGGAATTCTGGAGTAGAGAAATTAAAATATTACAGTAACTGATCTGAACCTAAATGAGGCAAAACAAGCTGAATTAAAGTGTGAACTGAACTGAAATCAACTGGGCCATATTTGAATAAACAGAACTGGAGAGTAACTGGAGAACCGCTTTGAATTCTGACTTTAACAGAAGAGGAAACCAAAGACAAAAAACATATTGAACTGAATTCACAGTACAAATGAATTAAAATTAAATTATTTGAATTGAAATTAAAATGAATGATCAGTTATGAATTAAAATGCCATAATCAGAATGAAAAGACGTAGAAATAAGTGAACTTAATTTAAACTGTTTACTATTAAATTTACCTGAATCACTGAATGAACTGAATTAGCAAATTAGTGGAATCATAAAGAAAGCCATGAAATTAATTCAGAGTGGAACTGGATTCAACTGAACCAGCAAACCAAACATCCATTAGAATTGGCTTTTTTTTTTAATTTATTGTAAACTTTAAATTTAAAATATAACCTATAAATGCACTTAGCTTATCATCTAATATCATTTTACATATGTTTTAATAAAATGTCTACAAACTCGTAAAACAGATATAAGCTGAGGCAAAATCAATGCTATCTCACAGCAATTTGCAACTTTTTGATTTAGTGGCTATTCGTATGATCTCATTCATACAATTTAGTACGATTTGCTTATGCCCCAATGACGGTTGGATTTAGGGGCGGGGTTTGATGCCACGCCTCCTTTTTAAAATTGTACATTTTTGTATGACTGAACTCGAACACTGTAAAAAAATTATGAGTCCATTGAACTTATATTATGTTAATTCATTTTCTTTTTGGATTAGTCCCTTTATTAATCGGGGGTCGACACAGTGGAATGAACCACCAACTTATCCAGCATATGTTTTACCCAGCGGATACCCTTCCAGCTGCAACCCATCACTGGGAAACATCCGTACACACTCATTCACACTCATACACTACGGACAATTTTAGCTTACCCAATTCACCTATAGCGCATGTCTTTGGACTTGTGGGCGAAACCGGAGCACCCAGAGGAAACCCTGGGTGCTCACCTCACAGCAAGAAGGTCGCTGGTTCGAGCCTTGGCTGGGTCAGTTGGCATTTCTGTGTGGATTTTGCATGTTCTCCCCGTGTTCACGTGGGTTTCCTCCAGGTGCTCCGGTTTCCCCCACAAGTCCAAAGACATGCGGTACAGGTGAATTGGGTAAGCTAAATTGTCCGTAGTGTATGTATGTAAATGAGTGTGTATGGATGTTTCCCAGTGATGGGTTGCAGCTGGAAGGGCATCCGCTTCGTAAAATATATGGTGGATAAGGTGGCGGTTCATTCCGCTGTGGCGACCCCAGATTAATAAAGGGACTAAGCCGAAAAGAAAATGAATAAATGAATGAATTAGGTGTCCCCAGTGGAGAATTATTACATTTTTGAAAATGTTCGAAACAGTGATGATATCACAGTGTCACCTTTTACTGAAATCACAGGACCTTGCCAATTTAATACGCACCACTGATTCGTAAAAAAATTTTTTTGTAAAGGTTTCAAAGCCTCAGTGCCAGTGCTTCTAAAGACATCACTAATTTAGAATGAACAGACTGAACTAAGCAAAAAAGAAGTTAAAGTTTGCGTGAAATCAAAATGTACGATGTTATTTTGTTAGCGCGTGTTGTTCTTTATTAATAGTTAATTCACTGAATTAAAAAGTTTTTGGTTTGTTTTGGTAATCTTCAATCAAAATTTGACCATTTGCTTCTGCTTTTGGAGTGGTGACTCTTCTCTTATGTGGTTTGTTACTGAAATAAAAGTCTCAGTAACTTTCAGTTCACACAGACTTTAACTGAATCCAGTCTGTTATTGAATGGAACTGAACTACAGCAAATGAGCAGAATCAAAACACATCTGAATTCAACTGGGGAAGTGAAATCAGAGTGAAACTGTATTCAGCTAACCTCCTATGAACATAATGATACATAATGAACAACTAGAAAGCATTTTTTGAATTATAAGTTTCATTACTGAAGTGAACTAAATATTAGTGTAATCATAATAAGGGTGAACTGAACTGAATTCAGATTTAAGGATGAGAGAGAAAGTTGTCATACGGGTTGACATTCGGGTTCTTCATCCATTGTCTGTACCACATGCTGGTGAGCTCTGAGCATGCTTTGATTCCAGTTTTGCAGGCCATTAACATCGCATTCAACTGGCTATATCTATGAACAGAAGACGCACATATCAGACAACATTGCAATAACCTCAATCCATTATATTTCTGTTAAGTGCAAAAATGACAATTCTCTGTTTACATTTTTGTAGAGCGTATAAAAGCATCAACATCATACATTTTTTTACTGACGTCCAGTTTTTGTACCAGTAATAACAATAGTAATTTCAAGAGTTCACGCTTAGCTGATGATTGGTTATAAAGTTTGTTTGGCATGCTGTCCCGGGAGAGAGCCCTGAGCTCATAGATCCTCGAGCCCGGGGCTCCCTCCCGTTTGCAAGGCGAGAGGGGAGTTTGAGCTCAGGTAGATCTCGAGAACTCCCCTGCTGTAGTAGCTAATGAACAGATAGTGATTGCTCTTAAGATGACTACTGACTAGGAGCATGTCTATGATGCCGATTTGGATTAGTCAATTAACTTAAGTTCCATGTTTTTGGACGGTGGGAGGAAACCGGGGAACCCGGTGGAAACCCACGTGAGCACGGGGAGAACATGTAAACTCCACACTGAAACGTCGGCTGGCTTGGTAAGGACTAGAACCAGTGACGTTCTTGCTGTGAGGCAACAGTGCTAACCACTGGGCCACCGTGCCACCCGTCTAGGAAAGGAGGAGTAGGGGTGGAAGGGGGATTCTTCAAAACGAAGATGGCTGTGATATGAAACTTAGGGTATTTATAGTGGCTTAGGAATCGTCTGATTGGTGAATCATGAATTGGATAATGCGGGACCAACCGCACCAATCCTCTCGAAATTAGTTTATAAATAAACTTCACTTAGGTTTTATGACCATATATACCACTCTGAACCTATAGATTTTAAGGGATAGTTCACTCAAAAATGAAAATATGCTCACTATTTACTCATTCTAATGTGGTTCTGAATGATTATGAGTTTCTTTTTTCTGTTAAACACAAAACAAGATATTCTGAAGAATGTTGTAAATAAAGCAGCCATTGACATCCATATTAAGAACAGAAATATTATGGAAGTGAATAGCTGTTTTTTTTTTTAGAAACTCAACGCATGAGTAAATGATGACCAAATTGTCTTTTTTTTGGGTGAACTATCCCTTTAAATAAGCCTATAATTGCCTCTATGACTATCATTTTAGATACAGAATTTCCACCATTTCCGTAATATTTAACAAACTGTACTTGACATTTTAACTAACTGTATATATTAGTAAATAACTCAGTGTGGTCATGTGATCACTATTTACTCTCTGTCAAATGGTTCCAGACATTTAGGAGTTGAACACTAAAGAAGATATTTTGAAGAAAGCTGAAAACCGGTAACCATTGACTTTCAACATAGAAAATACAAATACTGTGGAAGTCAATGGTTACCAGTTTCCAGCATTTTTCATAATATCTAATTTTGTGTTCAGCAGAAGAAAGAAACTCATAAAGGTTTAAAACATAAATAGACAGAATATTTGGGGTGAACTACCCCTTTAAAATATAAATGTGGGGCTTGTGTTGTCTTGTGTTCAGTTTAATTACAGTGAATATTCCTTTAATTTTTAGAAAGTTTTCAGAGTATGTTTAACCATTTTATTGTCATATAGTTTTAGAACAGCTTGGTTTGTCATGACCTTCATAAAAGTTTTAATTTATAGCAGTAATGTGTGTGGTGTTAATATTTAAAATAAACCGTGAGAGAGATAAACGTATATTTACTGGTCCATGTGTCTCGTAGGTTTCCGAGTCCAGTTTAATGTGATGCCTTTGAAGTGGTGAAAAAGTGGTTCAACCTTTCTCCGCAGGTAAGCCTTGATAAATGTTAAAATATAAAGGCATTATGTGTTAAACACAATTGATCCTACTCTCTGGGTAATGAAATGTATGTATTTCATGTAGCTTGTTTTGTCATCAGATACCCTATATTAAGTCAACTTCTATACCTCCAAAGGTCCGCGGACTTCTGTTCGGTCAAACATGAGGAAAAAGTATTCCAGATTTCTTATGGCAGATTCCCACGGTATGTACTCCTTCTCCTTTGAGAGATACAGGGTTGTTCTCAGAGCCAAGGTTATGTTGAGAATCTTTGCTCTTTGAATGGTCAGAATCAGACAGTCAATTATTTTATTATTAAAAGCTTGTTTTATTAAAATGTTTCCATCGATGAATTGTCACTGTGGTAAAACTTACCTCGCCAAAGTAAATGCATCATCGATGATCTGACCCCTGTTGAGAACTGAAATAACCTAAAAAAAAAAACCAAAACAAACATTTCTGAAAAACAATACAAACATTTTTATGCATACATATATATATACACTACCTGACAAAAGTCTTGCCGTCGATCCCAGTTTTAAGAGCAACAAATAATAATTTGACTTCTAGTTGATCATTTGGTATTAGAAGTGGCTTATATGAAAGGCAAAGGCCTCTAGATTACGCTTATTTTACCAAAATAAAATATGATCATGCATTGTGTGGCGAGTGAGGCGGGGTCGAGAGCCGTGACAGCATACGAGGCATGAGTGAGATAATCAGAGACACCTGGACGAATCACCTGCCTCGAGTCTCACGGAGGAGCCCTGGAAGCTAAAAGGAGGAGAGACGCCAGTGCTAGACGAGAGAGGACCGGGCCCGGACATATTATATTTTACTTGTACTTTCAGTTTGACGACAGTCTCCGCGAGGAGCTGCCGTCTGTTTGTTTAATTTGTTATTAAATTATTTTAAAGTCCGCCGGTTCTCCGCCTCCTCCTTCCCGGCGGCCAGGTGGTCGTTAACTTCATTACACCTTGATTTTTAATTATTTAATTAGGACAGTAAGGTCTGATTTTGCTCAGACAAAAGTCTTGTCACTTAACATAAATAATGTACAGTATAGAATATAAAGTCATGGTGCAGTGGAGTAAGAATTAATATTGTGTATGACTCCCATGAGCTTGGAGGACTGCATCCATACATCTGTGCAATTACTTATTAATTACTTATTAAAGTCTTCTGGTATGGCAAAGAAAGCGTTCTTGCAGGACTCCCAGAGTTCATCAAGATTCTTTGGATTCATTTTCAATGCCTCCTCCGTCTTACCCCAGACATGCTCAATAATGTTCATGTCTGTGACTGGGCTGGCCAATCCTAGAGCACCTTGACCTTCTATGCTTTCAGCGACTTTGGTGTGTATGCTAAAGTATGAGAGGGAGCGGTATTCTGCTGAATAATTTTCCCTCTCCAATGGTTTGTAATGTAATGGGCAGCACAAATGTCTTGATACCTCAGGCTGTTGATGTTGCCATCCACTCTGCAGATCTCCCGCATGACCCCATGCTGAATGTAACCCCAAACCATGATTTGTCCTTCACCATCTTTCACTGATTTCTGTAAGAATCTTGGGTCCATGCGGGTTCCAATAGGTCTTCTGCAGTATTTGTGATGATTGGGATGCAGTTCAACAGATGATGCATCGGAAAAATCTACCTTCTGCCACTTTTCCAAATGATCAACTAGAAGTCAAGTTATTATTTGTTGCTCTTACAACTGGGATCGACGACAAGACTTTTGTCAGGTAGTGTGTATATTTATTCATTTATTCATTTATTCATTTATTTATCTCCAGAAAATGATGGTGGTGTGACAGCTTGTCAGAGTAACAAATGTTTTTAATTTGTTGTGTTTGAAAATGAGGTTTATTCAAATATTGATTTCAAAGTCTTCTGAAGGTAAAACAATGATATTTATATTTTAAATTAAATATAAAAAAAGGTCTAAACTGTTTTTCTAACACTTTCTTTTAAAAATTGAAGTACATCTTCTTTAGTTTAAAGATTGTAGTATTTTTTTATTTTATTTTTTTGCATCGTACAACCTTTATTTTTTTCTCCACTCTATTTAATTTATTTGCTGTTTAAAATATTATTTTTGATGACATTTTTAGCAGTTTGAAAGTGTATATATATATATATATATATATATATATATATAAATATATATATATATATATATATATTTTATTTATGTATTATACAGTACATAGAATATTCTGAATGTTTTAACTTCAGTTAGGTAATAAGATACTCACTTGATGATCTGAAGTCAGTTGTGTAATGAGACGTTCCCAGTTATGGGAATCATAATTAACTCTGTAGTATCCCGTGACATTCAGGTTGGCCAGTACCCAGTCAGTCTCTGTCTTCATGAGCTCACATGAAGCGCTTTTATTAAGGAGCCACTGCTGACCCATGTTTCTGCCACTCTTCATCCATGTGACGGGCACAAACCACTCGTAACTGCATCGTTTTGAAAACACACACAGTATACTTTAAAACTGAACTCTTTATAGTACAGGACTCGGATGTTGTCAAATTAGTCAATGCAAACATACTTGTAGTCAGATGGTGTGTTTACTACTGCCTCTGGGTCAATCAGGAAGTGCTGTTGAGAGATACTTCCTGTATGAGTGTCAATAGTTACAACAGGGAAGCCCATCTGAAGAATCCAGCGATTCATTATTTCGTTTATTGAGGCTGGGAGATGGACATTTTCATCAGAATCTGCAACCTGAACAAGAAATTAAATCAAATTATTTAGAAATCAAATTAAATCTAAAGTTATGGCTGTAGAAATAACACACACTTTCGCATGAACTTTAAACCCTTGTGTGTCAATTAAAAAATAAATTGCAAACATATCATTAAAAGTATCATGTTGAAAATAATATTAAATTATTAAAAAATATATATTTTTATAATCTTTACTACAATAAAATACCAAAAAATGAACATTTAACCGTTGTGTCAATTAAACAAATGCAAAATATCATTAAAAGTATCACATTTGATTAATATTTACAATAATATAATTTTTTTATCATTTTAAAATAATTGTAATAATCTTTACTACATTAAAATACCAAAACATGAACATTTAACCTTTGTGTGTCAATTAAACAAATGCAAAATAGAATTAAAAGTATCACATTTCAATAACATTTACAATAATATGAAATAATTATTTTTATAATTGTAAAATTATTTTAATAATCTTTACTACAATAAAATATCAAAGCAATTTTTTTCAAAAACTATGTCCAGTGTGTTTTGTAAATTTTTTTTAAAGCATTATTTTTAAGGATTTAAATTCTTTACCCCTTAATTGTATACATAACGTTGTGTTAAATGAAATAAATAATAACATCTATTATTTTTTTAATTAAAGGTTAAGAGGATTTTTGTATTATTATGGTCCTGCATATGTTAATGATCAGAAACAACATTAATTTTAACACATTGTTTTATTTTTTGAACTATTTTTGTACTTTGTGTAAAATAGATTTATCAAAGGACATGTGGGTGAAATCTAAAACATTTCAATAAAGATACAGCTTTTTACCAAAATTTAAAATGACAACATAAACAACATTAATTTTAACCCATTGTTGTTTTTTGCGCAGTGTCCTAAGCATAACTATTTTTGTACTTTGTGTAAAATTGTTTTATGAAATCAAATGTGGGTGAATGTGGGTATTAATCTTTCAATAAAAATACAGTGTTTTGCCCATATTGAAAATGACGTATGAAAATCACAAATTTGACAAATTAATGTTTGGATTTTACAGATCCTGTAAATGACACGTTTTTATCTGTTACACTGTTTATTAAGTTTAAATTGTTATGAAATTGTTAATGATGCTTTGTTTCTATTCTATTATTTTGATCGTTTTTGTATTTTTACAGCCAATAAATCAACTTTGAATTTGTTGGAATTTATATAAATGGACATTTACATCCATTTCAACCATCAGAATAAGAAATATGTATATTCATTCATTCATTTTCATTTCGGCTTAGTCCCTTTATTAATCTGGGGTCGCCACAGCGGAATGAACCGCCAACTTATCCAGCATATGTTTTACGCAGCGGATGCCCTTCCAGCTGCAACCCATCTCTGGGAAACATCCATACACACCCATTCACACTCATACACTATGGACAATTTAGCTTACCCAATTCACCTGTACCGCATGTCTTTGGACTTGTGGGGGAAACCGGAGCACCCGGAAGAAACCCACGCCAACACAGGGAGAACATGCAAACTCCACACAGAAACGTCAACTGACCCAGCCGAGGCTCGAACCAGCGACCTTCTTGCTGTGAGGCGAACGTGCTACCCACTGCGCCACTGTGAGGCCCGAAATATGTATATGTTCTAATATATTAACTATAACTTTATATAAGTCAAAATAATTAACTCTCCTGTTAAGTTTTTTATTATTTTATATTTTTCCCCAATTTCTGTTTAACAATTGAACTTTAACAATTGAAATTCTGTTTAACAACAGATTGAAATAATTTTTCAACACAGAAATAATTTTTTCAACACATTTCTAAACATAATAATTTAGTAGATATTTTTCTAGATACTAGTATTCAGTTTAAAGTGCAATATCAAGGTTTAATTAGGTTAATTAGGCAAGTTAGAGTGATTGAGTTTGTTTTGAAGACAATCCAAAACAAAATATTGTTTAAGGGAGCTACTAATATTGACCTAAAAATGGTTTTAAAAAGATTAAAAATTGCTTTTATTCTAGCCAAAATAAAACTAATAAGACTTTCTCCAGAAGAAAAAATATTATTTGGGAAATATTTGAAAAAGAAAAAAAAAATTACAGGAGCATTAATAATTTTGACTTCAGCTGTACATAATATATAATAAGTTCATACATGACCATAAATCAGATTTCTGTATGGATCTGAGATGTCAATAAGGACACGCAAGGGTTAAAGTATCCAATCTATCAGTTTTGTTACTTACTTCCTGCAGTTTTTTCCAGAGATCTGTGTACACTGTATTGCTGTATGCATACTCTTCCAAATAGTTCTGTGGAAATCACATGCAAAAGTGGTATTCTGAGAAAAAGTCACTCAGTAGCATAAACATGAACCCTGAAAACCTGAAACCATTTAGACATACATGAAGTCCTTTAGCGAAGACGGACTCGGACAGGAACTCAGACAGCATTCTCAGGACTGCAGACCCCTATAAAAACAAAGACTGATTGTTATCTAAAAAAAATATTGCTTAATGGCAATATTTCGAATTGTCTTTGGCACATGACGCAACCTTGCTGTATGTTATGGCATCAAACAGCTCTTCGATTTCCTCCGGGGTGTTGACTTCGTCCTCTTGTGAAGACAGAGGGTGCGAGGAAACAAGAGCATCCACTGTAAACGCCTGGTAAACCTCCTGCAGAACAATCAGCTCTTTCTGCACAAGAGAAAACACTAATTAATATTAGTTAGTTAGTTAGTTAAGCTGAATTTGCATTAGCAACTCACTTTATGAACATACACTGTAAAAATGGCTGTGTATTCAATAGTAAAAAAAACACACCTGTAAATATGCTACAGTAGGAATCCATCCTGGTTTACAGTAAATTTCCTTAAAGAGCCCCTATTATGGGTTCTTGAAAATTACCTTCCAAAGCTCTAAGTGAAAGCTCTATTTTGAAAACATACCCCTATATACATTTCTGGAGAGCGCCAAATACGTCCCAGGAGGTATGTTTTATTTTTGCAGTTTTTGTTTCTTTGCAAATCCACCAAAGGCCACTGTGTTCGCTTTTTGAGATCTCAAATTTCTCGTGAGTGCCATTCGTGCCTGCACTTCTCATGTAAATCTACCAGAGACCACTGTCGACTGACTGACTGTCAGATCGACTGACCCACCCTCCTCCTTCCCTAAACCCAACCAATAGTATTTTCAAAAGCCCGGATTTACCCGCTTCCCTAAACCCAACCCACAGTTTTAAAAAGCAATCCAGAAAAGAAAAGCCCTTGTTGGATTTTTACTACGTTTTCAGATTTTACCACATTCTCACCCTGTTATTTACTTGTTTATTTTATTTTTTGGCTTATGTTTTGTTTTACAACTTTTCTGGAACTGTTCTTCGCCGGATGCGAACCCCGTCATTGTGGTCAACTCCTCTCTGCGTCTCAAGTCCGCCGACGTACATGACGAGCCACTGGACAAACAACGGGAAAGCCGTAATTGGTCAACTGGTAAGCCCGAAAAGGAACGGCGTCATACCACCCCGTAGCGTTCCTTTTAAAGACGAAATGCAGCCATATGTACTTCTGGCTACATAATTTCGATCTCCAAAAATGTATATAGGACTACATTTTCAGAATGAGCCTAGGTTGAAAACATCCAGCTGAGGTTTAAATCTGAAAGTGCACCTTGTTCAAAACTATTGATTTTTATTTTTTTAAGAGTCGACTCAGAGTTGTTTAAATGATTCGTCGTTCATTCAAATCTAATGGTGCCAGGTGGGCGTTTCTCACCATCTTTTGCTGAACGCAGTCAACCAATCACAGCAGACTGCATCATCAGACCAGCGCAAATTAGCCTCACGCAAAGGAGGGGTTTGGGAACATCATATTGGAGTCATTGGGATAATTAGGCAAAAATAAATGTCAATAAAAGTCTTTTTTGACCCTACATGTATATCAGCCTGTTGTTGGAGACCCTTAAAACCAAAATATGACCTTTTATAATGCATAATAAGGGCTCTTTAATATATAATGTACAGTAAATAATGTGCTGCGTAATATCAGGCTTCTTTTAGCACTTTTCAGAGTTCTTCTTTAAGTTTAGAGTGTCATATCTTTCCTTTTTCTGTCCAGGTGATCTCATAAAACCTCTATAATATTCAGGTCTGGACCCTGTGGAGGCCATTTCATGACTATCTGTGTTTCGTCAGCTGTTTTCTTCTCCAAATAGGATTGGAATAACTGCAATTAGCGGATCATTATCATGCTGAAAATGAAAACTATTACCACTGAGATCTTTTCCAGAAGAAAGGGCATAATAGATCTGAGTACCTTCAAGGTACTCTTCAACATTCACAATTCCATCAATTCCATTGTCAATTGAGTCATTAAAAAAAAAAACTTACAATATTCCAGGTAGGCTCAGCAAAATCAGCTGCGAGATATGAAACATAAGTTGCAAAGCCTTCATTGAGCCAAAGATCGTTCCACCACCTCATGGTCACAAGGTTTCCAAACCACTAAAATAACAAAAACAATTACGAAGTTGTCAGATTAACTGATCAGATCATTTAAAGACTAGAAACATACACATAACCAGTGTTGGGTAAGTTACTTCGAAAAAGTAATTAATTAATAATTACATCATTCATTCATTCATTTTTCTTTGGCTTAGTCTCTTATTTATCAGGGGTCGCCACAGCGGAATGAACCGTCAACTATTCCGGCATATGTTTTATACAGAAGATGCCCTTCCAGCCGCAACCCAGTACTGGAAAACACCCATACACTCTCACATTCACACACACAATCATACACTACGGCCAATTTTGTTTACCCAATTCACCTATACCCCATGTCTTTGGACTGTGGGGGAAACCGGAGCACCCGGAGGAAACCCACACAAACACGGGGAGAACATGCAAACTCCACACAGGAATGCCAACTGGCCCTGCCGGGACTCGAACCAGCGACTTTCTTGCTGTGAGGTGACAGTGCTAATCACTGAGCCATCGTGCCGCCCTAATTACATGAGATTCAGAACTGTTGAATTTATGCACAATATTTAAACAAGTACATTATAAGTAGCTGTAATTAAATTACCTGAAAATTACCTTTCTGCGAAAAAGTAATGTAATTACAGTAACTAGTTACTTTGTAAGTAATTATGCCCAACACTGCACATAACACACGTACCATGTGGGCAAGTTCATGTGTGATTAAAGTGACCACCAACTGTTTATCTTCATGAGAGGATGCTTTCGGATCATAAAAAAGCATTGGTTCTCTGTATGTGACCAGACCCCAGTTCTCCATTGCTCCCGCGGAGAAATCAGGCAGAGCGATTTGGTCTAGAGAGCGGAAAGTCATATTCGGACTGCTTATTTCCCCATGTGGCCCAGTGTTTATAGATGTAACAGATTGAGACACAAAGTCTGGGATGAAGTTGCTTGTTTAAACTCTCACCTGATTTGGAGAGGGGGTATGTTGTGTTGTAATAGCTTTCTAAATACTTCAAAATCGGGAATGTAATATTTAGGGCGTAATCTCCCTGTCCGTTCTCGATGGCTTCTCTACGTCCCCAAATTCTGACCTGTGCAAAAACCCAAACAATAAGTGCAATTAAAATGAATGGCATTTATAAAAGAGAAAAGAAGAGAGCATGAGAGTGAGTAGATCTTGATTGTCTACCAGAATATTGTTAGCCTCTGGGGATTGTATGTTGATAAATTCACTGATGACAAAGGCCAGCAGGTATGTGGACATTTTTTCAGTTGGCTCAAATCTGGTCAGTAAAACCTCTTGGTTTTCTCTTAAGATGTTTTCAGTGCCTGTAGGGAACATATTAATAGTGAAACAGGTTAAAAGCCGCCTGGATGTAATTTATCCCTTACATTACACTGTTGTCTGGATTACTCAATTCTGATTGGTCAGTCACAACATTCCAAGGTATGTTTGTCCGAGCTAACAATCGCTAAATAAAACAGGCTCATCTGGAAACTTCATTGAATGTCAGTGAATACGTTCACATCCATATACTTACATCCACATTCATATGTATCTGCTAATCTGTCTCACTGCTGTTTATTGAATGTTTGGTGCAATGAATGAATACGTAGGTTAGTCTATGTTGCATTCAACCGGTTTTGTTTCTCTCAACCTTGCATTTTTGACTCTTTGTCTTGTGACTGAATAATGCACAAGTTACTGTATGCTCCACTCAGCCAGTTTTGGTTCTGTCAGCTTAGCATTTTATTATAGATGTAATAAACTATTACAGATCAGAAGAATGATTGTGTCTAATTTTTACATTTTGTGGCAAGTAGCCGTGTAATAAGCAGAATAAAGTACATCCGGATGATAGTTATTGCAGAGTAAAGCCCTTCAGTCTTATACACTAGTGCTCTGCTTTTACGTTCTGCTAATCTTGTTAGACTATATTCTGCGATAACAACCACCTGGATGTACTTTATCCCTTACATATTACACTGCTGTCTGAAATACTCAATACTGATTGGTCAGTTTCAACATTCCAAGGTATGTTTTTGTTAGATAACAACCATTCATAGCACAGGCCCATCTGGGGACTTAATAAAGCTCTTTAGTCTTATACAAGAGTGCTCTGCTTCACGTTGAGCTGTCGATAATCTTGTCAGGCTTTTTTTTTAGCAATAACAACCACATGGATGTACTTTATCCCTTACATAAAATGTCTTGCAATGCAGTGACTGAATAATAAGCTCTATTATTATTTGTCATTAATGTAATCTCAAACCTGTCTTCATGCCATTAGCCAGAGCCACAGTTCCAATAGGGTGAATGAGAGTCAGATGAAAAACTGCTTTCATTGAGGGCTCATCGAAGCAGGGAAAAGCTGTCCTGGCAAAGGTGGGCTGCATCTGTGTGGTGGCGACAACTCTGACAAAATCATCAAAATCAAAAGTCATCTCAGTAAGTGTGTACACTGAAAAAAATTATTTATTGGATTTACTGAATTTCTTTAACAATTTATATGGGCTGAATTTAAACAAACAAATTAAGTTGAACATTACTAAATTTAATTTGTTTGTTTAAATTCAGCCCATATAAATAGTTTGCAACGCCTTGCAAAAGAAAGTAAATCCAATAAATCATGTTTTTGTGTGTAGGAACTAGGCTAGTTTAGCTTGCAGACTTCTTTACATCTCTCTCGATCAATATTCAGTGTGAAAATTAAAGGGAAAACATCTTGCTATTCAGTCATTTTTACAGTGTGTTTAAAGGGCTAGTTCACCCAAAAATGTAAAGAATGTCATAATTTGTTCACCCTTGACTTGTTCCAGACCTGTTTGAGTTTTTTTGTTCTGTTAACCACACACACAAGTAGATATTTTTAAGAATGTTGTAAACCGGTAACCATTCATGGTAGAAAAAATAAATACTATTGGAAGTATTATCAATGGGGCAGCACGGTGGCGCAGTGGGTAGCACAATCGCCTCACAGCAAGAAGGTCGCTGGCTCGAGCCCCGGCTGGGCCAGTTGGCATTTCTGTGTGGAGTTTGCATGTTCTCCCCGTGTTTGCGTGGGTTTCCTCCGGATGCTCCTAAGACATGCACTTTAGGTGAATTGGGAAAGCTAAATTGTCCGTAGTGTATGTGTGTGACTGAGTGTGTATGGATGTTTCCCTGTGATGGGTTGCAGCTGATTGGTTGCAGCTGGAAGGGCATCTGCTGCGTAAAACATATGCTGGATAAGTTGGCGGTTCATTCCGCTGTGGCGACCCCAGATTAATAAAGGGACTAAGCCGAAAAGAAAATGAATGAATGAATGAGTATTATCAATACTTAAATCCACTTAATATCAATATTGACTTTCAATTGTATTTGTCTGGTTTAGAACAAGTCAAGGGTGAGTAAGTGATGTGATGACAGGATATAATTAACAATTGTTTGTGATTGTCATTAATACGGAATGAAAGAAAATACACAAAGATAATATTTTTTTATTATTATGATTTTTTAAAATTCTTTTATGATAAAATATTAACTTAGACTGCATAATATTGATACATTTTGGAATATAATTGTTTTGTTAATTAGCAAAAAAATTATGTGCAAGGTTATCTTTAAAATATTTGAACAGGACCTAAGACGTGTTTAAAGGATGCAATTCTTTTTTTTTTTAATGAACTATTATTTGCAAATTTCATCATCTACCTCATTTAATGCAGAAATTTTAACTGAGATGGCATAATATTTACACATTTCGGCATATATATTTGTATTAATTCGCAAAAATA
Organism: Danio choprae; assembly: GCA_903798125.1. Taxonomy (NCBI): domain Eukaryota; kingdom Metazoa; phylum Chordata; class Actinopteri; order Cypriniformes; family Danionidae; genus Danio; species Danio choprae. The sequence goes on along the minus strand of CAIGQW010053631.1, from coordinate 23,610,507 downwards.
GTAAACATTTTTTTTTGTTTGTTTCGTTTCTTTAAATGTACAAGGCATGATGATGTTACATAAAATGTGTTTAACTTAAGCAATTTAATGAAGAAATATAACAATTATTTGTAAAATTCATCACCTACCCCACTTAAAACCAAATGAAAGAAAATATACAAAAATAATAAATATGTATTAATATTATTATTAATCATTCTAATTAAATATACATTTTATCACCTCTAAAACATGAATTCATAATTCAATTTCAGCAGTAAATATATGTACAACACGTCTTACTTTTCCACCCCATTTTCAACATATCCACTTCTGTAAAATCCTCCCAGGTCATCTGACAGCTCTCCGCGAAATTCGGTATAGAGCCAATAGTATTTTCCCACTTGTAGATTCTCCCTGAGCTGAATCACCATGAACTCTGTTTGGCTTTGAAACCAGGTATTCAATATGACCGGAGCTCTCGTGCCACCCAAACCCTTTAACTTTGCATGGTGCGCCTCCGTCGTCAAGCTGAAGTTGAGTTGATTGGAATGAATAAGGATCAGGTTGGTCTCCTTCACACACAAAAATGCCACTCCAGATTGACCAGTAAAAATATACATTCCCGAATCGTCCTTCATCAACCGAGGCCAAAGCGTGATGTTGTAGTATTCAGGAAGAAGCGTATCAGGCAGTCTGTGTTTGTCCCAGGGCTCATCTGATGGCATTGAAGTGCTGTAGGGTTCAATAGTCGTCACCATATGCGTCTTGTTCACGAGATTTTCCTTATTTCTCTTTTTTTCTCTAGTGTAAACCACTGATAAGCCAAGTATGGTGAGCACGGACCCAACAGTCAACACAAGTAGCACCAAACCAAGAGGTTTACTGATATAAAAGCCTTTCCCCATGACCGCAGAGTCAGAATGAAGCCTCTGGAGATGTTGTGAGGAAAGATATAGGAGTTAATGACAGGATCGAGTCTATCTGGACTGTCGCGAAGTGTGTGTGTGTGTGTGTGTGTGTATGTGTGTGTGTGTGTTATTAAATAGCGCTGACTGTGATGAATCATCCTGTGGTTGCTCTACCACTTCTGTGGAAGAAAAAAAAAAGTTACTTAAGTTTGAATTGTTTGCATAGTTTGTGTTAAGAAAACAACAACCACACACATGGCTTTGACTTTTTTTTGCATGTGTTCAGTTTGTCTCGAAGGGCTTTTTATAAGTGATCATGAGAGGGTTCGGCAGTTATTCAACATTCTACTGTTGAAATGGCTTTAATTGTGACCGATCCAAGTTCACATTTCAAAATTGTGTTTATTGTGTTTGGTTGTTATGATAGATGATTGATCCTAGATGATATGATTTCATCAAGCAATGATGTGGCCTTTAACATATTTCTTTTTTTTTTTTCTTGTTATTTGTTTAATGTGTCATCATGATATTGGTAAAGAAAAATGAGGAAGATGCACACACACACACACACACACAAATAAGGCTCAGTCATACAGCAAAAAAAAAAAGATTTTTTTTTTTTGAAGAGAGATGCAAATGTTGTAAAAAATGCAGTGAAATATTTATTTGTACAATTTCTACTGATTACTTTTAGAATTTATGGGGAGAACTAAGAGAGAGAGATGCAAAATCGTAAACCGTTTCAATTGATAACTTTGAGAATTTATGGGGAAAACTAAGATAGTAAGATTACACTGTAAAAAATATCTGTTAATTAGCATTTTTTTGTGATTCACAAGTGTTTTCCATTCATTTATGGTTGTGAATTGCATTATGGGATGTTGATCTCAGCTCTGTCGACTTTTTAATGTTGAAAATTCAACAGTTTCAGTTTCAGAAAGTTACTTTTTTAAAAGATCAAGGTCCCGTAATGCAATTCAAAAGCATAAATAAACAGGGAAAAATGAAAACATGAATCACAAAATACGGAAAACTTCTAATTTACGGATATTTTTACAGTGTACATTTACATTTAGTCATTTAGCAGATGCTTTAGTCCGAAGCGAGGAGGCGTTCAGCTATTTAACCAGAAGAGGCAATACACAGAAGAAGTGCTAATTATACAAAGGAATTGTTAGTGCTCAGAGAACTAATGCTAGAGTAAGGAAGGTGAGTGATTTTTTTTATGGAGATATGGAGTGATTGTAAGAAAGTGTCTTGTGCAAATGTGCAAAATTAACTGGTCAGTTAAAGTGTCAGAGATGAAAGAGTGTGTTTTGTACAGGTGCTTTGTAAAGCCCACTCACCTGTGTGAGGTACAGTAAGATGCAGAATTTGTAAAAACAATTCTTTGAAATATGTATTTATACACAGAGATGCAAAAGTTGCAAGTAATGCCATAAAATGCCATGTTTTGTACAATTTTAACTGATAACTTTCAGAATTTCGGGGTCAGTAAGATTTATTTTGAAGTAGTTCAAAGTGTTTAAGGGTCACAAATGCTTCATTTATTTAATTAAAAATACATGATTGTATTGGGGCGGCATGGTGGCTCAGTGATTGCACTGTTGCCTCACAGCAAGAACGTCGCTGGTTCGAGTCCCAGCTGGGCCAGTTGGTGTTTATGTGTGGAGTTTGCATGTTCTCACCGTGTTCACGTGGGTTTTCTCTGGGTGCTCCGATTTCCCGCACAGTCCAAAGACATGCTGTACAGGTGAATTGGGTAAAACTAAATTGGCCATAGTGTATGAGTGCGTGTGTGAATGTGGGAGTTTATGGGAGTCTCCCAGTACTGAGTTGCAGCTGGAAGGGCATCCGCTGCGTAAAACATATGCCGCAATAGTTGGCGGTTCATTCCGCTGTGGCGACCCCTGATAAATAAAGAGACTAAGCCGAAGGAAAATGAATGAATGAATGATTGTATTGTTCTGGAATATTACAGTTTAAAATAAATGTAAAAGTTATTTATCAAACTGCCTCACCTGGCTTTTTAGTGTTCCTGTCAGAAATCCACCAGCACATTCACCTGACTTCTAATCCCAGCACCTGTTCACCCCCTGACTACACACAGTATAACATTCTGCCCTAACTACATTTGACGTGACAAAATTTGGCTGTCTGCACAAAACAAAATCGCAACACGACAGAAACATTTAAATACCAGCTGTTCATTTAGATATCAGCCACTGTCCTCTTGACAAAATGGTAGATTATAATCGAATGAATACATATTTAACCTGGGCCTATTTATCATTATTAAAAGTACATAGGCTGAGTGAGTGATGTTGTTGGTTTGCACTGAATCAGTGGATTTCATTTTCAAACTGTTTGCTAATTATTTAATTTTCAAGATCTGAGGTAAACTTTCTGCTGCTGCTTAGTATGCCAGTAGTAGTATGGCAATAATGCAAAATGTAAAATGTCATTCAAACTCACATTGGTAGTATTTAACACTGAATGAAGCACATTATCTGTACCTGAGGAGATAATTGTTGTTGATTTGCCGATGTCACGGCAATATAAACCATTTCTAAAATAGAAATTTTGCATGTTGCGCTGATGGTTAGGATAAAAACTCGTTTTAACATGAAAAAGATACCCGTTACATACACCGCGTTAGTGTCTGCCATACATGAACTTACCATCCTGACGCACATTCAGTCATATCTCAAAATAATGATTTCAAGAAGTTTTCACAACTTTATTTATTCAACTGGAAAAACTAGGAGACAAATGCCCTAGAAGATTTATTTGTACAATGTCTACTAATATCTTTCAGAAGAGTAAGGACAGTTAGACTCATTCTGAAAGACTTTTATGGTCAAAAATGCTGCATTAATGTAATTAAAAATACAATAAAATACAGAGTTGTTGTTATATTGATGCAGTTTAAATATATGTTTAAGTGTAATTTATTCCTGTGATAGCAAAGATTCATTTTCAGAATCATTGCTTAATTCTTCAATGTCACATGATCCTTCAGAAATCATTTTAATAGGTCGATTTGCTGCTCAAACATTCATTATTGCTGTCAATATTGCAATTTTTTTTGTTTTGTTGTTGAAACACTGCAATATATTCTTTGGATTAATAGAATAGAAACTTGTTGAATAGAACTTAAATTGTTTTGTTTTTTAAAGAATGATCTTACTGATCCCAAAGCTTTAACTATTTAATGCCTTTTTTTGGCATCATTTTATAAAAAGAATAATAGTAATTTAACCATTACAAGATAAACAGAACTTTACAATATTCTGAGAAATATGAATGGTGGTTGCCATACACAACTGGTTGCCAGGTTGGGTCGTTTATGGGACTCAAACCAAAAGAACCCACCCAAAGTCTTTATGATTTTCTGGGACATAAACATGGCTTGAATGATGATGATAAACTAATGCACTCAAGTACGGTGTAATAAGAAAGTTTTAAAGTACACTCAGGGCATGCAGCAGTCTGGGTGGTACACTTCTTTGGGGCTTTTCCACACCATAACTCTCCCTTAAGTTACAATGAATCATCCAGAATGTTTTTACAGCACAGTGACCTCGTATATGTCAAAGAATCAAGGTGATTTCTCAGTTGATGACCACTTTAATCCCTTTTTTATGCCAATGTGTGAACACTTTGTAAAGTAACCTCAAAAATAAGACCTTCCTCAACCTCATCCCTTCTCACCTTATGAAAGCCTGCAGACTGATTTTTTAATGTGAAGTTTTATGTGTGTTTTTAAGAGCATCTCTGTACATATAGGCCCTTTTTAATTCATGTATTTCGTTTGTTTAAATTTGTTAAACTAAGTATAAGCAATATTAATAATAATAGCAGTGATGTTTGATTTGGCAACACCACTAATTATACAAAAACCGGTTCCCTGCTTCTTCAGTACTAAGGGATCCATCGTCATATTTCATGTAGTCTCTAATGCACACGCATCCTCAATTGCTTCAGAGTGATGTGTTCTAGTTGTTAAATATTTGGTCTCCAAACCGCAAACGGGAGTGTTTCGCTGTGTCCTTGAGCAAAACATTTCTCGGGTTACTCCAGGAGGGCTGTCCTTGTGATAGGAATGCTCCTTGGATTATTTTCAAAATGCTGTTAGCAACGATTCATTTCTATTCAGTCAGGTTACAGGATGATGAACTCATGTGCGGTTGAAGACTTTCCTACAACACAGACACGCACACATACACACACAAAGATAAACACAATTACTCCACCCACATTTAAAAATTCTGTCATACACTTGTTTTGGTGTGTACTTTATAATTGTTCTCACTTCTATGCACATTAAGGCTTCATTTATTTGATCAAAATACAATAACCCAATACAGTGGGTGGTGCTTAACCCAATCTGGCTTCACCTCTTTGTACCGGATAGGTGGATTTATGTTTAGTGAGAGGTTAGGGTCAGGTTTAGGGTGTGGTTGGGCTGTATAGCTCTGCCCACAGGCTCAGCTGCGAACAGCCACTTGAATTTTCAGCTAACATTGGGTAAAGTGGGTTAACGTGAATTATTTATATTATTACAAGAATAACTGTACAACAATAATTACTGTTTTTACATGACTGTGAGGGGTGTTTTTTAGGGTTAGGGAGGGGGTAGATGTTAATAAAATACAAATAATTGGTAATTTAATAAAGTAACTAACAGCCACAGCTGTATCCCTTTTAACAACAACTCTGACACGCTCTGACATTGCTCATTACTGCATTAATGGTTGTGTATTTAAAGGTGCAGTATACAATATTGACTCCTGGTGGTTGAACTTGCTACTAAAAAAATGTAGGTTTCCAAATTGACACCAAGGCGAACAAGTGCAATTGACAATGGACTTAATGTAGTTTCTATTATTTCCGGTCATAACGCTCTTTAAATTGAATGCTGTTAAATTAGTCTGGTCTGCTGTCTGGTCAATTGCACTTCAGAGCAGAGGTGTTTTTATCTATTCCCAGATAGAATGCAAATTACATAAATGACATAGAAGTTCATGGATTTCACATATATAAAATATATACAACATATATATATCGAAATATTGCAAAAATGGCCATTTACATATTTTCTTAACCATTGGAATTACAAATAAGTACATATATATTCAAATATATATGCTGTCATTTCTCAGTGACACTGAAATCTGTAAGATTAATGTTTGTATGTGTTTAATCTGTTTCATCTCTAATGTGCTGCAAATATATAGTCTTTATATTACACAATGTAACATTAAGAGACAATATAAATGAATGATATCATTATATAAAAAATGGTAATGGTAAATAAAAAAAACTAGCATAAATCAATCCAAAATGTTAAAGGGGACCCTTTTGCCCCTTTTTACAAGATGTAAAATAAGTCTCTGATGTCCTAGAGTGTGTATGCGAAGCTTCAGCTCAAAATACCCCACAAATAATGTTTTACAACCATGTGAAACTGCCTCTTTTAGGCTTTGATCCTAAGTGTGCAGTTTTGGTGACTGTCGCTTTAAATTCAAATGAGATTGTGCTCTTTTCATAAGAGGGCGGAGCTACAAACGCCTATGTGTCAGCATAGTGGCAGATTCAAAAACAAGACTAACATCCTACACTAATGAGGGAGACACCGTCACTAATGGGCAGGGCTTTTCCCCTGTGATGACACCTACAAATGAAGAGTGTCATTCAAAGTGCTTTGCAGACTGTTTTTATGAAGTGTGATTATAAAAAATAAAAGTTACACATTTTTACCATTAAAAGCTGTTTAGATTCACAGACTTCTGCCACACAAGTGTGTTTCAACCCCTTATAAAAGTGATGGTTGCATAATAGCTCCCCTTTAAACAACATTTTTGGTTTGGTTTGTCCATATTTGACCCATCCATGGGTTCCAAAACTTTACTTTCCATAGCTGCCTTATTACGCTGCATGTTTTCCCAACTGTCAACCCAAGTTGCTGCAATACCAATGGGTAAATATGCTGTGGGCAAGACCACACACCAAATAAAAAACAGACATTACCACATGGAATGCACATTTCATAGCATAGCATTCATTTTACTGTCTGCAGATGTTTTTTCAGTGTTTTGACTCTTATTGGTCATTTTAAAGTACAAATGAAATCAAAACTAGCCATATGATTTTGTACGCTCACATTGCTAGTTTTGTGGTGAACAATTCATCTGTGCATGTCTGCAAACAAAAAAAAATGGTTTGCCCGTGTAATCTTTAATTAACATATGAAAATGCACTTCCTGTTTTTTTTTCAGCTAAATTCTCAGATTAAGTATTTCTTGGGGATTGTGCGTGGCTAACATACTTAACCACGTCCCTCCAACTGTCAGAAATGGTAAGGAGGAGGTGTCGGTTGTAATAACTCTCACGAAATCCTCTACCTTGAAATGCCTACTTTACTACATCCAATCAGCTCGCAGTAGAAAAAACAAGCCACGCCCACTGATTCTCATTTAATATTCCTTTTCTCTAGGAACTGCATCACAATACAAACAAACAAAAAAAAAACAGTCGCAGCTTCCAGTTCATGTGGACTTCAAGCTTTAGCACAGTCAGAAAATTTAAAATAAATAAACCCATACAGCAACTTCATTGGACATTCTTAGAGATTGACAGTGATTATTCACATTGATTTTAATTAGACTGAATTGTTTGTGCTTCACAGAAAAACTCACCGAGTCTCAAGGCATACCGTTGTGTAGCTTATGCCGTTTCTGAGATGAACCACTGCAGCACCGGTTCCTTGTTCTCTGCCAGCCATTTAATCTTGGCTGTTGTTCTCTCAATGGCCTGCTGCAGCGCCCGAGTGCCCGAACCAAATCCGGTCTCAGCATTGTCCTTCTGGAAGCGTTTCAGCTGAACAAAGACAGTAAGGACTTACCATTTGATTGCAATTGATGTAGATTTTTTTGTGATAGATTAGAGGTAAAAAAAATAATAATAATCAATTGTATTTATAATGGCCTTTTCTTAAACTCAAAGTACTACAAAAACTAAATAAGAATACAACCAAAATAGAATAACAAACTTGCATAATAAAAATCACAGTAAAAGTCAGACCACAATAATCAATGGAAACAATAAATAATGCAAAATTACAAATTGCATGAAAATGACAGTGATATGTCACAAATTTAACACTCAAACACAATTATACACAAATCAACCCAGGCTCATTCTGATTAAGTACCCCTATATACATTTCTGGAGAGCGCCAAATACGTCCCAGGAGCTGTTTTTTTTAGCAGTTTTTGTTTTCGCCAGAGGCCGCTGTGTCAGCCTGTACATGAACAAATAAAGAACTGGACAAGGAAAAGAATCTGCCAATTTTTGCATGACCAGCTTGACCGGTGACCTGCACGCATCTTATTAATACGATCAGTTAAATGCCGTAAAATATATATTAATTACTATCTTATTAATACGATCAGTTAAATGCCGTAAAATATAATTTAAGCCATTTTAAATGTTTTTTTTTTGTTTTTTTTTGCTGCATGATTAAAAAACTTTAACTTAAACAGTTGAAATTGTTTAAAGAGAGTTACATCGAAGTTGTCAGCTAATGGTTTACCAGAACAAGATCAAACTAAATCACAAAATACACTATCTGAGAAAAGTCTTGTCGTCGATCCCAGTTGTAAGAGCAACAAATAATAACCTGACTTCTAGTTGATCATTTGGAAGAGTGGCAGAAGGTAGATTTTTTAGATGAATCATATGTTGAACTACATCCCAGTCATCACAAATACTGCAGAAGACCTATTGGAACCCGCATGGACCCAAGATTCTCACAGAGATCAGTCAAGATTGGTGAAGGAAAAATCATGGTTTGGGATTACATTCAGTATGTGGGCGTGCGAGAGAACTGCAGAATGGATGGCAACATAAACAGTCTGAGGTATCAAGATATTTGCTCCAGGATGCTGCAGGATTGGCCAGCCCAGTCACCAGACATGAACATTATTAAGCATGTCTGGGATAAGATGAATGTAAGATTGTCTTTCATATAAGCCACTTCTGATACCAAATGATCAATTCATGTTATTATTTGTTGTTCCTAAAACTTGGATAGGCGACAAGACTTTTGTCAGGTAGTGTAAGTATCTATAAAACAATAATAAAAAGGTATACAATATATTTGTAATAATGTTCGCGGCCACCTGGCTGCCAGGAAGAAGGAGGCGGAGAATAAATCAAAACAAAGGGACGGCAGCTCCTCACGGAGACTGCCGTCTAAACCAAAACAAACAAAACATAAATGTCCAGGCCTGGACCTCTCTCAGCTTCCTCTGCCTTCGTTCCTCCTCTTATAGTCCAGAGCTCCTTCCCTGGGATTCGAGGCCGGTGTGCACTGCACCTGTAAGCACTTACGCCTCAGCCTCATTAAATTCCCACGGCTCTCGGCCCCGCCCCCTCACCACAATATTGTTATATTTATTTAATAATATGCATAAGTTATTTGTGTTCTTAATGCAGTTTTGCAGTTTTTTAATAATAATAATAATAATAATAATAATAATAATAAAATTTTTAGGGTTTCCACACTTTATAGGATTACGATATAATTAACAGTGTTAGGGATGGTCTTTAGTTGTTTTACAGGCTTTTTTTCTGTACTATAAAATTGGTCTTAAATTTTAGTATGTGTGGTATTAAAAAATCTTAAATGTAACTCTTAGAAGCCTGCAGATACCCTGAATATATTCACCATATTATATTGCAAGCTGAAAACAAACTCCAAACTCCTTTTATTTCGTTTGTGGAAATCTTTATAAAGCTCTCATAATCAATGCAATAGATTTTTGCTCTGTGGTTCAAAACTCGAAGGTAACGTACCTGACTGAGTTCAAACGGTGTGCAGAATTTGCTGGTGATGTCACTAACTAATCTGGAGAAAGTGAATGATCCTGTGCCATACCTGTAAAAACCATAATGGAAAAAGCACGCATATTTTACTTTTACTGTAGCATATTTTGTTTCGTTCTTTCCCTGTGTATTGTCGGGGTGTTTGGCATGCTTACACTTTGAAGAAATAGTCCCAGTTTGCCCGGACAAAATCCCATGCCAGAGGTTGGCCAATAACGTTACTGGCAATATACCCAATGGTAGAAGTGGCGTCCTGCTTGCGTATCTTTTCTGGGTTTATACTGTATTCCAGGTATCTAATTAAAACAATAAAACATTATGCTTTGCAGTTTCTAGAGTGTTAGCAATACCATGCATATAGACACAAACTCCACTTGTGTACATGTAGTTTTAAACTAAGCGTAGTTCATGCTGGTAGCAGGCATACTGAATTGAAAATAATTTTGATGAGAACACATTTAATTCTTTACCTCAAGAATATTTCTGAGTCTTCTTTATATTTTCTCTTTATGTAGTCTAACCAAAAATCTGATAGCAGTTAACAGAAAGTAAATGAATACATTTACATGCTATGACAGCAGTGACAATCAGTTTTCTGAAGAATTGTTGCTATAAAAATAGTACAAATGTATTGCTAAACACATCTCTAATGTATGTAGTACTTAATTGTGGAGTTTATCACCAATTCTGTTTTTCACTCAATTACGATTATTATTGTACAGTGTCACAAAAAGTATACTATATTGATGTGAGTATCCGGAGCTGTATCCCTTCTAGACTTTACCCTGTGCGGGTCAACCATGCACATCCATCAAGCGTGTGTTTTCATAGCAAAACAATGTAAAAGTAGTGCATTGGAATGCAAACAAACGTGTTCTATGAATAACCCCTAATATTCATTCATTTATTTTCCTTTGGCTTAGTCCCTTATTTATCTGGGGTCGCCACAGCGGAATGAACCACCAACTATTCTGGCTTATGTTTTACACAGCAGATGCCCTTCTAGCTGCAACTTAGTATTGGGAAACACCCATACACTCCCACAATCACACACACTACGGCCAATTTTGTTGACCCAATTTACTTATACCACGTCTTTGGACTGTGGGTGAAACTGGAGCACCCAGAGGAAACTAATACATGGAAACTAATACCAGTAAATATGAAACTTTATGGTTGCACGGTGGCTCAGTGGTTAGCACTGTCGCCTCACAGCAAGAAGGTCGCTGGTTCGAGACCCGGCTGGGTCAGATGGCGTTTCTGTGTGGAGTTTGCATGTTCTCCTCGTGTTTGCATGGGTTTCTATAGGCTATAGGTGAATTGAATGAGCTAAATTGGCCGTAGTGTATGAGTGTGAATGTGAGAGTGTATGGGTGTTTCCCAGTACTGGAAGGGCATCCGCTGTGTAAAACATATGCTGGATGAGTTGGTGGTTCATTCCGCTGTGGCGACCCCTGATAAATAAAGGGACTAAGCTAAAGGAAAATGAATTAAACTTTACCAAGAGCACTGTGCTACACGGTTAAAAAAGCTGGGTTTTACACAATTTGTTCATGTTCTCCCAACACAAATCAATTAAGTTAACTTAATCATTTTTACAAATTTGAGTGGTTTGTACATAAAACAATTAAGTTGTCCCCAAAAACCTTAAGAATTGTGTTATTTTAGCTCATTTTAAGTAAGTAGTTTGAACAAACAGAAAAAGTTTTTTTTTTTTGAGTGAACGTCCGAAAGATTGTACTCTTTAGGTCATTCTTTCTTTTTTTAATTCTTTCTTTTTTTATATTATAATAATAATATTATTATTTATTATTCTATTTTTATTTACCAGAGGTGGGAGTAAGTCACACATGTGCAAGTCTCAAGCAAGTCAAGTCAATTTTTGTCAGACTCAAGTCGAGTCACTGCTTATCTCAAGTCGAGTCAAGTCATAGATTGGTCTAGCAAGTAACTTTCAAGTCAATATAAACTCATTTGAAATGACTCATCACTAGGGAATCAGATGGCTTTCTGCTTAGGGGAATGTGTGTGCTTACTTCAAAGCCATTAAAATATCATACTAATAATTAAACGAGACCCTAAATCACAAAACCAATCATATAGTGCACAGGAACATTTTTGGGGGAAAATAAATTATTGAATCAAAATTATCGTATTTTGAATCTTTAGATTCCAGATATTATATATAGCCCATTTCACACATACGTTACAGACAGGTTTTGAGATCCATGGTCTGAAATGGTTTCTTGTTTTGTCTAACTTAATTCTTCTTTTTAAAAAAAATGTATCGGGAAAAGAAAATGATGCATGCGAATAAAAAAAAAAACTGTAATATAACATTTAACAAATTATTTTTAATGCAATGTTATTTAATTAAAGTTAACCCCTAACATGTAAAAAACATAAACGTTAACCATGTACACTCACTGACAGGTAAAATCTGCTTCTCTCTCTTTCAAGTTCAATGCAAACTTGAATGCCAAAGCATTTTAGATATGTATATAATATAGCCTATGTAATAAAGCCTAATGGCATCATCAAAGTAATAAAATATACAGCAAATGAGAAATAAATGACAGAAAATGGAATAAAAACATGATTATCTCTATAAATTATAGTAATTACAAGATTAAAATGTGTAATTATTTAAATAAGACAAATGCGTTGGTTAACCATTACTAATGGTGTACATATATTTTGCAGCCAGTTTAGACCAGTCATTTCATCCTCTCCGAGTAAAGTTTTTCTGAGTCATTTAGATTGAAGATTGAATTATTTTGAATGTTTCTCTCGCGACTGTGCACGCCCTGTCATCTGCAAAACCAAGCGAAAGTAGGCTTAAGTAAAAAGGTAATGCAAAAACGCATATGATTAACGAACGACAGCAAAAAAACAAAACAAAAGCCGAATCCCGGACATTAAGGAGATTTAGAAACCCCGGCCAGACGCATGTAAAGGAGCGCAGTATAAGTTTTATTTAAACTTTACCGTGGTCCAAAACCCAGCGTTTCTGTGGGTCTGCAGAGCACGTACGTGGGACTGTTGACAGTTCACGCGCGCGCACAGAACAAAACGGGTAAACGAGAGAGGATTTTCCACTACTTAATCGATCGCAGATGTTTGGTTATATTAAGCGGATACAAAATAGTGTAAAAGGATGATAATAATAGTAAAAACGTGTCACTAAATATACTTGTGCGGCCGTTATTATACCTGGGCGGCCTGCCCAAGTTAAAGTCTATGTGTGGGAAGCGCTGAACTATACAAATAGTATAAACTTTGATTAGCCAAGACGGAAGCTGAAAACAGCAGAACTAACTTCGTAACTTACAATTTTTGGTGTGATTTGAAGTGTCGAATGAAACTAGAAGTGGTGGTAATTACATCGCTGATTTTTGAGTTGCATGCTTTGAATGCTGCTGATTATTTTCTTTTTGGCGTCGTCTTGCTTGTAATCTTTAAACCCGAATTTAATTATCTTTGGCGGAGTTATCTTTTTATCTGATGGCCGAAGAGCAAATGATTCGTTCTAATGAATCGTTTAAAGTGGTTCTTCCTAATGAACCGATTGATCATTCATTCATTCATTTTCTTTTCGGCTTAGTCCCTTTATTAATCTGGGGTCGCCACAGCGGAATGAACCGCCAACTTATCCAGCATATGTTTTACGAAGCGGATGCCCTTCCAGCCGCAACCCATCACTGGGAAACATCCATACACACTCAATCATTCACACACACTCATACACTATGGCCAATTTAGCTTTCCCAATTCACCTATACTGCATGTCTTTGGACTTGTGGGGGAAACGGGAGCACCCGGAGCAAACCCACGCAAACACGGGGAGAACATGCAAACTCCACACAGAAATGCCAACTGACCCAGCCGAGGCTCGAACCAGCGACCTTCTTGCTGTGAGGCGATTGTGCTACCCACTGTGCCACCGTGTCACCCAACTGATTGATCCAGTTCAGTAAATCCAACTGATTCTTTAAAATGGTTTGCATTTCCAGTAAACACTAGTCCCCAAATTACTTAAAGTTACTTACTTTTTAACTTGCCTGACACTCCCTTTGACATGGAAAAAAACAATATCCAGAGTTATCCCTTTACTTTTAAAAAAACATCAATTTCGGACCGATCTGAGAACAGATGAGCTGTTAAAAGCCTACTGCGCATGCGTGACTTAGAACCTTCGGTTTTGTATGTAATGCATAATGCATAACAAACAGTTATATATTTAACAAAAACAAGTTATTTCTAGTCATTTAACTCAAGTCTCAAATCATGACAGTCAAGTCGAGTCTTTTTGGGATATTTGTCAAGCACGTCTCAAGTCCTAAATTTTGCGACTTAAGTCTGACTCGAGTCAAGTCCCCATCTCTGTTATTTACTTTCTTTTTAAAAAAAAATCTGTCTGTTTTTAATCATTTTAATTCTTTCCTTTTTATTTCTTATGCTTATTTTATTTTTATTCTTGTTTATGTAAAGTACATTGAATTAACACTGTGTGTGAAATGTGCTATTTATTATAAATAAACTAATGAAAACTTGTTGTAAAGTCTAACTGATATGTTTTTTTTTCTTTTCTCTATTTCAGACCTCTTTATTAGTCTTTTTTGTGTTTGCTCTCCCGCAGTGAGTCACCTGTTGAGTAACCAGGGCACTTTGGTGCAGGCCAGAGACGCTCTCAGTTTGACGGCTTCAGCTGCGACCGTGGCCTTCTGGAACATCTGCCAGCCAAAGTTCCACTCGTCTGCACCGCCCGCAGCGATGGCGTCACAGTACACCGTCGACCTCAGGTTAGGGTGAATCCTGAAAGGAATGAGGGAAAAACACAGTTTGCACTGTAAAAAAAATATCTGTTAATTAACAGGTTCCGTATTCTGTGATTCACAGGTGGTTTTTTTGTTTATTTAGGCTTCTGAATTGCATTATGGGAGTTTTATCTCTGCTCTGTCCACTTTTGATGTTGAAGATTTAACTCCACAGCTTAACAAAGTGACTTTTATTGACATTTATTGACAGTTAAAACGAGATATTGTTTAAGAAATAACATATAGAGAACCAAGCCTGTAAAATATTAACTGGCAGCTTATTACCAGGTCTTTGTAGCGTAATTTACAACACCAACCCAGACAATATATCACTGTAAACTATTAAAAATGTCAATAAAAGTCAATGCTTCAAACTTTTTAACATCAAAAGCTTTTGGAGGAAAGATCAAGGCCCCATAATGCAATTCAAAAGCATAAATAAGTGGTAACCATTCATTGTAACCATTGACCAAATCTTTTCAGAACAGGAATCATTTGATAACATTAATATTATTAAAATATTAAATATTAACTTAGGGCAACGCGGTGGCGCAGTGGGTAGCACAATCACCTCACAGCAAGAAGGTCGCTGGTTCGAGCCTCGGCTGGGTCAGTTGGCATTTCTGTGTGGAGTTTGCATGTTCTCCCTGTGTCCGCGTGGGTTTCCTCCGGGTGCTCCGGTTTCCCACACAAGTCCAAAGACATGCGGTATAGGTGAATTAGGTAAGCTAAATTGTCTGTAGTGTATGTGTGTGGATGAATGTGTATGTTTCCCAGAGATGGGTTGCGCCTGGAAGGGGATCCGCTGCGTAAAACATATGCTGGATAAGTTGGCGGTTCATTCCGCTGTGGCGACCCCAGATTAATAAAGGGACTAAGCCCAAAAGAAAATGAATGAATAAATATTAACTTAGGGATAGTTCACCCGAAAAAACACAAAACATATTTTGAAGAAAGATGGAAACTTGTAACCACTGACTTCCATAGTATTTGTTTTTTTCCTAAAAAATTAATGTTTATCGGTTTCTAACATTCTTCAAAATATCTGCTTTTGTGTTCAACATAAAAAAAGAAACTTATAAACTCATTTAATCTCTTTCAATAAAGATATTTAAAGTATAACTTTTAAATCTATTAATATGTTGCCACTATCCTTCAGAGAACTATAGATTTTACCCATTTGTCAGCAAATAGTTTTTAATCACTAAGATATAATACAATTTATATGATTGCCTATTCGTTTATATTTTTAATAAGTACATCAGAATAGATATGTTGTTAGATTTTTTTACATGCATGTGTATTTTATGTATTTATTACTCTGAATGACTGTGGAACATTATTTCACCCACATTTGGATGTTTTATTTCCACAAATATTATTGAAACATTAAAGCTTGCATTTAATATTCTGCATATGAACAGTCATTTTTATAAACCTTATTTTGATGCCAAAATCCACTGTAAAAAAATATATATATATATATTTATTAATAGTTTCCATATTTCGTGATTCACAAGTTGTTGTTTTTTTTTTTGTTTATTTACAGTTAAGAATTTCAATATGGGACCTTGATTTCTGCTCTGTTGACTTTTAGTGTTGAAATATAAACTCTACAGTTTAACAAAGTAACTTTTATTGAGATTCTAGTAATATGAATATATACAGTGCTCAGCATATATATATATATACACCCTTCACAAATCTGTCTTTTAAATGCATTTTTTTGATAGGAAGCTATGCAATGTTATATACGTGCATATACATTATGCCAAATCTGGAGCTAATCTAACAAAATAACTTACAATACCGGTCACAAAACTAGTACACCCAAATTTATATGTTATAGGAAAATATTCAATACAAATTTAAAAAAGAGGAAAAATCAAGAGAAGCAAAGAAATTGAAAAATTTTGTAGATTGTAATATTTTTTGCGATATTTTGCATGAATTTAAATGTATTATCTTTCTATTCTTTCTATATAACCCATATTCACTGAGAAATGGATAAAAATATTAATTTTCCAAATGGGGTGTACTCAATTATGCTGAGCACTGCATATACATATATATATACAGCGGAATGAACCGCCAACTTATCCAGCATATGTTTTACGCATCGGATGCCCTTCAAGCTGCAACCCGTCACTGGGAAACATCCATACACACTCATTCACACACATACACTACGGACAATTTTAGCTTACCCAATTCACCTGTACCGCATGTCTTTGGAATTGTGTGGGAAACCGGAGCACCCAGAGGAAACCCACGCAAACACGGGGAGAACATACAAACTCCACACAGAAATGCCAACTGACCCAGCTGGGGCTCGAATCAGCGACCTTCTTGCTGTAATGTGATTGTGCTACCCACTGTGCCACCGTGCTGCCATATATATTTATATATATATATTCATTCATTCATTTTCATTTCGGCTTAGTCCCTTTATTAATCTGGCGGAATGAACCACCAACGTATCCAGCATATGTTTTACGCAGCGGATGCCCTTCCAGCTGCAATATATATATAAGAAATAATATAAATAGAATTAAGTCTGTAAAAAAACTGAAAATGTACTGCAGTTTATTACAAGGTTTTTGTACAACAATCAATGTTAATCAAAGTCACTTTTTCAAACTTTTCAAGGTTAAAAGTTGGTGGAAGAAAGATCAAGGTCCCATAATGCAACTCAAAAGCATAAATAAAAAATAAAAATAAAAACATGAATCAAAAATACAGAAAACTGCTAATTTAGGGATATTTTTATAGTGTAGGACAACTCCAAAAAAAAAATATATATATACATACATATATATATATACAAATATACAAATCTTTGAGGCCGGATTTACTTCATTCAGCGGTTTAGACGTTGGCAAATTACTCCACAAGTTCCGTTTAAATGCCAGCTCTTCCGAATTTTACTTCGTATGTTTACTATTTCAAAACATTCTGAATCAGTGGAGGAACTAAAATTACTGGCAATCAGTTTAACAATATATATACAGTGAGGTTAATAAGTATTTGATTACCCTGTGATTTTTCAATATCTCCTACTTAGAAATCATGCATGGGTCTAGAATTTTTACCATAGGTGCATTTCCACTGTGAGAGACAGAATCTAGAAATAAAAATCCGGAAATCACATGGTATGATTTTTTAACAATTTATTAGTAAATTACTGTGTCAAATAAGTATTTGATCACTTGCTTTTCAGCCAGATTTCTGACCCTCAAAGACAGAAATTTATTTCAAAGTTATTTTGCTTTTAAATAGTCCAGCTACACACTGCTCATGATGCTAATTTAGTAGCACCTGTTTGAGGTTGTTAGCTGTCAAAGACACCTGTGCACCCCACAATCAGTCAAAAGTCTAAGTAGCAACATGGGCAAAATCAAAGAGCAATTGTCAAGCAGCTTGGTGAAAAAAGAACAACTGTTGGAGCAATTGTCAGAAAATGGAAGAGGCTAATGATGACTGTCAATGTCCCTCGGACTGGTGCCCCACGGAAGATCTCTCCTCATGGGGTATCAATGATGCTAAGAATGGTCAAGAATCAGCCCAGAACTACACGGGAGGAGCTGGTCAATGCCGTGAAGAGAGCTGGGACCACTGTTTCCAAGGCTACCATCAGTAATACACTAAGACGTCATGGTTTAAAATCATGCATCTCAAGGAAGGTTCCCCTGCTTAAGTCAGCCCATGTCAAGGCCCGTCTGAAGTTTGCCAGGGACCATCTGGATGATCCAGAGGAGTCATGGGAGAAAGTCCTGTGGTCAGAAGAGACCAAAGTAGAACTTTTTGGTCTTAACTCCATTCGCCGTGTTTGGAAAAAGAAGAATGATGAGTATCATCCCAATAATACCATACCTACAGTGAAGCATGGGGCTGGAAGGATCATGCTCTGGGGGTGTTTTTCTGCACAGGGGACAGGACGACTGCACTGTATTAAGGAGAGGATGAACAGGGCCATGTATTGTGAGATATTGGGCAAAAATCTCCTTCCCTCAGTCAGAGCATTAAAGATGGGTTGTGGCTGGGTCTTCCAACATGACAATGACCCAAAGCACACAGCCAGGAAAACCAAGGAGTGGCTCCATAAGAAGCATATCAAGGTTCTAGAGTGGCCTAGCCAGTCTCCAGACCTAAATCCAATAGAAAATCTTTGGAGGGAGCTGAGACTCCGTGTTGCTCAGCGACAGCCCCGAAAACTGACAGATCTAGAGAAGATATGTATGGAGGAGTGGGCCACCAGTGTGCAAACTACAGGAACCGTTTGACCTCTGTAATTGTTAACAAAGGCTTCTGTACCAAATATTAAACATTTTTGACTCAAGTGATCAAATACTTATTTGACACAGTAATTTACAAATAAATTGTTAAAAAATTATACAATGTGATTTCCGGATTTGTATTTTTAGATTCTGTCTCTCACAGTGGAAATGCACCTATGGTGAAAATTCTAGACCCATGCATGATTTCTAAGTAGGAGATATTGAAAAATCACAGGGTGATCAAATACTTATTAACCTCACTGTATATATATTGTTAAACTGATTGCCAGTAATTTTAGTTCCTCCACTGATTCAGAATGTTTTGAAATAGTAAACATACGAAGTAAAATTCGGAAGAGCTGGCATTTAAACGGAACTTGTGGAGTAATTTACCAACGTCTAAACCGCTGAATGAAGTAAATCCGGCCACAAAGAAGATTGCATAATTTCCTCTGAGGTTTTGCACTCACGGATTGACACGAGAATTTTGCATCCATTTCTTGAACCAGCTCTTGGTTAGTTCTCTGCATCCCTCTACACCGGTACCGCAGGCTAGAGACAGCGCAATGATCTGAGTAAACCTGAGGAGAGAAAATACCATATTGTTAAACATAACTGAATCATATATAGATTAAATAAAATCAGAGAAATATGTGACATACAGTTGAAGTCAGAATTATTAGCCCCCCTATTCTGTTTCAAGAGTTCACACTTGGATATTGCTTGATAATAATAGCAGGTTTGGCATGCTGTCAATAAGCATATAAGGGGGTGCGAGATCAGATAGTTCTCGAGAGCTCGCCCTGGTACAGGAGGAAAAGGTGGAGATGGGGTGGATGGGGGGTTTCTTCGAAAACGAAGATAAGAGAGTAGTTTTTTGACAGGCTACTTATAGGGAGTTTGTATTAATCTGATTGGCTTACTTGTGATTACAGATGAGAGACCGGCTGCGATCAATCATATCACGTGCTCCTCTTGAAATTAGTTTGTGAAAGATTTTTTTCAACACGTTTCTAAACATAATAGTTTTAATAACTCATTTCTAATAACTGATTTCTTTTATTTTTAACATGATGACAGTACATCATATTTTACTAGATATTCTTCAGGATACTAATATTCAGATTTAAGTGCAATTTAAATGGTTAACTAGGTTAATTAGGCAAGTTAGTAATTAGGCAAATCATTATATAACAGTGGTTTGTTCTGTAGACAATCGAAAAAAAATATTGCTTAAGGGGGCTAATAATATTGACCTTAAAATGGTTTCAAAAATAAATAAATAAATGATTTTATTCTAGCCAAAATAAAACAAATAAGAATTTCTCTAGAAGAAAAAATATTATAGGAAATACTGTGAAAAATTGCTCTGTTAAACATAATTTGGGAAATATCTGAAAGAAAAAAAAAATCACAGGAGGGCGAATCATTCTGACTTCAATTGTATATAAAAGATTTGTCCCTACTGGTCAGTGTGGCCGTTGGGAACCTTTGTCCAGTTTGAGCTGATAGTCCCAAAATGTTCAAATAGAGGCTTGACTTGTTTCCTGAGATAGGCCTGATAAAATATGTACAGCAGTTAATAAAATACATATGTTTTACTTCAGGTTTGATTTGTAAAGTTGAGTTTTTTTAACCAACCTGCAAAGCACCGTAAACTTCGTTGCGATCGAACAACTGGAAAAAATAGTTCAGACTTCGAAGTGCCGCTTCCCATGGAATATATTCCCGCTCACGAACCAGATATTTAGTTGTTCTCAAAGCAAGGGTAATGTTTATAATAGATGCTCTGGAAAAATGAACATAAACAAACAACATCACAGTTTAGACTTTTAAAAAAATAGTTTAGATTAAGAACAAATTGATTATGAATGCTTTAGAACAATTTGCGAAATGTTTGACCTATTCATAGCAATTAATTATTAATTAATTAACACACACACACACACACACACACACACACACACACACACACACACACACACACACACACACACACACACAAGTAAAATATTGTTTTCAGTATTGATAAAAAATCTTACATGAATATATAACTGTGTGAAATTAATAAAAACAGATAGTTTGAGAATTACTTGTAATAACCCTGTTGGAATGAATGCAATATAATTGAATTCCTTTGAATTTATAACTCATTAAATTTAACTTATTAATTAAAAAACAAACAAACAAAAAAAACACAAGAACTCACAAACTATAGTTTTTTTGTTCAGTTTATGAAACTATGTTTACAAGTGCATTAAAATGCCTTTACTGTCACTTTTGATTTATTTAATGCACGTTTGCTGAATAAACCCTTTTCACAAGTCTGTTATGACCAACCCAGGCTCATTCTGAAAATGTACCCCTATATACATTTCTGGAGAGCGCCAAATTCGTCCCAGGAGGTACGTTTTTTGCAGTTTTTGTTTTCGCAAATCCACCAAAGGCCGCTGTGTACGCTTTTTGAGATCTCAAATTTCTCTCGCGAGTGCCATTCGCGCCTGCTGTTCTTGCATAAATCCACCAGATTTATGCCGCTGTCAACTGACTGACTGACTGACTGAATGACTGACTGACTGACCGATCGACTGACCCACCCTTCTCCTTCCATAAACCCAACCAATAGTGTTTTCAAAAGCACCGATTGAACATTTATATGTATTTACACATGCATTAAATCATCTTTGCATCAAATTACAAAAACAAATTACCGCTTATGCAAGGCGTTTCTAAAGCAGTGTCTATGGGCAAAACAGTACATTTGAGGTTGTTCTCTCTTCTGGCTGCTGTTATCAGTCTCACACTATTTTTTTCTATTTTTTTCTGAAAGTCTTGATAACACGATCATGGAGTTTTTCTTTTATTATTTCAGCAAATAGGATTGTAAAAATTTATTGTACAATCAAAATTAAAAATTTGTTGTACTCTCCCATCCACTGCGCTTTAAGTTTACCCAACTATGACAACTTCCACTGCTGAGAAACCCGGAAATGTGGGGTCCATTCAATTATTATTATTTTTTTATTGCTAAAACAATCTTAAAAAAAATTGTTGAAATAGTTATGTACATGAAATGAGTTTACATGCATCTAAAAAAACTCTCACCTTGCTAGATTAAATGCGTCATCCAGAATCTGAGCTCTGTTCACCACAGGTATTTGCTGTATATGAAAGACAAAATACCTTTATTATATAATGACCTCAGTGACTGTTTCTCTTTCTCATTTTTGTTCATGCAGGACCTGATGATTTGTCTCCAGTTGGCTGAGAAGTCGCTCCCAGTTCCCGTGGTCATAGTTCACTCTGAAGTATCCCGACACCCGAAGGTTGGCCAGCACCCATTCACCTTTGCTGACTTTCATGGGTTTGTGTATAGCTTAGGGCAGAAAACAAAAGATCATATTTCATATCTCCATGAAAGAAAAAAATAAATAAATTTGACAAAAAGCTGCAGTACTGACATTTTAATTAACAAAGACAAAATATGCACAGAACAATTTTGAACTGTCATATTATAACAAATTCAACAAAATATAATTAAGTACGGTGGCTCAGTGGTTAGCACTGTCGCCTCACACCAAGAAGGTCGCTGGTTTGAGTCCTTGCTGGGCCAGTAGGCATTTCTGTGTGGAGTTTGCATGTTCTCCCCGTGTTGCCATGGGTTTCCTCGGGGTTCTCTGGTTTCTGCCACAATCCAAAGACATGCGCTTTAGCTGAATTTATTTGCCATAGTGTATGTGTGTGAATGAGAATAAATGGGTGTTTCCCAGTACTGGGTTGCAGCTAGAAGGGCATCCGCTGTGTAAAACATATGCTGGATAGTTTGGCGGTTCATTCAGCTGTGGCGACCCCTGATGAATAAAGGGACTAAGCCGAAGGAAAATGAATGAATGAATGTTCCA
>CAIGQW010053631.1:23562929-23574039 GCA_903798125.1 Danio choprae | reverse complement strand
GTTCAGGTCCAGATTTCAGAGGTGAAGTTCAGGTCCAGATTTCAGAGGTGAAGTTCAAAATGGTTCCTATCTTCTCCCTATCATAAATCTACAAGTATTCATATATTTTTGGAAGATACATTGAGAGTGTATGTAAAAGTCAAATCCTTTAGATTTTCTTTTTTCCTTTACATAAAAATCCATCGTCAAGCTTTCACAACCTATGCAGTCTTGCTTCTTAGGTTATGTTACAAGTTGTTTACATTTTAGGGGATAAAAAAGCTATTAAAATGTACAAAATCTAACACATATTCCATGTAATTATTTACTTTAAGCTTTTATCCAAAGCAACTTACACTGCATTTAAAAATAATAATAAATATTTAGATTAGATTAGATTTATTAGATTCACCCTCTTGTTCCTGCATGGCTTTCTTTGTTCTGTGGAACCTAAAAGGAGATATTTTTTAAGGATATTGATAACCAAGCTTTTTTTTATTGCCACTGGCTTATGTGGACCAACAGCAATGTAAAGGAAATCAGTGTGAACCAAAACTGTTTGTTTACTAATGTTTTAAAGAAAATATGTCTTTCACAGAATAAAGAAATGCATTCAGGTTTAGAATGACACAAGGGTAAGTTAAGGCCATGTCCACACTAAGAAGTTTTCATTTAAAAACGCATATTTTTATCCCCATTTTGGTCTTCCATCCAAACTGAGACAGTGATTTTAGGAAACCAAAACCTATCTTTTGGAAAACGTTGTCCAAAGTAGATCAATTTGAAAACACTGATCTCGTGTTGCAGTGTGGACTGTGAAAACGGAGACTTTCCAAAATTATGACCCAATCTAATCTAGTCGTGTGATCAATTCAGTTAACATGGTGGATGACAATGTAAAGCAGATGTGTTGGATGCTGTCCGTTTTGACAGCTTTATTAAAGATTAATGTCAGTTTGTACATGTTCCATATTACCTCTCTTTATCGGCAAAAGAAGACAACAGTTGCGACATTCTGCCGCAACGTTTCAAAGAGACGGACAGTAAATAAACGGCAGGCGGATATGACGCAGGTAAAAGCGTCTTACGTCTGTGCGTATGCGAATATATGAACGAAAAATGTTTTTGGTAGTTTTAGTGTTGGTGACGGAAATAATTGAAAACAATATTCAGAGTAGTGTACATAGATGTAGCCTAATAATGATCTTTTTGTAGATTACCACATTAATTTGTTCACTTCATGCATACTTTGATGCAATGTGGAACTGTTTGTGCTACAAAAACGACTTTAGTTACTCCAACTAATTAAATGCTAATGCTTATGTTAATTGTGGCAGATAACATCCTTAAGTGAATGTTTAGGTTGACCTTTTCTTTTTCGCAATATGAATATAAATATGATCCTTATATGATTATAATATCCTAACAGGGTTTGACTAATAAAACAAAAGCATTGTTTTGATTTGAAAATGCCTCTACAAACAAAACATGATTTGAGGCCAGATTTGCACATATTCAGATAATCAATATGAGGCTTGAAGCTGAGGGCGGTTGAGGACATAATTGACAAAATAACAAACAAGGCTGAATGGCATCAGGATTACAGATGAATGGCACACAACCAACAGACTACTATGACTCAAAAACCACAAAAGATGTCAGTGACTAGACTTTGCAGTTTTTAGGGAACAGAACATTAGTCACTAAACAATTTCTTGCATGGTTTACAAATGGTGAATTTTCGAATGATCTGCTCTGTTTAAGACTTCTGAAGCTGTGCTGTTCTGAAAAGTTTTCATTTAATTTAATGAACTTGTTTTTATTACGAGACTGAATCTAAAGTCCTTATTCAGTGAAAATCTTCCCATGCACTTAAAACAGATATGGTCTTTTAATATTGGGCTTTTGAAAAACAAAGACAACATTCTCCAAATATGAATGAAAAATCTCATTTGTAAGTCACTTTGGACAAAAGCTAAATGACTAAATAAACATGTAAAATAGCTCAATTTATGATGGTGCATCAGAGCCCCCTTGTGGTATCAGATAGAGAGAAAGAAAGAATGTAATTATTAAGTCATTAGTGAAAAAGTCAACAGTGCAAAAATAAAAAGATAGAATGCCATTCAAGGCATTGCGCTCTTAGACACTGTGGCTAGTTGCTTTCCAAAGTTACTACAGTATTAGCCTGACAGTATTTTCACATTTTATATGATTAAAGTTTACTCAACTCAATTTAATAATAATGACGATGCGGTAGCGCAGTGGGTAGCACAATCGCCTCACAGCAAGAAGGTCGCTGGTTTGAGCCCCGGCTGGGTCAGTTGGCATTTCTGTGTGGAGTTTGCATGTTCTCCCCGTGTTCGCGTGGGTTTCCTCCGGGTGCTCTGATTTCCCCCACAAGTCCAAAGACATGCGCTATAGGTGAATTGGGTAAGCTAAATTGGCCGTAGTGTATGAGTGTGTGTGTGAATGAGTGAGTGTGTATGGATGTTTTCCAGAGATAGGTTGCGGCTGGAAGGGCATCCGCTGTGTAAAACATATGCTGGATAAGTTGGCGGTCCATTCTGCTGTGGCGACCCCAGATTGATGGGGGGACTAAGCCAAAAAGAAAATGAATGAATGAATTTATTTAGAATGCACTTTCAACACCACATGTGGAACCAAAGTGCTATACAGAAAGAGAGAAACAATGAGAAACGGAAACCTAAACGAGGCTAAATTTACAAGACCTTTTTAAAAGTAACAAGTAGGTTTTTAGAGCACTCTGGAATAATGTTGGAGAAGATTTTACAGACAGATTAAAGTTTAATTATTGAATAGGTAAATTAATGTGTTCAAGTTTAAGTAGTTCCTCAGTCATAAGATAAGATAAGATAAGATACTTCGAGATATTTTGAGAGCCAACCCAGCAGGCACACAATGTCATAAGACGTTAATATTAGGTTAGATTTAGGTTGTGATGTCAGGTGACTAAAATTCAATGTCTAGCCATTATCTAAGGACATCGTTATTTTGACGTCCAATAACAACGTCAAATGACATTGATATTTGGTTGATTTTAGGTTGTGTTGGAAAGTGACCAAAATCCAGCGTCGGGCCAACATCTTAAACCAACATCAGATTGACGTCAAATACTGACATTTATTTCTCAGGTATGGCAACCAAAATCCAATGTCTAATAGACATCACACAACGTCAAGCTGTAACATCATTAGTTGTTGATATTTGGTTGATTTTAGGTTGTGTTGGAATGTGACCAAAATCCAGCGTCAGGCCAACATCTTAAACCAACATCAGATTGATGTCAAATACTGACATTTATTCATCAGGTATGGCAACCAAAATCCAACGTCTAATAGACATCACACAACGTCAAGCTGTAACATCATCAGTCGTTGATATTTGGTTGATTTTAGGTTGTGTTGGAAAGTGACCAAAATCCAACGTCGGGCCAACAACATCTTAAACCAACATCAGATTGACGTCAAATACTGACATTTATTCATCAGGTATGGCAACCAAAATCCAACATCTAATAGACATCACACAACATCAAGCTGTAACATCATTAGACGTTGATATTTGGTTGATTTTAGGTTGGACATTGGATGTTGATCTCGGCCTGACGTTGGGTTCTGACATCAACCCGATTTTCTTTAAAAAAATAAAATGCAACGTCCACCGACGTTGGGGTACAACGTCTGTCTGACGTCATGTTGCCGTCCGGTGCCTGCTGGGAATGCACAGACTCAACATACTGATACACATGTTGTTTATGTTCACTGAAGACATACTGTCTTAATTCAATAGGTATTTTGGAAAGCTTTTGACCAATATATAACATATGGATGCTTACTAGCACTGCTAAACAAGTTGTGTGCTGCATTCTTCCAGACAATAACTCGACAGCAAAATTGAGATTATTATTCTGGGGTTTGGAATTGTTCGCTATGAAACATAAACACATGAATAGCCAGGATTTATTGTTAACTCTTAAAGTAGCAAATGCAAAGCAATTCTGTCGGTTAAAAAATCCTACTTACAGCAGTCTTTCAATGACAACAAATACAATGCGGTTATTTAATTTGTTAATTTGTTATAGGCTTTGTGAAGGATTGATTGTCTTACTGATTTCTTGGCTGTTTGACAGCACTGTCATTCCTCGGTCATGTATGAGTATGATGTTGAACACAGCTTTCATGCCAGGTTCATCGAAACACGGAAAAGCTTTTCTTGCGTATGTGGCCTGCATCTGAGTGATTGCAATAATCCTGGAAACATACAAGAGCACATAAACATGTTTAACGAATGGCAAAGGTTTAAAACTGTTAAATTTCAGTTATGCATACGCTGTACAACAGTGATTTGTTACTTTAGTTTGAAAAAAAAAAGTAAATAAACCGGTTCCTTTAAAAGCGACAAGTTAACTTTACTTAAAGTAAGGAAACCCATTGTAACTGGGAATTGTTCAGTTGATTTAAGTGAATTTTTATAATTATTTACATTTATTTAATTTCTTTAAGGCAACAGGTTTACTCCCTTGTTTGGATACTCATCTTACCGTTTTTAAAGCAACAGGTTTACATACTTTTTAAGTAAATTCAATTATTCATTCATTCATTCATTTTCCTTTGGCTCAGTCCCTTTAGTAATCAGGGGTTGCCTCAGCGGAATGAACCGCCTACTATTCCAGCATATGTTTTACGCAGCGGATGCTCTTCCAGCTGCAACCCAGTGCAACCACTGGGAAACACCCATACACTCTCACATTCACACACACACACTCATACAATACGGCCAATTTTGTTTACCCAATTCACCTCTACTGCATGTCTTTGGACTGTGGGGGAAACTGGAGCACACGGAGGAAACCCACGCCAACACAGGGAGAACATGCAAACTCCACACAGAAATGCCAACTGGCCCAGCCGGGACTCAAACCAGCAAACTTCTTGCTGTGAGGTGACAGTGCTAACCACTGAGCCACTGTGCCGCCTCATAAATTCAATTAATCACTTTTTACTTTTTAAAAAATAAGATATAGCTTACATTTCTGATGAAATGATCTAATAGCATTATGTAAAACCAAAAATATCAAACCAAGAGGGATTTATTTTAAAGATGTAAATATAAATCACACTTGTTAGGCAAACAAGTTCTGAAAAAGATGAATACATATGCTACCGTGTTTATGTTACTGATTTTTTATTTGCCACAAATTACAGCTAAAACTTTCATATTATGAAATATTATTTCAATTTTAATAGAACAGTTTTCTGTTAATATAATTTAATGTCATCTTCTACATCGTTGTGATCACTGTCAGTGGTACATGATTCCTTCAGAGTTTTTTCTGATATGGTGCTTTAAAAACATGTATTTTTCCTAGTTGTCGTAAAAGGTTGTACTGTTAAACGTGTAAACACTGTTCATAATCACAAGAAGATTTCTTTAGTATAACTTTTGGTCAGTTTATTATATTCTTGATCAGTAATTAATTTGAATATATACAATTGAAGTCAGAAATATTAGCCCTTCTGAATTATTAGCCCCCCCTGTATATTTTATAACAGAAAGAAGTTTTTTTAGCACATCTCTAAACATAATAGTTTTAATAACTCATTTCTAATAACTGATCTTTGCCATGATGACAGTACATAATATTTTACTAGAAACTTTTCAAGATACTAGTAGTATTCAGCTTAAAGTGCCATTTAAAGGCTTAACTAGGTTAATTAGGGTAACTAGGCAAGTCATTGTTCTTTAGCCAAAAATATTGCTTAAGGGGGCAAAAAATATTGGCCTTAAAATGGTTTCTAAAAGATTAAAAACTGCTTTTATTCTAGCCGAAATAAACCAAATAAGACTTTCTCCAGAAGAAAAAATATTTTAGGAAATACTGTGAAAAGTTCCTTGCTCGGTTAAACATAATATGGGAAATATTTAAAAAAGAAGAAAAAATTCCCAGGGGGCCTAATAATTTTGACTATATATCCAACGTATATATATATACTGACTCTGAGTTTTAAACAGTAGTGTAGGTGCTGTTCAAAATGAGCACAGATATAAAGTATTATGAAATAGTCTGTTTGGCTGAACATAAAGGCAAGCACATCTGTGGTTTGTCTGCTGGAACAGACTTCATACTCGTCAGACATATCTGACATATTCTTGAAACCAGTTGCTGAGAAGTAATTGCAAACATGGCTCAGAAAAAGTGAAGTTACTTTGAAGAAATCTCTATCATGATTTGCATTTCTGGTATGGTTTGATATGTCATGTCTAATGCAATTATATTATTAGTTTCTGGAGAAGTTATATTAACACAAACACACATCCATAAACATCTCCTCACTTTTTTTCACCATCCTCCATGTATTCGCTCCTATATAAACCCTCTAGATCGTCAGCGAGCTCTCCTGTGAACTCGGTGTGGAGCCAGTAGGACTTTCCGGGCTTCAGTTTTCCCTCTAGCTGAATCACCAAATACTGTGTTTGCATCTGAAGCCAGGTGGTTTTTATGGCTGGCGCTGTTACGCCACTCATACCTGTGAGTTTGGCATGGCGTCCATTGAACAGAGTCAAGTTGAGTTTGTTGGAGTGGATTAAAATCAGGTCTGTCTTCTTTACACAAGTAAATATCACGTCAGAAATCCCGACGAAAATGTACATTCCGTTAGCGTCCATCACCAATCGAGGCCAAAGAGTTATGTTGTAGTATTGTGGTGAAAGAGTATCGGGCAGTCTATACTTGTCCCAGGGCTCATTTGAAGTCTTTGGCGTTGGAGGAACTGCCGATGTCGTCGCATTAGTGAGTTTTGCCGCATTTTTGGACTTTTCTCGATTGTAGACAACCGATAATGCGATGATGGTCAACAAAGCTATTGCTGCCAGTATCATGGCCGCCGTGGCCAGATGTTTGCTGATGTAATATCCTTTCCCCATTGCTTACTGAGATGTAAAACTGGCCGTTTCCTTTATGTGCGTTTTGGTTTTTTGCTGCAGTGTTGAAATGATGCTAGCATGATGTTGCCTTCAGCAAAAACACATTGATGGTTTTTCATCTTTGGTGATGCCTATAAGAAGAAAAATACATGTTTAATGTGATTAATACAGTAAAGAATTTGTTCATTTAAAAAATTATAAAATAGCCTTTATTTATGCAATAATTCCCATGTGGAAAAATATTGTAGTAAGTTGTAGTGGTAAAGTGTATTATATTGTACACTGTAAAAAAATATACATGTTAATTAACTGTTTCTGTGGTTTTTAAGGGTTTTTGTCAGGATTCTGCCACTTCGGTCTTGTCAGTTCTTGTTTTGGTCCAGACACTAGTTCTGTCTTGTCTTGTATGTTGTGCTTGACACGAGTGCACAAGGTCTGGGTGTGCTCAGGATGCGTGCTCTCGTCCTAGTGTTTGTGTTTGACTTGTTTCATTGTCAGCGCCTCAGTCTAGTTGGTTTCGGTTTCGGTTTGCGTTGGGATAAAACATGCACCATGCATGTGTGAGTGCACAGTAAGTGTTTTATTTATCGTGTACTCGTGTTTTGCATTCTGTTTGTGTTGGTGTTGTTAAAGCACGTGGCCTGTTGTTTACATTGTGTGCACGTGCTTTAGTGTCGTGTTTTATGTGAACATGCGATTAATGGGTTCTCTCAACGGCTGCATGTTCTAGTCCTGTTTTTGTGTGAGCACATGGCTTGTGTTGTCTCTTTGTGTCATGTGCTCTACGGTCTATTGTCTAGTCCCAACCTCCTTGTTTTCCCATCATTAGTTCATCATGTTCACCTGTCTGCTTGTTATTATCTCTCCTTATAGCTCCCTCTTGTCTGCTGTCCTGTGCCAGTTCGTTAGTTGTCATACACATGTCTTCAGACATTGTTCATCATGTGTCTCGTCTAGTCTTGCCTTGTCTAGTCCTGATCCCTGCCAGCCCTGCCCAGCCAAGTTTGTTTGCCTATTTGTGTTCTAGTTGTGTTTGAAATAATATAATATATAAGAAATTATAACAGAAATAATAACAGAACATGAAATGTACTGGTAGTTTATTACAAGGTTTTTGTAGCGTAATATACAACACCAACCAAGACAATACATCACTTGAAACTATTAAAAATGTTAATAAAAGTCACTTTTTCGAACTTTTTTAAGGTTAAAAGTTGTTGGAATAAAGATCAAAGTCCCATAATGCAATTTAAAAGCATAAATAAATGGGGGGGAAATAAAAAAATAAAAACATGAATAACAAAATATGGCAAACTGCTAATTTACGGATATTTTTAGAGTGTATATACAGTTATATACATATAGTTATAGTATTTTCAACTCTTTAATGAATGCTACAGCTTTTTTTTTTTAATTTTCTGCCAAGTAGCCTTGTGATAAGTGGTGCCGATAAGCCTGTCAGCATATATTCTGCGATAACAGCAGCCTGGATATACTCACTTGCATAAATAGTTTAGGAGACTTTAGTTTTTACCACAGTAAACTGTTGTGGGTGGCATGGTGGCTCAGTGGTTAGTACTGTCACCTAACAGCAAGAAGGTTGCTGGTTCGAGTCCTGACTGGGCCAGTTGGTGAATTGGATTAACTAAATTGGCCATAGTGTATGAGTTCCTGTGTAAATGTGAGAGTGTATGGGTGTTTCCCAATACTGGGTTGCAGCTGGAAGGGCATCCGCTGCGTAAAACATATGCTGAAATAGTTGGCTGTTCATTCTGCTGTGGGAACCCCTGACAAATAAGGGACAAAGCCGAAGGAAAACAAATGAATGAATAAACTGTTGTGCATAGTTTAATATACCTAGTTGTAGAAAACTACAGTATTGGATCATTTGTTTATACTATTATATTGTTAAGTTAACTATAGGATTACCACAGTACTTTACTATATGGTTCAAAACATGTATTTACTATAAATTATTATAACATGGTCTTACACTTGCACAAAAAGAGATGTTTTACAGAATGTTCACACTCATGTTTTCTAAAAAGTGAAAGTGAATTGGGCTGCCGACATTATATAAACTTTTTAATATTTTGTTGTATTTATTTCATAGCAAGCATTTTTTGTGTGTTTAAAAGATGTCCAAACAGACATCTTGGCTAAAATAAGGGTAAATTTGGGCTGCCATTGAAAATCTAATGGACGTCTAGCAATAATCTAGAAACAGATTGTGAGGTCTGTCTATTTGATGAATAGTCGGTTTTTGGACTATTTTAGGCGTCTTTTAGATTTTCACTGATGGACCAAATTTAACCTTGTTTTAGTCAATAAATCTATGCTTGAACATCTATTAGATGTCTGTAACATCTCGCTGGTGGTAGACATAATGAGATGGAACACGATATTAAGCAAAAGACGTATTTTTTGATAAACACACACTGGATACAAAGGCACAGGACACTCAGACAGGACAACGAGGTGTAGACAATACAATACCGGACAACGAAGGATACACACGGAAGGGTATAAATAGATAGGGGGATGATTAAACTAATGAGACACAAGGGATGAACACAGGTGAAACAAATGGACACTGACGATGGCGGGAAACAGAACAAAGGGATCACATGATGACAACCGAAGCACATGACACGACAGAACACTGGCAATGTCATTTTCATTTTAGCAGGTTTTATTTTAGTTTGTTGTGCTTTTGTCAGATTTATTTATTTTTTTTGTTTTAATGATATACATTGAAATAGTGTCTAATTGTTACATTTAGATTTTTTTGTTTTTATTGTGTAACATTTTCAAAATACATTTAATTAAACAATTTATTTCAATTTTAAATCCAGATTTTTTTTAAATATTTTAGTTAACAATAATCGGCACTGATTGTCTAACACTGTAACAGATGCAGTCAGCTAATGTAAATATTAATTATATTAAGGAATTATTCATTCATTCATTCATTTTCATTTCGGCTTAGTCCCTTTATTAATCTGGGGTCGCCACAGCGGAATGAACCGCCAACTTATCCAGCATATGTTTTACGCAGCGGATGCCCTTCCAGCTGCAACCCATCTCTGGGAAACATCCATACACACCCATTCACACTCATACACTACGGACAATTTTAGCTTACCCAATTCACCTATACTGCATGTCTTTGGACTTGTGGGGGAAACCGGAGCACCCGGAGGAAACCCACGCCAACACAGGTAGAACATGCAAACTCCACACAGAAATGCCAACTGACCCAGCCGAGGCTCGAACTAGCGACCTTCTTGCTGTGAGGCGAACGTGCTACCCACTGCGCCACTGTGAGGCCTTAAGGAATTATGTTAACATTAATTAGGTTGTTAAATTATATATAATATAATATAACATTAAAAAAGTTGGTGGTTCATTTCGCTGTGGCGACCCCTGATTAATAAAAGAACTAAACCGAAGGAAAATGAATGAATGTATAAAGTAATGTAATAAAATGTTTCCATTCACTTTGACTGTGTGGAAAATTTGACTAGAACAAACTAAAATAACCAATATGAATACTAAAATAATTCATATGAATGCCCAATATGTATGTTACGCTTAAAAAAATATGAAATTTCAAATTGTCAGGCACCTTGATCTAAGCTTGTTATATGCCATTTTAATTCTTAGTCCTAGTAGATGCATGCTGCACATCTGGATAAATCAAATGCACTAATTTATTTGCTCTTTCTCACAGGTGCTTCCTCTTTATAACCGGCTTCGTTTACCATCATTCTGTTATCATGTAATCTGAGTTCAGTCAACAAACACTTGCACATAGTTTAACACTTCACGACTGTTAATGTGTTAGGAAACTGTAATATGTGCAAGATTTAAATGACCTATTTTAACTAATGGGGTAAATGTATAATTTTTATATGCATTATGCATTTTTATTTCTGCCAATGTGCGCGTAACTAATAAACAATACTTAAAATACTTTTGTTATTTAAAGTTTTTGTCTTGTTTCTAGTCCAAATATCTAAACAATTTTAAATCAAGAAGCATTTTCTTGACAGGTAGTTATTCATTCATTCATTAATTTTCTTTTCGGCTAAGTCCCTTTATTAATCTGGGGTCGCCACAGCGGAATGAACCGCCAACTTATCCATCATATGTTTTACACAGCAGATACCCATCACTGGGA
>CAIGQW010053631.1:23549171-23562529 GCA_903798125.1 Danio choprae | reverse complement strand
ATGCCCTTCCAGCTGCAACCCATCTCTGGGAAACATCCATACACACCCATTCACACTCATACACTACGGACAATTTTAGCTTACCCAATTCACCTATACTGCATGTCTTTGGACTTGTGGGGGAAACCGGAGCACCCGGAGGAAACCCACGCCAACACAGGTAGAACATGCAAACTCCACACAGAAATGCCAACTGACCCAGCCGAGGCTCGAACTAGCGACCTTCTTGCTGTGAGGCGAACGTGCTACCCACTGCGCCACTGTGAGGCCTTAAGGAATTATGTTAACATTAATTAGGTTGTTAAATTATATATAATATAATATAACATTAAAAAAGTTGGTGGTTCATTTCGCTGTGGCGACCCCTGATTAATAAAAGAACTAAACCGAAGGAAAATGAATGAATGTATAAAGTTATGTAATAAAATGTTTCCATTCACTTTGACTGTGTGGAAAATTTGACTAGAACAAACTAAAATAACCAATATGAATACTAAAATAATTCATATGAATGCCCAATATGTATGTTACGCTTAAAAAAATATGAAATTTCAAATTGTCAGGCACCTTGATCTAAGCTTGTTATATGCCATTTTAATTCGTAGTCCTAGTAGATGCATGCTGCACATCTGGATAAATCAAATGCACTAATTTATTTGCTCTTTCTCACAGGTGCTTCCTCTTTATAACCGGCTTCGTTTACCATCATTCTGTTATCATGTAATCTGAGTTCAGTCAACAAACACTTGCACATAGTTTAACACTTCACGACTGTTAATGTGTTACGAAACTGTAATATGTGCAAGATTTAAATGACCTATTTTAACTAATGGGGTAAATGTATAATTTTTATATGCATTATGCATTTTTATTTCTGCCAATGTGCGCGTAACTAATAAACAATACTTAAAATACTTTTGTTATTTAAAGTTTTTGTCTTGTTTCTAGTCCAAATATCTAAACAATTTTAAATCAAGAAGCATTTTCTTGACAGGTAGTTATTCATTCATTCATTAATTTTCTTTTCGGCTAAGTCCCTTTATTAATCTGGGGTCGCCACAGCGGAATGAACCGCCAACTTATCCATCATATGTTTTACACAGCAGATACCCATCACTGGGACACCCATACACACTCATTCACACACATAGACTACGGACAATTTAGCTTACCTAATTCACCTATAGCGCATGTCTTTGGACTTGTGGGGGAAACCGGAGCACCCGGAGGAAACCCACGCCAACACGGGGAGAACATGCAAACTACACACAGAAATGCCAACTGACCCAGCCGAGGCTCGAACCAGTGACCTTCTTGCTGTTAGGCGCTTGTGCTATCCACTGCGCTACCACGTCGCCACAGGTAGTTATATTGTCTTGATTTTAGAAATAATATGTAAAAATTAAGTGAGTTTTTCTTTAAAACAAGCAAAATAATCTTATTTTAAAGCAAAAAATAAATAAATAAATATTTTGCTTACCCTATTGGCATATTATTTAGCTTGTTTTAAAAAAAACTCACTTAATTTTGATATTATTTATGAAAACAAGGCAATATTGTTTTTGCTTGTCTAGAAAATGCAGCTTGATTTAAATATTTGTACATTTTTTTAACTAGAAACAAGACAAAACCAAGTAAGAATATGTCACGGTTGGTGGGGTGGAGGGAAAGGAGCGAGGACTCAATTGCAAAAAATGGGTTTTTTTAATAATCAAAAAATAAAACAAAAAGGCAAAACAAACTACCCCGAGGGGGAAAACATTAACAGAAAGACAAAAAACAAACTTGACTGGGCTGGCAGGAATGAGCAGGACCGGACAAGGCAAAACAGGACATGACAAGTGAATATCAGACGACGAACTGGCACAGGACAGCAAACATGAGGAGAATATAAGCACAAATAATTAACATACAAACAGGTGAACATAATAAACTAATAATGGGTTAACAAGGAGGGTGGGTCTAGACAATAGACGGGAGAGCACATGACAAACAAGACACAAGACATGTGCTCACACAAAAACAAGACTCGAACACGCAGCCAATGAGATAACTTAACCGCGCATTCACATGACACGCACGCAGCGCATGTAAACATGCACCACGTGCTAAACACAACACCAACAGAAGACTGAACGCAAGACACGAGTACACGATAAATGAAAACACTTACCATGCACTCACACATGCAACGTGCATGTTTCATCCCAGCGCCAACCAAAACCGAAACCAACTAGACTGAGATGCTGGGAATGAAACACCACGCTGCAGACAGAACAAAACACCAGGACAAGAGCGCGCATCTCAGACCACGCGGACCTCGCGCTTCCACATTACGCGGGAGCGCACGCGTCTCGCGCGATCAAAAATGCCGCTCAAACAAAAGACACAGGAACAGAAAACGAGTGCTCGACCCGAGAAAACTCGAGTCGAGCACCACATACAGGACAAGACATGACTAGTGTCTGGACTCTGCCACCTAAACATGAATTTACAAGACAGGAGTGGCAGAACCCTGACAGAATATTTTTGCCAAGCCAGGTTCATTATGAAAACACTATATACATTTCTGGAGAGCGCCAAATACGTGCCAGGAGGTACATTTTTTTGCAATTTTTGTTTTCACGAATCCACCAGAGGCCGCTGTGTAAGCTTTTTGAGATCTCAAATTTCTCTCGCAAGTGCCATTCACGCCTGCTGTTCTCGCGTAAATCCACCAGAGGCTGCTGTCGACTGACTGACTGACCGATCGACTGACCCACCCTCCTCCTTCCCTAAACCCAACCAATAATGTTTTCAAAAGCACCGACTGACCCGCCCACCCACTTCCCTAAACCCAACCGACAGTTTTAAAAAGCAATCCAGAAAAAGAAAAGCCCTCGTCTGATTTTTACATTTTCAAATTTTACCACATTTTCACCCTGTTATTTACTTGTTTATATAATTTTTTGGCTTCTGCTTTTGTCTTACTCGCTTTTTGGAACCATTCTTTGGCGGATTTGAACCCCGTCATTGTGGTCAACTCCTCTGCATCTCAAGTCTGCCAACGTACATGGCGAACCACTGGACAAATTGGTCATAGCGAGAAACCCGTCCATACGGAGGTAAGCAGTCAGCTGGTAAGCATGAAAGGGAACGGCGTCATACCGCCCTATAGCATTCGTTTTAAAGACGAAATGCAACCATACATACCTCTGGCTACATAATTCGCGATCTCCAGAAATGTATATATGGCTACATTTTCAGAACGAGCCTATGTTGTTTTTTGCAGTGTTCACACTCTAAAAAATGTTGGATTAAATGTTTTAATTAAATTAAAATTGCACTTTTGAACTAAATGGTTGGATTTGTCCATATTTGACCCAACTTAGGGTTAAAACAACCCAGCATTTTAGAGTATTGTCTGGAAGTCAAAATACATCAACAGGTTCATGCCTTTAAACATGGCACTGAACTTAACGAATTGTGATTGGTTGCTTTGGATTGATTGGCAATGCAATGAAAGCTGTGAAAGAGTCCAGATCTGGCAACACAAGACTATATATAGTATAAATGCACACTCATAATGGGCTGTGGATAGAATAAGATTGAATGCCTTTCCTGTCTGGCTCTTGCGTACTCAAATAAACTAGAGTTGTATTTTTAAGAGTAATTTTGGTGCTTGTGAGAGATGTATGTGAAAGTTCAACTTGCAGATGTTTTTGCATTGAAAAAAACAAAACATGCAGTGGTCGCATAAGGGGGCAATGAAAATACAATCAACATTACACCACAGTAAGGTTTTCTAAACCAAAAAAAAGATAAATAAATACCTTAGATTTATATGTATTTGAAATAGTTACAATCCAGCTTTAAATATATACAGCTATGGGAAATGAGAGAAAGATAATACTCAGTTTGTTTGTTTGAATAGGTATGGGTTTGAGTTTAATGTTAATATTTGTTTAGTTTCATAAAGGTCTGATGACATATCTTCTCATATTTTAGCAAGAATGCTTTAAACGCCAAGCTTCTTATTTCAGATTTGTAAGAAATGTCAAATGCAAAACCAAACAAAAATAGTTTCACCCAAATACATAACTATAAAAACTATAAATCCAGAGAAATCTTCAAGTCTTATGCTAAAGTGTTGAGTTTGTTACTTGAAAAAAGTTAATTCACAATTGCTTCATTGAATTGTATTTAAATTACTTTTTAAATTACTGTCTGACAAGTCAAGGAAAGTTGAGATTGAATCCCTTTAAATCTCAACACATATAGAAAATAACTGTTTTATTCTATATTAAATTCTATACGTTTGAGCCTAGTGGGAGCTTTTAGCATCAAAACTCTACATGTATCAAAACAGAAAACATTTCAAAGCAAAGACACAATATTTCATACACACTGTACCGTATAAATGTATGACTAAATTAAATTATTCAGTCGTCTTGATGAATCAAATCTGTTTCAGTTAGTAAAAATATAATTACTCTGCTAAATATATTTGTAAAAAAAAACACAATTCCTCTGCCTCACTGACTTGATTCATACAGAAATGCTGAATTCATTTACAGCATTTAAGGCAAGTACATTATAAGTAACTGTAATTCAATTATACCTAAAAATTAAAGTGGAAAGTAACCTAATTACATTTCCCAGAGATGGGTTGCAGCTGGAAGGGCATCCGCTGCGTAAAACATATGCTGGATAAGTTGGCGGTTCATTCCGCTGTGGTGACCCCAGATCAATAAAGGGACTAAGCCGAAATGAAAATGAATGAATGAATGAACCTAATTACAGTACAGTAACTAGTTACTTTGTAACTACACTCTAAAAAAGGAAGTTCAAACTACTTATTTAAAATGAGCTGAAACAACACATTTTTGTTTCTTTACATAGTTTTTGGGGGGACAACTTAATTGTTTCATGTTCAATCCACTTAAACTTGCAAAAGCTAATAATTCCTAACTTAATTCCTTCATGTAGTCCTAGTCCAAATCGATTATGTGGAACTCAGCAATCTTTTACAGTGTAATTACACCCAGCACTTCATAGCTGTTTGATATTCTTTATATTTAATATATGGACTCTTTATATTATATATTATTACATTCACTGTAAAAAAAAACAAACAAAAAAAAAACACTGGGTTCCACACAATTGATTTGTGTTGGGACAACATGAAGGAATTAAATTAACATTCATTTTTAAAAATTTAAGTGGATTAAACTTAAAATAATTAAGTTGCCCCCCTCCCCCACCCCCAAAAAAACCTCAAGAATTGTGTTTATTCCGCTTACTTAATATAAGTAGTTTGAACAAACAGCAAACATACTTTTTTGAGTGTTTACAGCTTAATCAGCAAGACTTTTGTTCCTCTCCACCAGGGGTCTTTTTTTAAAGAGCCATTGGGTATAAATAATAGAGGTTTAAACAAAACCTTTATTTATGTCCACGCGCAACTCAAAAAAACAAACAAATATGAAGTATCACATGTTGAGCAAGTCCATGAACAAAGAAAGGACAATTTATAGAACTTTTTTTTTTGCCATCATCATGAATGTTGTTTGAATTTACATGCGTGAGGTTACCATACTTGAGTTGTTTGCCCTTTATTGGTCTATTTAGTTAATCCACAGCGCCACACATGTGCATTGGTCAAAATGTCTTTTTTTATTAATTTTGCTGTAAAGAAATTACAATAAAAAGACTTTAACTTTTTTTTAACTTTAAAATATTATTGAAGGGAGACAGCTGGAGAGCCACATATTTTTGGTCAAAAAGCCACATGTGGCTCGCAAGCCATAGGTTCCCTACCACTGCTCTACACTGTAAAAATGCAGGGTTCCACGCAATTCATTCACATGTTGTCCCAACACAAGTTAACGTAACAAACTTAAGTGGATTGAACACACAAAACATTTAGGTTATCTCCAAAACATGTCAAGAATTGTGTTGTTTCAGCTCATTTTAAATAAGTCGTTTAAACAAGTAGTAAACGTAATGTTTTGTCAGTGCAGTTTTGCTGGTGAACATCATGGCCAAGAAGCAAGCAGGCACAACCCCTTATGGAAATTCATACTGCTCTTAACAGGTATTGCATATTAATGTTTTGCATATACAAATTCAGTCACATACTTTTATACCTTTAAGTAGTAAAACGACCCTTCCTTACACAAAACGCTTGTGTTTTACAGAGCCAGAGAGTTTCAAGCTTCAAACATCTTCACCTGGAAGTTAGTTTAGGTAAGTAAATATACAAAAACTAAACCTCTGCTAAAGTCTAAAGCAAAGAAAACCATCTCATGCATTGACCATATGCTGAATCACGCCGTCTGGAAAGTCATGCAACAGTGCAGGAGCTCAGAAACCTAGCAGCAGTTTTCCTTCTTTTTGTCAAAACCCTTAAGTTCTTGCGTGAGGTAAAAGTCAAATCAAATTAAAGCAAACACACACATTTTCTCGACTACAATGGAGTAAAAGTACACATACCAGATATCCATAAGGAAATTCACAGCAGTGTGTGAGAGTCAGTGTAGATGATGAGGCTGATGAGAAAAGCACACGCGCGCACACATACACACACACACTCTTTCTCTCTCACACACACATGACCACATGCACACACATGCATACACACACACACACTTTCCCAGAGGAGGAGGAGCAAAAAACGAGGCTCAGGTTTTCCTACAAATACACACACCAAAACCGCCCACAGATTGGAAAGGTTTTCAAGCGTTTTTTTAAGAGGAAAACTTAATCATTCTGAAGAAGCTCTGTTGGGTTTGATTAGCTCAGTTTGAGATCTCTTCTAAAGCCATAGTGGAGATTACAAGGGTGTTTTATACAGGACACTTTAAAGTTCACCAAAAGTGAAAATTACCTCCTCGTTTAATCTTCATCATGTGGTTTTAAGCCTTTATGGGTTTCTTTATTCTGTTGAACACAAAGGAAGATACTTTGAAGAATGCTGGTTGCTGACACCCATCGACTTCCATAGTACTGTAGGAAAAAATACTATAGAAGTCGATGGGCATCAGCAACCAGCATTCTTCAACATATCTTTTTGAAAGAAACTCTGAGTAAATTTGAGTAAATTATGATAGAATGTTTTCAATTTTTGGTTAAACTATCACTCTAACGGATTTCTGTCTATAGCCATATTTTATCATTTATGAAAAAGAAGCTCATTATAAAAACATCTACTGTTTTTCATCACAGTCTTTTTCATCTGGATTTTACACACATGGAGTTTACATTCAATTCATATTTCTATAGAGCTTTTACAATGCAGATTGTGTCAAAGCAGCTTAACATAGAAGTTCTAGTAAATTGAAACTGTGTCAGCCCAGTTTTCAGAGTTAGTTCAGTTCAGTGTAGTTTAAATTTCACTGCTGAAACTCAAAACACTGAAGAGTGTTATGGAAATTCATTTTTATACCTTTATATGCATTTTCGAATCTGTTCTTCTTTCCTTTTTCTATGTCTACATTACACAGTTAAGCTATGCGTGATCACTTTGGCACATTTTTAACATAAGACAAGATTGTAATCCATGTATGGTGACCTATGACCTGTACAGCCGTGTGGGATATGGGATAGAAATATAGACAACTAAAAGAGAATCATGAGTGTTAACATAACTGTGACTTGATTCATTTGCTATGTCACCTATGGCCTTGTGGGCTTTAGAGGGAAGAAACTATATTAAAAGGAACACACTCTTCTTAGAGTGTCGCACTCTGCAGGAACCTGTGTTACTGTATGACTAAGACTAAGTACGGTAAGACTTTGTCTTCTTTACCATGGAAAGAGCCTCCTTAAAGAAAATAGCCACAACAAGAGCAAATCCATTAATGCGCAGCTCCACAAGTCCCAAACCAAGCAAGCCAGTGGCGACAGTGGCGAGGAACAAACTTCACCAATTGACGAAAGTGAAGGAAAAAAAACCTAGAGAGAAACAAGGCTCAGTTGGGCACAACCATTTCTCCTTTGGCCAAACTTATTGTGCAGAGCTGCAGACTGGGAGCCGGAGGCTGGAAAACGCTGGACGTCCATCATGAAGAAGCTGCAGAACAATGAAACAATGTCATTTGCATGATCTGAACTCTTATTATTCAGCTATGTCTAGGTATAGTGTTCATTTCGTCAATGAACATGGCTTGACACAAACAGTGACTTGACAGGTCTGCTATGCCAGTAACATTACTGAATGCACGCACTGCTATTTGATAATCTGCTTAATGAATAGCGTAATGCAGTGGATTATAACAGAGAAGAGTGTTGGTTTTATTTTTGATCTTTTTGAATACATTTTGATCTAATCTCTTTTCGTCAAGAATAATTCATCGTTCATTCATTAGATTAGTGGATCAAAACTTGCAC
The DNA here is from genome assembly GCA_903798125.1 of Danio choprae. Taxonomy (NCBI): domain Eukaryota; kingdom Metazoa; phylum Chordata; class Actinopteri; order Cypriniformes; family Danionidae; genus Danio; species Danio choprae. The sequence goes on along the minus strand of CAIGQW010053631.1, from coordinate 23,554,159 downwards.
ATCCATAGTTTTCAGTCATTTTGGTAGATCAGTAGGGGTCGGAATTCCTCGGGGGTGTCGCTGGACAATGAGGAGGGTCACATGGTGATTTCCAAAAATCTATTTCATTTTATTAGACTATTAGAATTTCCATATTTTATCCATAACCCACAGAAGAAAAAAAAATAGTAGTTAATAGTTATATTAAAAAACAATATTCAAATAAAAAGCCATCAACCTTTTGTACTTACATGTTTTCTCCCTTTGCACCACTCACTTACATCAAAAATCAATACAGGCCACGACTGAGCATGGCAGATGGTGTCTGAGTGGCGGTCCCAATTTTACACCATGAATATACTTGGGCCTAATGGTGTGTGTGTGCAAGGTTTGTATATTTATAACCATATAACCATATGTTATTTTGGGGGTCGTGGGCTGAAAGATTTGGGAACCCCTGTACTAAAGGACCTGTCAAGTTTCTGTTTGTGTCAAGCTATAGGCAACTGACATTTTTCATCTATATTTTCATTGAAGAAATTAACACTGATGGCACAGTGGCTCAGTGGTTAGCACTGTCGCCTCACAGCAAGAAGGTCGCTGGTTCGAGTTCCAGCTGGGCCAGTCTGTTGGAAGTCATTTCTGTTGGAGTTTGCATGTTTTCCCCGTGTTGGCATGGGTTTCCTCCAGTTGCTCTTGTTTCCCCCACAGTCCAAAGACATGTGTTATAGGTGAATTTGGTAAACAAAATTGGCCATAGTGTATGAGTGTGTTTGAATGTGAGAATGTATGGGTGTTTCCCAGTAGTGGGTTGCGGCTGGAAGGGCATCCGCTGTGTAAAACATATGCCGGAATAGTTGGCAGTTCATCCCGCTGTGGTGACCCCTAATAAACAAGGGACTAAGCCGAATGAAATTAACACTGCATATCCAGATTGTCATTATATGGCCCCTATAAGTAGCATATAGGTGCATTCTACAGGCTATATACAGTAAATGCAGCATTTCTGGCTCAAAGAAGTCACATTTATCTAGCTGTTTGAATTTAATAGAAAGTCTTGTGTTCTCAGTATGCATGTGATAGTATTTTTGCCAACAGGATACAATAAACCATTTGAGCTGAGATGTAGGGAAAGCCGAACAGATAGAGAGAACCAACACCCTGATGGAAACCTTCACATGCAGAAGTGAGTCTTGTATTATTACAGCTATTGTTTCAGGAGATGATCCAAACAAGTGATAATAACTTTAAGCCCAGTTCAGATGGGAATGGTTTGATGACGTTTACAAGTGTCATTGCACTTATTAAAGTGTTGTGCGTCATGAAAGTTGAGATGGTGTTCTGCCTCTATTATATCTGCTGATGGAGTTGAGAAAAGCAATTTCCTGCAAGTCCTGCTGTTATGTGTTTCAAACTGCAATAACCAGAAAATCACAGCTTTAAAGAGACTCTTTAAGTGGCAAACAGGAAAGTATGAGTTTAATACAAATCCACAGACTAGCTTGAAATAGCTCAGCATGCAAACAACTAACATCTACAGTAGATATACCTCGGTGTGTTCAGTTTAGAGCATGCAGGATTTTAATTTATGTTTGAGGATAATTCTGAAGTACTAAAATGCTAATTTAAACTAGCTTTATAAATATAATAATCGATTCATTTTTACTAAGGAGAACTATATGTTACTGTACATTTATAGCCTACTCATAGATAAAGGGTAAAATAAAATAATACTGTATATGGCTGCTGTAGAAGTGGAAATCCCAGCTTTAACTCTTTACTGTCACAATATTTATTGAAACGGCATTATTATAATCACAATGTTTATTTTACATCACATATCAATATATATTTTATATGTTATTTTGACTTTGTCAATTTCAGATTTTTACACTTAAAAATGACTTAAAGGGGACCTATTATGCAAAAATCACTTTTATAAGAGGTTTAAAAACAGTTGTGTGGAAACAGTGTTGTATATAACCAGCTTCTTATGGTAAAAATGTATTAATAAGACTTTTATTAATCACACGTCTGCCCAAACACTTTGATTGACATTTTTCATTTGTACATGTCATCAAAGGGGGGAAAACCCCGCCCATTAGTGCTGATCTCTCCCTCATTAGCATAATACTTTAGTCTTGCCTCTTTTGAAAAGAGCACAGTCTCATTTGAATTTAAAGCGACAGTCACCAAAATAGCACAATTAGGATCAAAGCCTAAAAGGGGCAGTTTCATTCATTCATTCATTTTCATTTCGGCTTAGTCCCTTTATTAATCTGGGGTCGCCACAGCGGAATGAGCCACCAACTTATTCAGCATATGTTTTACGCAGCGGATGCCCTTCCAGCTGCAACCCATCACTGGGAAACATCCACACACTTTCATTCACACACATGCACTACGGACAATTTAGCTTACCCAATTCACCTATAGCACGGTGGGAATAGTGTGGGGGAAACCGGAGCACCCGGAGGAAACCCACGCCAACACGGGGAGAGCATGCAAACTCCACACAGAAACGCCAACTGACCCAGCCGAGGCTCGAACAAGTGACCTTCTTGCTGTGAGGCGAATGTGCTACCCACTGCCCCACCGTGAGGCCCAGGGGCAGTTTCAAAGAATTATAAACATTATTTGTGGCGTATTTTGAGCTGAAGCTTTGCATACACACTCTAGGACGTCAGACTTATTTTACATCTTGTAAAAAGGGGCATAATAGGCCCCCGTTAAGTTCAAAAAGAATAATGTACTGTGTTGTAGGACAATGTATGCTGTATCTACAACTTTATAGGAAAGTTTATATCTGTGTTTTCATTGTACATATTGTCAAATGTTTTTCTTTAAGTTGAGTTTCCTGTTCCTGGGAAAAGGTGTTAAATCTATGTTCTTTTTGATACACCGAGGATGGTGTTCCTTTTTGAAACCACTGCATTCTGCATAGGTTAGAAATATGCATATTTAATGATGAAGCAATCAAATGAAGATGCCTTTTAGGAATTATTTTCTCTTGGCTTATAGCCATTGGATGTATTCACAGCTCGACTGAAATGTAAAAATGTAATACAGTACAAATAATGTACTTGATTGTTAATGTCATTATATATGCCATTATTAATGTTAATTATGAATGGGAAATTTTAAAATAGAAACACTGAAATTTATTTTTGAATTTTTATTATTTTTAATTTAAGTTTATTTAGCTAGACCCTGTTGACTTTCATTGTGTTTTCATTAATTTAAAAATGCATACACATAAACTTGAAATTATCAAATATATTTTATTCCAATTTGACTTACTAAAATAAATAGAGATTAAACATTAAAGAAATGACACTAAAATTACTTGCAACATTTTTTTTTATTATATATATATATATATATATATATCCTTTAATTTAATCAAATTTGTAAATACATTTTGCTCTAATGATTTTCAGGAGCACTGAGATATCTTTCTGGTTTTATTTTAATTTTGTTCACATTTTTTAAAGTAATTATGTCATTTTTAAGGTTTTTTTTTTTAAATAAATGTCTGTCAACATTAAATATGCGGCAATACAAATAAAACGTAAATATGGTCAACTTTCAGCAATTTGTTTAGGCACAATATCATAATTATAGCCAGATATTTATTTTTTATAAACAATCATATGTGTTTCTGTTTGCATTTATAATACATTTTTATTATATACATTTTCTACAAAGTCATGTTTTATGCCTGCAGTTCATATCTTATGTTTTATATGTGCGATAAGTCTAGAAATGTCCTGAATGTGTCAGAATGGTTAAAGCAGGGCATGTATATATTTTACTTGCACAAAAGAATTTCACCACTGTCATGAAAATGCAGAACATTTCGGCCTCTGTGATTCATGGTGGTTCAAATACCTTGGCCTCAAAACACACATGAATTTCATTTCCTGTGTGAAAATCAATGCAAGATGGTCATTTGGACCCCAAAATACCTCGCCTGCCTCTGTTCACCTCTTTAGATCAGATTGGAGCTCATCTTTCTCTGTCTGAAGTTATGGACGCTTGGCACGGTGGCTGTTATTGTCTATTATGTAACTCTCTTTTGCTTAGCCCAGGGATTTTTCCTCCGAGAGATACGGCTTCAGTCCTGGTTAGATTAGAGCGCGTTTGTTGGACATTTGGAGGAGTTCGTGTTAGAAAGCATTAATTGTGAGCAGTCTAGAATGAGAGCATGAACAGCTGGAGCTCATTGTCTTGTCTTTCAACCTCTGCCGTTTATTGCGGTGGACTTTCTTTTGGACTATTGAGTGAATGACCATTAATACGAGCTGAGCTTTGTGTTTAATAATGGAAAACAGAACAGAAATGTTTATAACCTCCATTAGCATTGGCATGAGTCGATTCCCTCATGCTGAACAAAAACGAGGCCCTCCTGTCTTTTTCTTTTTCAAATATTTCCCAAATGATGTTTACTATTGCTAAGGTTTTTTTTTGAGACAACTTAAATGTTTTACATTCAATCCACTTAAATTTGTAAAAATTATTAAGTTAATAACTTTGTATGTATGTATGTATGTATGTATGTATGTATGTATGTATGTATGTATGTATCTATGTTTGCATCTATCCACAGCCATATCACCCTGCAGCACCATGCAGAACATGGTGTAAAGCATAGTTTTGACTAGGATTTATTAAGCAATTCAAAGGCATAGATTTGACAAAGACATTTCAGAATTTAAAATGTCAGAATTCTTTAAAACCCAAAACATTTATTTACCTAAAGCAACACTTGACATCATTCACTTGTGGCCACAGCCATATCACCCTGCAGCCCAAGACTGGTTACTTTCTGAAGCTAAGCAGGGCTGAGCCTGGTCAGTACTTGGAAGAGAGACCACATGGGGAAAAACTCGGTTGCTGTTGGAAGTGGTGTTAGTGAGGCCAGCAGTAAAGTGAAGGGGATACTATACTGTCAGTATACTGTCTTCAAGATAAGATGTTAAACCGAAGTCCTGACCCTCTGTGGTCAG
>CAIGQW010053631.1:23486422-23506577 GCA_903798125.1 Danio choprae | reverse complement strand
TAACACATTAACAGTCGTGAAGTGTTAAACTATGTGCAAGTGTTTGTTGACTGAACTCAGATTACATGATAACAGAATGATGGTAAACGAAGCCGGTTATAAAGAGGAAGCACCTGTGAGAAAGAGCAAATAAATTAGTGCATTTGATTTATCCAGATGTGCAGCATGCATCTACTAGGACTACGAATTAAAATGGCATATAACAAGCTTAGATCAAGGTGCCTGACAATTTGAAATTTCATATTTTTTTAAGCGTAACATACATATTGGGTATTCATATGAATTATTTTAGTATTCATATTGGTTATTTTAGTTTGTTCTAGTCAAATTTTCCACACAGTCAAAGTGAATGGAAACATTTTATTACATAACTTTATACATTCATTCATTTTCCTTCGGTTTAGTTCTTTTATTAATCAGGGGTCGCCACAGCGAAATGAACCACCAACTTTTTTAATGTTATATTATATTATATATAATTTAACAACCTAATTAATGTTAACATAATTCCTTAAGGCCTCACAGTGGCGCAGTGGGTAGCACGTTCGCCTCACAGCAAGAAGGTCGCTAGTTCGAGCCTCGGCTGGGTCAGTTGGCATTTCTGTGTGGAGTTTGCATGTTCTACCTGTGTTGGCGTGGGTTTCCTCCGGGTGCTCCGGTTTCCCCCACAAGTCCAAAGACATGCAGTATAGGTGAATTGGGTAAGCTAAATTTTCCGTAGTGTATGAGTGTGAATGGGTGTGTATGGATGTTTCCCAGAGATGGGTTGCAGCTGGAAGGGCATCCGCTGCGTAAAACATATGCTGGATAAGTTGGCGGTTCATTCCGCTGTGGCGACCCCAGATTAATAAAGGGACTAAGCCGAAATGAAAATGAATGAATGAATGAATGTCAGTATAACTACTCTAGCCTATATAATGTTGAATATAATGCAGGAGGGAATTTGATAATGCCAAATGTCTCTTTTTACCAGTGGAAAAAAAGGTCTAATAATGTTGTCAATGACAGATTGCAAGCATATGTCTCAAAGATAAAAATTGAACTTCAGAATTATGAATAGTTGTATTCTGATGTCATCAACTTTACTGTGCATTAACGACCAGGACAAATTTAAAGTCTATTCAAGTCTATTATTGTTGTTTTACCATATATTTGAGAAATAACAATAATAATAGCCTACTCATATTAACCTTTATTTTACATCTACAGAATCTGTGAAAATCGTATAAAATCTTTATTTTAAGCCAAAATCATGATTGTCATATTAGCCAGAATTCTGCAGCCCTACACAAAATTAAGTAAAATATCAATATGCTCTAGGGTGGTTTTTGATTTTATAAATGTTGAAAGCTTTTGCTGCTTAATATTTTCGTAAAACAATGTGATGTGTTTTTTAATGATTTTGTTGGAAGCTTCAGTTGGAAGCTAATTAACATACTGAAATAAAAGTCTCTGCAACTTTCTGTTGACGTGGACTTTAATGCATCCTTTTCAAACAAAAGTTCATAATAATTATAATTATAATAAAAAGAAATAAGTGTAAAACTCATTTGTTCTTAAAAGTTGCACTAAAAACACACACTTAATGTCTGTTTTTAAAGGCTCATTGCCCATGAAAAGATGCGACACTCTTACTGTTTCTATTGGCATTTGACTTGGTCTAAACTGAATGGCTCACTTTGTAAAGAACATTTGAGTGGATTAGATCAGCACATCCTCTCCACTTTCTCTGTAGTTTGTTTTTTGCTTGATGATCCAGCGAGGCTCCTCCACCGCACAAACAAGTACAGGAAGAGGAGTAAACGGAGATAATTTGCATAAGTCTGTTCCTTCTTGTGCGACTGAGGCATATGAAGGGGAAATTAGGCCTTATGTGGAGAGTTTCCTGCAGATTTACAGGGGAGCGGTGATTCATCCCACACACACTCACTGTCTCATTCATAGAAATGCTCGTCTGATGCTGCTTCCTGTTCCACACACCGCCTCAGTTATGGATTCAGAGAATGTGATGCCAGTACCGTGCTTTTTTGTATTTTGGTTTATTTATGTCTCTTTCATATTTTGCATTGCTTGTTTTGTTTTAGTTTAAAAAGTAAAAGATAGTTTTTATTGATCTTCTCGGAAAAAAAAGCTACTGTGTTTGCCGTGTCTTTCCTGGAGCAGAGAGTTAGATTTAATCCAGGGCCTCATTACGGTTGTCAGCGCTGTCTCTAATGGCCGCAGGTATCCGGGAGTGTCCCGTCGAGCTTGTCTTCCTGTCTGTCTCTCCTCAAACACCCAGCCTCACTGTCCGTTAGCCATAACAAATGATTTACAGTGTCACTCATTAAAGTTTACCAGACATGTCTGCTCGTATTGTATGCAAGCCACTAAAGTTGACCAGCTCGGAATCTGAATAACTTGTTTTTGACCCCGGCTAATGGCGATTCATTAGACTGGCTTAAAATAATGGGATAATGATTAGAAAAACAGTGATTTTTTTTTTTTTACCACAGCTTTGGGGATGGCTTATTCGTAACAAGTTGGAGTGCTTTAAAGGACTGCCGCAACATCACTAGAAATGGGTTCTGTGTATACACTAAAAAAAACACGTTTGCTGCTCGTTTAAGCTTATTTAAAATGAGTTGCAACGACACAATTCTTAAGATTGTTTTGGGGGACAACTTAATTATTTTATCTTCAATCCACTAAAGTTTGTAAAAATTAAGTTAGCTTAATTTATGTTAGGACAATATAAAGGAACTGTATGGAACCCTGCATTTTTTTTACAGTATATCTGATTCACTAAAAAGGACTGATTCAAAAAGTAAATTTTTAAGGAGCTATTCTAGTAAAAGTTTAGTTTAGTTTAAAAACTAAATCAAAATGACAGCTAGCTGTTGTATGTATTTAATGCACCTAAAAACCGACTCAAATTAGTCCATTCATTCATTCATTCATTCATAATTTTATAAAAAACATTAAAAATACATATTTTTCAAGGCACGTATCGAAGTTAGAAATTCCAGTATCGTGACAACACTAATAGCCATAGGTGATATTGTAGATTTGGCGCATTATAATAGCATTCACTTGAGGCATATCAGCTATTTTAACTACTTAAAACTGGCTGATCCAGTTAGAGCTATTTGTTTTTAGTTGTAAAATAAGTGTCAAACGTCATTGCTGAACCATAGCTGTTTTCTCGACCACAATCTTGCTCATGCATATGGAAGTTCAACTTGGCAATTAAGGCATTATGTAATTTAGAAACTCAGTGAGGAAGTAGGTGAGAGGGTGGAGGATCTGCTCTCAGCTAGGTAAGTGGCCTAATAATGTCTGAGCTGAGATATTCCACAGGTGAACAGGAGTACTCGCAGCACTAAGACGGATATGCGAGCTGATATGGCTCCGGTCTTGCTCCTGTAATGTCAGAGATTTTGAGAGGATAAGTATGAAGTGTTTTACGGTTTCATCTTCAGATAATGTGGACTTAGTACGGGTTATATATAGCCGAGTAGAGCACACCGTGTACCTTAATGCCTATTAAAGACTGTTCCATATGAAATGAACCGGCAAGGGCAAACAGCACCGATTACTTGTCGTTCCCACATGCAAAGTTCTGAGCGAGAAGTCATTTTCTTGCACTTCTTGTTAGGAGCTGCACTAGAGCTGGACAATATTTCAGTATCACTATGTAAGGGATATAATTATGGGGTTGTTATCGCAGCATAAATCCCGACGAGGTTATTGGCAGCCCGATGTATAGCAAAACACTGTTGTATAAGACTGAAGACCTTTATTCTGCGAACAACAACTACCTGGATGTACTTCATCTCATTTTTTTTTACTTTACACTTTAAACATCTCCAGACCCTTGCTGTCTATCCAGGATGACGGAAGCGATCTTTACACTAACCAAACAAACCACTTTAGTATCCAATTTGAGTAGGGCACATTCACAATGTTTTTGACCAATTTAATATATAATGAAAATGATAATGATAATAATAATTACATAAATAAAACATGTTGCTTTTATGTAAAACAAGAGATGTGGTATAGTTGTTTTATTTTAATGTATATTGACCTTGACTACTTGTTTGATATTCACCTTGGGTTCATTTGTTGCATACTAAAATGATCGTCAACCCTAAAGTCTAATGCACTGTGTTAAGCTTAGCTAGCATAATTACTTCAGTTCAAAAGTCAGTTTAGGGTAGGAGGCCAGGCAGATCCGGGATTTTCAAAGAGACCTAAAGAAACCTTGAACATTGCTTGATTTGGATGTCACATGTTCCCTCAACTCAAACTCAAAAGTGCCTCTAGTAAAAGGTCTGTTTTGAACCTGTGGAGAAAAGCAGCACCCTTGCTGACCCAATCCCCCCCCCCACCCCCTCCCTCCCTACTCGGTGTTGGTGTATATCCAGCATACCAGACTATGTTTACGCGTGTCTGTGTTTAATAGCTCACCACCTCTCCACTCACCCCTGCTAATGTGCTCACTCGACTGAGTTGTGGACACAGTTGATGGAAAGTTACTGAGTTCATTGTTGTACGCGAGTCACCCTTTCATCTCTGCAACCGGTTTGAAATTCTAATCTTTTAACCTTGTGTCCTCAGGGCATCAATTAAACCAATCTGGAAAAAAATGGGAATTTTTTTTATGCCACTGTTAAAGTCAACATGAAATCAACATCGAATGCTGTTTACATTTAACACAAAACCCCATTACTACAACCCATTTATTAGTGTATGCCGCAGGTATCAAAAATAGAAGTCTCAAATAAGTTCATCAAAGTGAAATATCTACTTCTGTCTCGAAATGAGTCACCTAGGCTGTGAAAAGTTTAGAAGTTTAGTAAGAAGTTGCATTTTGAGATTTTAAAGTGTTGCTATCACAAATTCTTGTATTTAACATTTAGTGAACATATTTACTTTATTCTTTACATTTTTAAATGTATTTTGATTTAAATTGATTTTCTTTATAAAACCTGCAGAAACCCTGCAAGTGTCAGTCCCAGGTCTGCTTCATCACTTCACGCATATCTGGATCACGGCACCAACTCCTCCAGGATATTAAAAGCCACAGTATGTATTTTCAGTCACTAGTCTTGAGGTTAGAGTAGTGGGTTTTTCTTGTGCATCTGTTAAACCCCCCCCCCCCCCCCCCCCAAAAAAAACCCAAAAAAGCAAACAGAAAAACTTCTACATGGTTCAATACACCAGTCTAACCTCTGGAGTTGGAAATTTTACTTGGTCTCAAACAGCACATTTGTCTTGGACTTAATACACATAACTGTGCGTTCACACCGAAGGCCGCAAGAGCGTCAAAGTTCGCTCTGGCCACCCTGGCGACAACGTTGTCTGCTTTCACAACTCCTTGATAAAAAAATTAATCAATCACTCTACTCTGAGTGGGATTTCAACCACCATTCCAACATGGGAGTTGGGTTCACTAACAAGGTTGGTGAAAACCATACCCTCTAGGCGAGGGGAGTGAGCTTTACTTGCACAACTCATTTTAGCTGCCATTTATCACACTCACCCCCCCTATATAACCCCTCCGCTTCTGCTCGCCTGGCATCTTCATATTGTAGGCAGGTGCACTATCAAGGACACTTATGAATGCATTCTAAGGCTGCAATATATCGTTTCAGCATCGATATCGCAATGTGTGAATCTGCAATAATTAGATTCCACAGTTCAGAACGTGATGTTTTGGGGTCATCGCAAAGTTTAACCCTAAAATAGAGTAAATGGTTTTCATTTGGATGGGCTTTTAAGACCTGTGACTGTGTAAGATTTAAGCAAACTTAAACCAAGAGGTTATAAAGGTATATAAACCAAATTTATTGTATTTAATTATTTTTACAATGAAGACTATACTGTACTGTGTTATTTTATATGTTTTATTATTGCACTTCTGTACCTCAATACTGTTAAATTCCTTTATAAAACATAAAATTAGCTTGTATTTGTTCAATTGTATTGTATTTTATGCAGGCATTCCTTTACAAAATAATCCTAATCAATGTAAATTGATGAATTCATTCCAAATAGAGTTAAAAGTCATCCTGTGAAATTATATTCATATCGCAATATCACAGACAAACAAAATATTGCAATGTCAGATTTTGTCCAATATCATGCAGCCCTACTGCACGCATTCAACTCAAGAGTTGTAATTTATTTTCATGACTCAATTGAGATTTTGAATACAAACAAAAATTGTTCAAACAATTGTGTTCAGACTGTTATCTTTGTTGTTTACTTGGAAAAGCAGGGCCTTGCATTTGCCTTTGTTGTAATATTGGATCTGCACATTCATCCATATAGGTCACACGCTGTACATAATTAGGCGTTCATTTTAAGAAACCGTTTGGTGTTGAGCAAACACAAGCCACGTGCAGCTGTAGCTCATTATATACAGCTCATATGACCCTCTGTGCTTTCTCTCTTCCGCTAGCTTCATCCTCTCCAGTTCTCACAGCTGCTTTTGAGCAGGTGCTGCAGGTGCTAAAGTTCCCAGACTGCTCTCTGGAATGGGGAATTGCTGGTCGCTCTGACGTGGCAAGATATCACAGGGGCTTGGCATAGCACTGCGTAGTGTATGCAGCAATAAATCATAACTTGCGTGCCGTTGTTCTTGCTCTCCATTGTCTTGACCTTGCGAGAGTCTAGATTTGTTTGTGTGAGGCGTTTGCATTTACATTTGCTTATTGAGCGCCACAATCAGCGACTGATTATTCGTGTCTGGCCAAACAATCCATTGCATGTTGTTTATTGCTTAGCACCTGGTGTTCTTTCGTAGACATTTGAGACGGCCACTAGATGCTTGGAATGATAAGCTAGTGAATATACAGAGAGATAAGGTGAAGATGGGGACATTGTGGTAGGTTTTGCACTGTAATAATACTCAATGTCCCTAAAGGTATTCCAAATTCTGTCATCATTTACTTTTCCTCATGCCATTCCAAAGATCTTTGGGTTCATTTAACACTTTGAAGTAAAAGTCAGCTATTTAGTTTAGAACAGCCTTCAAAATATGTTTTTGTGTTGTTCTTGTGCCAAAGAAGGTTTGAAATGACATGAAGGTGAGCACATAATGACAGATTATGTACATTTAAAGCTGTGTTGACATAATAATGATAATCTATTCTGTTGCCTTTTTTAGTAGACATCAACAAACCTCTTATTTTTTTACATTTTTCTTAAAAGAACCCCTTTAAATAATCAAAGTAGCAGTATATAAATGCTATGATGTTTTTTGTTAGTTTTTTTCTTCCTCCAACCATACGGAAAGAAGAGTTTGTCCAACAGGTGGTTTGTCCAGCCCACTTACCTGTGTGGAGCACACTCAGAATTGCACAATGTTTTCCAAGATCTATGGGGTGCTTATAAGAAGGTGTCTGGTGCATATGGAGAGAAAAACAGTGTGTGTGCCCTACAGGTGGTTTGTCAAGCCCACTCACCTGCCAGAAGCACGCTCAGAATTACACAATGTTTTCCAAGACGTATGGGGTGCTTATAAGAAGGTGTCTGGTGCATATGGAGAGAAAACAGAGGTGGTTTGACAAACCCACTTACCTGTGTGAGCAATACTAAGAATTGCAAGATGTAATATCCCCTTTCGCAAAAACATCATATTATGCAAGTCAAATGTATGTGAACATTGTTCTTGTTGACTTTAGAGCAGTTTAAGTTGTAGCTTGTAAGTGTGTGGAGTAAATCTGTGCATGGAGCTGGAAGTCCCCTCTTTCAGATGGTGAGGAGGTGGTATGTGAAACTGCCAGGACGGCATGATTAGCACTTGGCCGTTGAGTGACGAAACCGAACACAATGTTTTGCTGGACTGCTCACCGCAAAAGTAAACAAACTCTGGAACGGCAGTGGGGGTTGTAATGCTGTGCCCACACCAGACAGATGACCGGTGAAATTCACACGTAGATGCCCTCTTCCAGTAAACGCATTTGAGTGTGCAGCTGTGGCTGAGGCAGAAAAAAGTTGTGAGTATTGCAAACATTACATATCTGAGAGATGGAGGATCATCGCTGTGAATTTAGCTTGATTAAAAATATAATATTCAAGCTATTAAAGATGGTGAGATTCTTTCCTATAGAGCTAGAAAAAAGGGGAAAATCTCTGCAGCCCGGGATCTGATGCTGCTTAATTTTTTACACACACATTCTTGGGAATCGCCAGAGATTCTGGTGTGGTATCAGTGGGTTTTTAAGTACATCCAAGTAATTTCACAACAGAATGTCTGAAACGTTCTCTTACGCATGACTTTTTTTTCTTCTTTTTTTGTATTGGTTTTGAATATCATATGGACTTGTTTTATAAGAATTAAAATGTAAGGAGCCTTCACAGCAGGAATGTGTGGGGTTTAGAAATGAATTATGAATACCTTTTTAAATTTGAATGTCTTGAATCTTGAATTTTAATAAGAATAGAGGTAGCCAACAGTGAATGGAAATGGTTGGTTGGTTGGATGAAATGGTGATGGTTTGATAAATTGATTAATGGATAGGGGTGCAAAAAGGGATTGATGGAATATGAATGAAGGGAAAAGAATAGACAAAACATGGATGGATGACAGAACATGATTGTGGATGAGTGGATGGATCAAGAAGGATGATAGAGATGCATGAAAATAGATTTTACATCTAATGGACATTGACATCTGTTTATATTTTCCAAATCAACTAACAACAGAGTTAAGGGATCAGAAAAATATGAATCTGTAAACGTATTTAAAATTTTAAATGAGGGAAATAAACATGCGTTATGGATGTGACCAATAAAGTATTGGTCTTTAGAGTTCGAGTTTACAGCATACAACATACTTTGTAGAAATTCTGTGTATTAAACTGCACAACCCAAAATAAGTAATTCTAATCAAAAGCATAAGAGTTGGCTCTTTATAGAACAAAGATTATTTAATATAATATTTACTTTACATTTTACATTTACCTCTCTCAGTTATGGGTCTGACAGATTGGAAATTGGCGGTTGTGTGCTATTGTTCGAATAAAAGGTTGACATTTTAGTATTTTTACACTACTGTGAAATTCAAGCCAACACAAACAACTTAGAAAGGGTTTTGCTGTTTTGGTGAAAACGTGATGGTTGGATATAATGGATACACAGAGTGATTAAGTCAATTAGTAGATGTGAGGATTTTTATGAAACCTTGATGGACAGAGGCCATTGGTGCAAGTTTGGCCACCTGGAACTTTTATTGACCACAGAAAGTCCTCAGTTTAAAGTTATATCTGAAGGACAGTGCTCACTGACAGTGTAGTATCCCCATTACTATAACGGGGCGCTAGGACCCACACAGACCACAGCGGGAATACCCCTGCTGGCCTCAACAGCAACCTAGTGTTTTTGTGATCTCCCATCCAGATACTGCCCAGGCACAATACCTAGCTTCAGTGTGCTAACATGTGAGCGCTGCAGAAAGCTAGCTGCTGGCAATATACACTCAAAAATTACTTCTGCTGCTTCTTCAAACTGCTTATTTAAAATTAGTTGAAACAACACAATTCTTATGTTTTTTTGGGACTTAATGTTTTAGACTTAATTGTTTTTATGTTCAATCCACCTACATTTGTAAGAACAATTAATTTAATTGCTAATGGTTTAACTTAATCGATTTGTTTTGGGATGATATGAAGGAGTTGTTTGGAATCTAGCATTTTTCTACAGTGTATGGAGTATGGATGGATGGATGGATAGAGAAGGTATGGATGAATTATTATTGTAAAAGGATGGATGGCTGAATAGGGATGGATATTTCAAGGAGGATGTATAGTGGTGCATTGAATGCTAGACTAATTGATTGACTTCTTTTTCTGTACTATGAGAAATGCAATGCAGACTATCAATAGGAATGATGTCAATCTACTGCAGTTGATTGGGATTTTATTTTTCTAGGAACCGACGCAAAGCACTTTGGTCACTTTCAGTTGTTTCATTGCAATGTAGACTGTTTTTATGACACTTTATTTTTAAGCATCTGATTTGTAGTTACAGTATAATGGCATCTCTGCCTACCATTTTCCATTAATCCAAATAATTACAATAATTTCTATTTCTTTACTGCTGTTATCATACCTAGCACATTCAAAACGATCTACTATTTGCATTGTATTTGACAGGTTTAGGACTTTAGATATAATGTAACTTTGGTGAAAGCACAGAATTCACATTACACTGTCAGACTTCATAAAATGGGCAATCTGTTTGGTTTATTGTGAAAATTGCAGTGGATTCTCAAAGCTTTGGCCATATTGATCTTGCTGATTGGGTATTAGCAGAAGAATACTCATTGTATGGTGGCCTCATCTACTTATTCCAGCTCGGATCTCTGGCTTTACTCTCACATGTTTGAGTGAAAGGGTTTAGGGAGTTCTGGAGCTCTCTCATCTATCACTTACAGTCAATGGAAGAGGTCAGTGTGATCTCAGGAGTTAAGGAATGCTGCATGTATAGTTGATGCTGGGACAGACTAAAATCGTCTGTCCTTTTTTTTTGCTTTCCCACATATTTCCTTTTGAGGTCATGTGCATCATTGCATTTCAAATACTAATAAGTATTAATAATACAGTTATACAGAAGAAGCTACATTTGAAGTAAGAATTTTTAGCCCTCCTGAATTATTAGCCCCCCTGTATTCCCCCCCCCCCCCCCCCAATTTCTGTATAATGGAGAGAAGATTTTTTCAGTTTTAATAACTAATTTCTGATAACTGATTTCTTTTGTCTTTGCCAGGATGACAGTACATAATATTTTACTAGATATTTTTCAAGATTATGCAAGTCATAGTATAACAGTGGTTTGTTCTGTAGACTTTCAAAAATATTGCAAATATTGCTTAAGGGGGCTAATAATATTGACCTTAAAGTGGTTTTAAAAAATGTAAAACTGCTTTTATTCTAGCCGAAATAAGACAAATAAGACTTTCTCCAGAAGAAAAAATATTATAGGAAATGCTGTGAAAAATTCCTCGCTCTGTTAAATATCAGTTGGAAAACATTTGAAAAAAAGGCTTCAACTTGTTTTACTGACTAAAGCACATTTAAGATAAATATTTCAATGTAAACATTTTAAGGTAACTTTGTCAAATCAAATTGAAATGACACCTTTTAACCCTGTGGTCGGGTTTGTCCGTATTTGTTCCATGTTTGAGTTACATCAACACAGCATTTTTACAGTGTATTATTTCAAACTTCTTTCTTCATTTCTTCAAATCTGGTCAATTTATACACGTAAAAAAAGTTGACTCAACTTTAAATTTTAAGGCAACAAACTTCAGGACATTTTTGAGTTTACTCAACTTAAATAAAGTCAAGTGAAGTAATTGGGTTGAAAGTTGAGTCAACTCAAAAACGTCCTGAAGTTTGTTGCCTTAGTTTTAAGTTGAGTCAACTTTGTTTTTTTACAGTGTATAATATTTTCATTTATTTCATTTACTTCCTACAGCCCATAATCAATATGGATTTAGGACATCGGAAGAAAGGTGTAACTCATCCTAATGTATATAGACAACAATATCTGGATATTAGAAACCAATATTCTCTACACTCACCAATATTTACAGATGGTTCCAAGGTGGAAAATGGCGTAGCAGCAGCAATGGTGACTGGATAACAACTTTATGGAATCAGACTGCCTAAAGAATATTCAATTTTCACAGCTGAAGCCCGTGCTTTACTTTTAGCATTGGAATATATAGAAAATGTCCAACAAAAGAACTCCATCATTTTTACAGACTCCAAATCATGCCTCCAAGTGATGGAATCTTCAAAAAATGTTCATCCTTTGATAGAGAGTATTTTAACCAAAGTTCACCATCTACAAAACCAGTTTTATCATATTATATTTTGCTGGGTTCCAGGACATGTTGGGCTTTCAGGAAATGAGCGAGCTGATGCTGCTGCTAAGGACGCTTTGAAGCAAGTGGTGAACAAATGCCAAACTCAGATATGAGACCTTTTATTAACGTTTACATTTTGAATAAGTGGCAAGAGGAGTGGGATGCATTGGAAAATAATAAACTATATGAAATCCAACCTGAAATCTCAAACAGAATTTTAAGATATTTTAAGACTAGATTTGATCAAGTGATTTTTAGCAGATGTCGTATTGGACATACAAGACTAACCCATGGCTTTTTGCTTAAAGATGAAGACCCCCCTCAATGTTTGTATTGCACAATTCCTCTTACTGTAAAACACATTTTACTGGACTGTCCTGCTTTTAATGATTCCAGAAGGCTTTTTTTATTAAATGAACTCTCTTAAGGACATTTTTAACAAAGTGACACCAGGAAAAATATTAGAATTTTTATCATGCATTAACGCTAAAAATCTTATTTAATTTATGTATTCATTTGTAAGTTGTTTTTAATTGTATATTTATTATTGAAATGTTCTTGCCATGAAAGTAGCCTTGGTTGCTGACATGGCATTACATTAAAACAAACAACAACAAATACTTCCTACATTTTGTATTTTTGTGTTATCCTATGCATATATTTTACTATATTTTAGTACATTTTTATACGAGTAATCTTTTTTCTTTCCTTGAGTTTCTTTTAACAATAAAACAGAAGAAAAGGAAAAATTCAAATAGTTCTAAGTAACATTTATGACAGTTTATGACACAAAATACAGCTTCTCTGTTAACATACTGACGCGGAAAACAAAACACACAAACCTATAACTTCTTTAACATCCATGACCTATTTTTTTATTTTGTTTTTAGAGTTTCGTCCAGTATTTATGAATAATAGTCCTCTATGTCATATATCAAAACAGAGAGTATTGAACTACAAACCAAATTCTGTGGAAACTACATTTGTTGTGAAGTTAGTTTGTGTTTTGATAGTACAGATGTCTTTGTTTGGTGTGCGTCCTGGATGTGCTGTTCCCCTTTGGGAAGTTGAGATATTCCTAGAATTTGCTTGTTACCGGATACATCAGGTGAGCAACAGATAATGGTGTTTATTCAGCAAACTATTTTGTATGTCTTTAAATAAAAGTTGACAGTTAGAACATAAAGATATGAGTATTATTCTGTGTGTTGTCTAATTTTCCATGTTGTGGAAAGTTCAGTTTGTACTTGATGATCAAAAACAAAATGTCATAATGGTCATTGGTTATGGTGTTTTATGGCTGTACTGGCCAATTTTTGTTATAATCCCAGGAACACATACTACCTTGTTTTTCCCAGTGACACTATAAATTATTTTCCTACACCCATGATGTGTTATTATGCGTGAATTATGATAGCAAACTCTGAACAATCATTTAAGTGTTTTAAAAATTGTGTACAATGAGTTGCCATCATTCTCTTTACAGTTCATTCATCGAATGTCAGAAGGCAACTTATTGGACAAATTGCTTTCAGCAGACCATAAATAACCCCAAAAAACTTGAATCGAGTCTTTCCACAGTATAATTATGGATGTTGAATATTATTGTACTGTATTGAACACAAAGAACAAATAATCTTAAGGAACAAACTGAGTGAACTCTTGGGCCACAGATATGTTTGTGGAAAAAAATCGATTCATCATGATTCTTTCTCTAATGTTTCTGAATCGATTCTCAAAAGTTCAGAATCGATTCTGGGTTCAAATTAGATCGCAATGGTGTGAGCCTGTGTAAAAATAACAAGCGCTAACAGGCACATGTAAACATTCTCCCAAATTTGCTTCATTTGGACAAAGATGGGCAAACTTTAGTTTTTTAATGATTTGTTTTAGGAATTTTTGCCCTTATTGATAGGACAGAATATGGACATTCGTTTACTACATAACATATGAAGGTTAATGTGAATAATCACTAAACGCCACATTTGGACACATTTTTGCATGTATTTTGACCATTAAAATGCTTACTTTATGATGACTTTCGATGTGTGCATCTCTAAGGCTGAACTCATTAATGCATTATCTTTCGCACTTTTAAAAACATGAATGAATCAAATAGACATAAATAAATGAAGTGCGTTCCGTCTGCAAAAGTCACGTTACTGTACATGCTTTTACTAATTTTCATGTGAAACTGAGCTTTGCAGAAGAATAAATGTGTACTGCTGGAAAGGGGGTGGGATATGACACAGTAATCGCTTTATCTTGTTAACGTTTGTTTATAATTGTTGGAAGCTGAAATCGAAACTTAATTTCGGTTAAACGCACAGCCCAAGTGGAATAGTTCGGGAAAGGTCCGTGAGGTGGGATTCGAACTCGGGATGCCTGAAGTGCAGTTGTTCTGCATATCACCACACTGACCATGAGGTTATCAATGCTGTCAAAGATGGACAAGAACTTAAAGATCGGCGGGGGCTTCATTGATGCTGTTCAAATTCCAGCCACACCACAAAGGAAACCTCAAGTCATCATTGACATACTCTGGTGTAGGGCTGGAAAATATGACAAAAATGCAATAATCTCAATAATTATTTTCCATATTGAACAATACCGATATATTTCTATGTAAGTTGTTAATGCTTCCAGATTTAAAAGAGTACCCCAACAATGAATGAAGCCACAAAAATTAGAGGGTCCATTAAATGGCATAACATATTTTTGGCCGATACATTGTCAGTGGGCAAAGATGTGGTACATTTCTAATGTTAACACACTTTAGATTCTCATTGTTGCACCTTTGTGCTGTGTGAATGGCTCTTAGATCAGTATAGAGTAAAAAAAGTCTTATCATGTCTTATCAAGTCTTATCAGAGCTTATCATTGTTATTGACATAAATATTATCGCGATTCAATATAATTATCGGCCCTGCAGCTCTTGTATATCCTAGCTTGATTAATAAAAATATGTATTTTTAAGATGGCAGTACTATCATACATAGATTATAATCAAGGAACAACTTAATTGTTATGTTCATTCCACTTAAATTTGTAAAAATTGATAAGTTGACTTAATTCCTTTATGTTTCCCCAACACAAATCGATTGTGTGAAGAGCAGAATTGTTTTTGGAGTGTACTTGTGACATCATGTTACGCTTGACGTTTGCATCTTTTTATTAAGTTGATTCTTTTTTTCTATGCTGTTTCAAACACAGGGTGACACGGTGGCACAGTCGTCGCCTCAAAGCAAGAAGGTCGCTGGTTTGAGTACCGGCTGGGTCAGTTGGCATTTCTGTGTAGAGTTTGCATGTTCTCCCTGTGTTTGCATGGGTTTCCTCCGGGTGCTCCGATTTCCCCCACAGTCCAAAGACATGCGCTATAGATGAATTGAATGGACTAAATTGGCCGTAGTGTATGTGTGTGAATGCGAGAGTGTATGGGTGCTTCCCAGTACTGGGTTGCAGCTGGAAGGGTATCCGCTGCGTAAAACATATGCTGGATAAGTTGGTGGTTCATTCTACTGTGGCGACCACTGATAAATAAAGGGACTAAGCCGAAGGAAAATAAAGAAATGAATGAATGAATGTTTCAAATACAGGTGCATCGAGATTTGACGATGCTTTGTTGTTAATGCTGTTGTTTGCATGTTAAAATAAATCAATATTTTAAAATGCACAAAATAGACACATCAAATAATTTTTTTTAAATTAAATGATAATTTAATATTAATCTGATCGGATAACAGTTGGGAAAATAAACCGAAATTAGCATCTCTAAGCCACTCATTTTTCACTATGTATAACAATAATTTGCAGCACAACCTTATTATTTGAAATGGTTTGTTTCAATTCTTTTAAACAGAATATCCTCAAACCGGAAGTGCAACCCATCATTTAAAATACAGATTTTACATGTGGTAAAAGTGGACTTACCCAGTTTTGGGCTGCTTTCCCATGAGAAAAATGATCATTAAAAAGTGCCATGTTCCCTCAGTTTATGAGCCTCGCAATTCTTTCCTGCACATTTTTGATTGCTTTTGTTTTGCTCCTTTAAATTAAAGTGAAGAGCATCTTGGATCCGAAGGTGTTTGTTATTTATTTGGTGTGTGTGTTCTAGTACATTACGATGTGCCTTGCTCTTCTTTTGAAGGTAGTAACAATAAACCCTCCTTGCCTCATATCCTGTCCTGATGGTTTCTTCCTGTTCCCCATCCTGGATAAAACCCTCACACGGCCCTTTAAGTGGGATTTATAGCTCTTGCCCATTCTGTAATTACCATCATGAAGCTCTCATGCTCTTTATTAAAACCCCTGTCTCTGGCTCGGAAGCCTCAGGGAAACACTTAGGTTTAAGTGAAGATCCCTTTGAAGTGCTTGAGGAGAACAGGGGCTTATTTTCTGCTTTCTACTTACACCTGTGACTTACTGCCAACATCTGGGCTCGTACTGTGAGTCCTCGGGCTCCAAAAGCATCAAGTTAAGGTGCATTGGGTTGGCGTCGAATATATAAAAAAGTCAGTGTAATTCTAGATCGGTCATTTAGATTCAGTCGTTTTCTATTATTTTCCATTTGTGGTCGACTGGAATGGGTGTTTTTTTTAAATGCCCATTGCAGAAGTATAGGCTGTGAAATTGTCTGGATATAATTCATCTTTGTTTTATGGAAAAAAGTAGGATTATTTAAATTTGGTGACTTATTTGTTGTTGTTTTTTTAAATACAGTTTTATGATTTAATAGTTTTTTTATTACTTATATTGTACATCAGTAAATATGTACCATAATCGCATTGCTTCTTAGCTGATTTTTTTCAATTGGGAAATATTGTCAAGAAGCCCATTCAGTTTGGTTAGTAATTAACATCAGCGTATTGATTCATTTGATTGGTTGATTGAAGAATAGTGCTAGTATTTGGCTTCACAGAAGTTGCTAATATTTTGGTCGATTAATTGGTCCAGTGATTGATCGATTGATTGGTTGAGTGATTGATTGCTTGATTGATTGATCGAGGGATTGATCGAGTGATTGGTCTAGTGATTGATTGCTTGATTGATTGGTCGAGTGATTGATCGGTTGATTGATTAGTCGAGTAAGTGATTGATTGATTGGTTGATTAATTGGTCGAGTGATTGATCGATTGATTGGTCCAGAGATTGATTGATTGTTTGATCGATTGATTGATTGCTTGATCGATTGATTGATTGATTAGTCGAGTGATTGATCGATTGATTAGTCGAGTGATTGATTGATTGATTGCTTGGTTGATTGGTCGAGTAATTGATCGTTTGATTCGTCAAGTGATTGGTTGAGTGATTGATCAATTGATTGGTTGAGTGATTGATCAATTAATTGGTTGAGTGATTGATAGATTGATTGGTTGAGTGATTGATTGATTGATTGGTTGATTGATTAGTCGAGTGATTGATTGCTCAAGTGATTGATTGATTGATTGGTCGAGTTATTGATCGATTGATTTGTTGATTGATTGATCAAGTTATTGGTTGATTGGTTGATTGGTCGATTAATTGGTTGATTGATTGGTCGAGTGATTGGTTGAGTAATTGGTTGATTGATTGATTGGTTAGTTGATTGGTCGCTTGGTCGAGTGATTGATCGATTAATTGATTGGTTGATTGATTGGTCGCTTGGTCAGTTGATTGGTTGATTGATTGGAAAATATTACTAATATTTGTTTAATTTGCGAAACTGCACAATTCACTTTGTGTTTGCTGGACAGTCTTTCACTGACACCGAAGTTACAGCAGAAACCTCTGTTTCACTGCTGTATAGAAAATGAAAGTAAACTCCATTTCTCTCTCACTATGGCCCCTTTGATATGCTGGCGTGATGTTTCCTCTCCTCTCGGCTGTTATAGCGATATTGTGGATCCAGACACAAGCGTGTCTGCAGATCGAGTTTTCTCCACCGCCTCTATCATGGATCAGCTGTGATCGCCGAGTCAGTTTATCAGTGTCACTTATCAGTGAACAGCGCCAGAGTGTTAGAGCCAATTGCAGCCTTTTCAGTTGAACCCGTGACCAGGCATAGGCGTTTAACAACTCGCTTGACAACGCTTAAAAAGCAAGTGGGATAATATTTACGTTGGTTTATTTGCTATAAATGCTCATGTTGTTCTGTTCATGTACTTGAGTTTTGTTTGATGCATTCAAAAGGAGTTTTTTGAATCTTTGAGTAGGTAAAAAATAGGTACAGTTCATATATCTGACTGTTTGTATTAAAGGGCAATATTGTATTACAAATACATATAAAATGTATTTAAAAATTATACATTTTAATACAAGAATTCTTGTGCTGTGAAGTAAAATTTAAAATTGTGTATGGAAAGCATCGTCAATGCACCATGATGCACCGAGATATTGAATTGAACCGAATTGATGGCATGATAATCGTAACCGAACCGAACCGTGAGACCAGTGTAGGTTCACACCTCTACATGAATGAAATCTTGCTGAATGAAAATGAAACTGATTTATTAAATAAAAAATTTAATACAAAACATTACATAATTCTTTACGTTGTGGAAAGGAGTTCAATTTCTCATATGAAACTGTACAGGGGAGAAGCCAGTTCATAGAGTTTATAGCTAAATATAGTGTTTGCATGTCCTTTATGGCATAGAATTGATTAAAATAGAAATAAAATTATTTCTTATTAAAAAGCACCTAAATTGTTTTGCTGTTTTATTTTATTTTATTTTTTTTGTTGAATAAAAAAATCTATTTTCCACTCATTTATTAGCAAATATTTTGCTAATATTTAAAACTATAAAAAGATTATTTTCCATTCACATAGGATATTAGCAAAATATGTAGCAGTTTTGCATCCCCTTTACTCCATAGAATTAATTAAAATAGAAGTAAAATAACATTCATTATAAGTTGATTTAAAAAAGCACCTAAATAGTTTTGCAATATGTGATTTTTTTCTTCTTATTCTTCAGTTGAATAAATGACAATTTCTTAAAAATAGTGTAAAAATCTCGTCTCGTCTTTTTCTCGTGAACCCATTCTTGTCTCGAGTCTTGTCTCGTCTCGTGGAGTAAGCATCTCGTCCCACCCCTACTATTATACTATAGTAAACAGTATTATACTATTACTTTTATGTTTTAAATTGCAATGGCAGAACAGTCTGAGCCTCATCAAAGTGATTGGTTGGTCGACCGGTTGATTAATCGATTGGAAAATATGACTAATATCGGTTTAAATAATTATTTTAGGTTTATGCCAAATAAAGTGTTAACGAAATATAATATAATAATATAATTTCCCCCCCAGTATTTATTTATCTATTGTCAAATTGAACACCTACCAGTTTATATTGGATGGATATGTTAATGTAAAAAACTAGCTATTCTCAAGCATTACTATGTGTTTTATTATTATTATACTATAGTAAACAGTATTATACTATTACTTTTATGTTTTAAATTGCAATGGCAGAACATTAGTCTGACCCTCATCATTCATTTTACAGCTCTCAAGCAGACAGATAACCAGGCGACTCTGGCTTGCCTTGACTTGGCCTTTTTTTGTCCTCATAAAGATCTCATAATCACATTCCTGATGCGTTACGACCTCGCTCTCAGCTTTTTGGATGCTCGAGACACAGGCGTCTCTTTTAACGCAGTGACTCCTGCATTCTCTCCGTGGCCTCACACAGGTATGAACTGTGTGTAGCCCGCCTGTGGAATTTGCTAGGAGTGTGTAGCCGAGGCTTTTGCCAGATAGTAGGCAAAGTGAGAGACGAGGTTATTTGGGTACGTTTACCGTCTCCCTTCCGCTCCTCTACCCAGAAGCCCCCTCACCTTGCTGCTGCTGCTGTGACAAACACTGTGGCCTAGTTTCTCAGCACACAGGCCGACCTGTGTGGCTTCAGCATGGAGATCCCACAAAGACCCTGGAGCTGCTCTCGCTTTCCGGCCTTTTGAAAAAGCTTTTTGTGTTGGTCCTGTTCTGCCAACCTTTTCGGGAGCCCTGCATTGCTATCAAAAGCAACACATACACACACACACACACACACACACACACACAGACACAGACACACACACACACACACACACACACACACACACACACACACACACACACACACATGTACAGTTGAAGTCAAAAAGAGTAGCCCTCCTGTCAATTTTCTTTTCTTTTTCAAATATTTCCCAAATTATGTTTAACAGGGCTAATAATTCTGAATTCAACTGTGTAATACATAGACATACATATATATATAAATACACACACACACACACACACACACACACACACACACACACACACACA
>CAIGQW010053631.1:23466149-23477470 GCA_903798125.1 Danio choprae | reverse complement strand
TTAAAAACTAGCCTAGAGCACCATCTGCTGTTTAAAAACTAGCCTAGGGCACCATCTGCTGTTTAAAAACTAGCCTAGGGCACCATCTACTGTTAACAACTCAGCTCAGAATCGTTTTAAGATGAATTTTGAAAATCTCAGAATCAATACAGACTTGATTTCTCAAATGTTTTTCACAACACCTCTATTTATGACGGACCAGTGTGATGTTTGTTGTCCTAAGCAATAGTTCAATTTCATTGAAGTGCTCTGTTCAGATGCTGAGATTAATGAAGTATTGCAATTGACCTTAAGTTTTTATTCGGGTTCTTATCTTATCTGCTCACTCTCGCATTACCCTCATGTCTATTCTGCCAATTCCCTTCAGCGATGAAGAAACAGAGACAGGTTCAGTCAGTGCCTGTTAGGCCTGCTTCATTATTTTTGCCGCGATGCCCTGGTGAAGCCTCCTGCTGTCATGTCTGCCAAGCTTTTTGTTAGCGGGCATGGTGACAGACATTGAAGATAGACACAGATGTCATAGAGGCCTCGTGCTTGTCTCCAGACTTTTACAAACTTTCAAGTTAATGGCTTATATCCTGTTTTTTCGTATTAACCTGATTTAACCTGAGTTTAAACTTAAAAGTATGGGAAAGTAAAACAAAGAATTGACCTTTTGTCACACCTTGATGAATATGAGAGCAAAGGGTAGCTTGTTTTGTTTGTGATAGTTTAACTCTGACTTTTTCCAGTCATTTATTAATCATTAAAAGACAATTCCAGGTTTAAGCTCTTTTAGTGGATTTTTTTTTACATCGTTGTTGATTTATTCAGAATAAGTTAGATATAAAGATATTGTTGACTTGCTCAAGATCAATCTGACGACAAAGGACCCAATATAAGCCAAAATCAAGGTAAATAAGGAAGCAAATGGAGCCAGTTTTTGGAGGATATATTAAAAACTTTGTGTGTATATATATATATATATATATATATATATATATATAAAACTTTGTTTTATATTATTACAATATTAGTTTTCCATTCTTTTTTTAAATGTATATACAGTAAACTATTCTATTAAAACTTATGTATTTATTAGCTCTATTTACATAAACTTCTGTTAAAATGTATTTTTGAGTTTTTGGCTAGCATACATTTTTACAGCTCTTTTTGGAAGATATAAAAGCAGAAATGTGAAAACGTCTATAAAAATATTACAAATTAGCCTCCTTCACTTTCATTTCTTTCTAAAAACGCATTGAGCTTGACCACTTTTGTCCACTTCCAGAGGTCAAAAACACTAATTACTTGCACTGAACTTTAATACCAGGTGGAAAGCATAATGTGTCACATCAGACCACTTAATGATTATTAATTGCATCAGATATGCACTTAGTTTATGTAGCTACATCAATTACTGTATTTTTCCAGTTAAACAACCATTTACTTTCATGTATTTTGGGAAAAGTTGATGAATTTATGTGTTGTAAATCCAGCAGCACTAATCTCTCCCCTGCAGTGCAACTAGAACAAGAAGCAACACTATGGAAATGTAAAAGTGTTGCATTCTAATTAACGGTTGCATTTAAAAACTCACACAGGGGGTAGTCTTAAGTATTTAAAATTTATGTTGGAAAGGGTTAAGATGAGTGTGTGGTATTTACTGCCAGTTAAAGGAAAGCAAAAGCTGTGTTGAGCAGTAGGAATCGTCAGTGCAGCATAGTATTGACCTTATTCGGCGATGCGGAAGTGCGTTCGTTTTAGTGATTGTTTTAGAACTTCCGATTCAGTTGCCTATGGGAGAAATGACTTGGAAGAATAAACGGCAGAAAACGGTCAGACTACTTGCTCTACAAACAAGTGTGTTCATGACTACACAGACAAAGTAGAATAATATAATATGAAAATATCAGTTTGCAACATCAAGCAGCATAATGAGCTGTTTTAAACGTCTAAAAAAGAATGGAAGTGAATGAGACCGGAAGTCTCGAGCCAAAAAGATTTAAATGGCTGCACCCTCTCAAATGTGTAGAATAAGGTCAAAACCACAAAGACAATTAAATGAAATGTATCAAATGGGTATTAACCAGAAAGCACGTGACATTATCGAAAAAGTGTTCCCATCCTTTAAATATAAAATTTCAGCTTTTGCCTTCAAAAAGACGTTTTAGGCAACCTCAAGTAATTAAATATGTCTATCAAATATAATTTTTGCCAACTGCCATTAGAATTTTAAACACTGGGATTTGAGTATGAGGTTAATTGTGTGTGTTTTTTTTTTAAATACACATACCTACGTAGATATCAGCGAGCGATTTACCTTATTGAATCAATGCATTACATGGCACCTTTAATGTGACATATGTGATGTTTTTTATATGACGTGATGATGTTGAAAGGACATATGTGGTGAAGCCAAAGATAAATTACTACTTGTGGAAAATAAAGAAAGTCTAAAGTCTTAACATCAGGTTGCAACGGAGCCTTTGATTAATATAGACCAAGCTGATCTCAGAGTACGATTTTTAGCCGTGTTTTGTTGTAGGAATCACCCGAACCCCTGTGAACAAAACCAGAACCCCCTTTTCTCTCCCCCCACCACACCACACCACACGACAACCTCAAAACATTATGTAATTCTGAGTGTGCATCACACAGGTGATTGGGCTTGACAAACGACCTGAAGAAAACACACTTGCACGAGACACTTGCTTACAATCACTCAACAATAAAAAAATAAAAAGATCACACAGCCTCACACAGGTTAGTGGGTTTGACAAACCACCTGTAAACACACTCTTCTCACTCAAAACACAAAACCAAAAAAAAGTTTTCCCCTCCTAACTCTAGCACTTAATTCTCTGAGCAAACACACACAATTGTAAGTCGCTTTGGAAAATATAATGTAAATTTAATCTCCCGTAAATTGTCAGTATAAAGTGCACAGGTGAGTTCTCACAGTTAAAGCAGCTGTGGATATCAGATAATAGAGCATGGTGTTCGTAATGTGGGTAAGGTGAAATATAGTAAGACACCTTAGATTTCCCCAGCTCTTTGTGCTCTCTGTTCACCTCTGGGACAATGTCCAAAACTGATAGAGAGCTCCTTCTATTCCCCTTTTGTCTCGGTAAAGGTTAGTCATTTAAGAGCCGAATGCCTTGGGTTTTTTTTTTCAGCAGTGTAAGGTGTTCTGTTTTCCCTCAAGCATGTCTTTCAACAGAATCAACAAAGGCATGATGTTATAAAGGCATAGGTATGCATTTGAATGTGTTGCCGGTGGGCCTCGGGAGCTCCTGGATTTATTCACCGTGAAGCATGAATGAAACGATGGCACTTTGTGTTCCCAGAAGACTGACGATCCTTTGTAGTCGTGTCCCAACAAGTAGTCGCAGAGTTTTTTGCGGTCGCTTCCTTCCTTGGAAGTCAACACGAAGAGCTCAGTTGTTGATCAGATAAGCTTCGCGGTCTATAGGATTGCTGACGCTGGTGTGTGCTTTTCTTTGTCCGTGTCTTTAGGTGGGCACGGCTCTTCTGTGAAATGTGAACACTGTCGCGTTTAGCTTCGCCAGCATGCATTTTAGCATATGGGCGAGAGTGGAAACTTTTTTTGAACAGAGAAGTGGTATGGATTCCAGTCATGGGACGTCAGCAGCAACAGTGTTTTGACGAGGTCACAAAACAAGCCCCCGTGAACCGCCGAGACATGCTGAGGATGAAAACAAATCAGTCCTCTGGGAAATTAAAACGCCATGTTCACACCTGCTGAGTCTGTTAAGTAGCAGAGATCAGACATCAGGGTATTTCTTCTTGACGCATCTTGAGTGCATGGTCAGTTCCTCGGTGCTTTAGAGTGGGAATAAAAAAAAGAATACAATTATCAGGATTTCATGTTTCATATCATTCGGTATCGATAATTATTGAATATTTATTTAACAATCCATTTAGGAATATTAGGATTTTTTTTAACCACTTTATTTTAATTGACCAATATTACCAAGGCAAATAGTTTTAATAGTAAAAAACAAAAATGTTTAACGCGGTGGTCCGCTACGATATCATATTTTAAACTTTAGTTCATGTGTAATGTAGCTGTGTGTACATAAACAACATCTCTGAATGTAATATGCTCTGAAGTTCAATGCAAATGGAGACATTGGCTTTTACAGAGTTAGCTTAGCAAAGCCTACAGCGAATGAATTTGGGGACTACAAAAAACATCCGGGCTAGTGAGATCATAAACACTTCAGGTTACGCGCATTCACCACGTGCATGCACCCTGCGCAGCAACGGGGTGTGGCCAGAGGCGCTGTAATGTTATAGCAGAGAAAGCTAAAATGCCATCCAAACGCTGCTATTTTGCTATTTGGCCTTCCAAAGGACACAACAGAAAGAGAGAAGTGCTAACAATTAAATTTTAATTATGTTCCTGAGAATTATAATAAATATATAGCTTTAGCATTTGACAAAGGAGAACTTCCAGAACCTCTCCCAGTTCAGTGTTGGATTCGGCTAAAAACTCCTCCAACCGACGAAGCTGTTGATTGTGAGCCACAACCTGTAAGTGTTTTTATTTGTTAAAATTGATCTATTACACGCACAGTTTCTAGCGGTAACGGTATGTTGTAGCAAGGACGTGAACAAGAATGTAAACAATGGGAAATACTGTTTGGCACCGCTAACAATGTAGCTACAAATTTACATTTATCAGTCAAACAGCTGTAAACAGCCAAAATTTTCAGCAGCGCAGCAGTGTCTCTCTATGCAGCCGCTTAAAGTGTCTCTCTAATCATGCGGCAGCTTTCCGTGAGTTATACATCTCAAATAACAAACTCGCAAAATATATGAGAACGTTTCATATTACTTAGACATGCTTATTCCGAATATATATGAAAGACACTTATCAGATTTTCTTTATAGAGCAGATGTGAGGTGTGCTCAGGCGTGTGCTCTTCATTTTCTGTCCGAATTAAGCAGCTAACGCTGCTAACAGCTTCTCTGTTTACACAGCGCTAACGCGCGTGCTTGTAGGGGCATGACGTGGTGACGCAGAGCCGAGCCGCAAATCACAACACATGTTAGCAGACCAATCAGAGCCTTCAGAGGGCGGGCCTTTCAGAGGAAGTAGGATATATGACAGTCGTTTTCATGTTAGCTGAGTAGCTGTATATAATCAAAGTAAGGTATATGAAAAAATAACGTGATTGTCTACAAGTGAAGCATGAGCACACATTGCTTTGCGTCTTATAAACACAACCAAGCCTTAAAAACACACTGTGGACCACCCATTTAAACAAAAATATCTCATCTCTTTATTATAAAATAAACATAAGTGTTAAAGACACTCTTAAACTTGATCAATAAAATGTTACAAAGTGTGTGCAATGGTAAAGTGCAAATGCTGAACAATCAAAGCAAACTTTAATTTGTGAATAATAATGATACGGTAAACTTCAAAATCTAAATAAAACTAATTATTATAATCAAATCTGAGCTTTCGAGTAAAGGAACTAACCATCATTATTCAAATACACATCGCAACATTACAAATTGTGAAGTTATAAGTTACATTACCCCCTATGCTAATAATTCTTTCAGATGGGCTGCTAGTGGCTGGGAAGCACAAGAAAAGAAACCAAAAACCCACTCTGGCGACATCCTTACATTCTTTTTTTTATTTAAAATCTCCTCACTGCTGCTATGTGGCACTCATTTTTGCGTGTCTTGTTATTCTTACCTGAAGTGGCTGACAACCCAAAACTCGCATGTGAAAAACACAAGCGCGTGGTTTCCTTGACCAATTTCAAAGGGCTCTGTGCTCGCGCTCTCCTGCCGTTATTCAGAGGAGGACAGACGGACAAACCATTGCTTCAGCTCTGATACCAGTTTGTGGAGAAAATGAAAAAGCACTGCAGTGTTTGGGTGTGCTGTGTTTGTCTGAGGTAATTAGTCTATTGTTACTGAAATCATGTGTATATTCCATACAAAGCGTGAAGCAGATTGGTTAGTTCTATTTGCATGAATCGCGGTGCGCACATGGCATTAACTACTGTATGTGGGCCTGGAAAATGCGCACGCGTCACTCCCCTATTTGCGCTACAAGTCATGCACCTCCATTGGAAATGACAAACTTGGACCTTAGTATTGGCATTCCTTCCAAGGTGCGTGCTCAGCAGCTTGTTATTAGTGCTCAGCAGCTTGATATAGTTTTAATAAAACTATATCGCTTCATACCAAAACTTCATACTGAACTTTTTTTTAATCGTTATTAACAATGGTGTACGGTCAATAAGTACAGATACCATTTTTATCACCCAGCCCTACTTTAGAGGTTGTTGCTATTTATTTAAATTTTTTATTTTTTTCGATTTTTATTGTTTGTTTGATGATTATAGTTATATTAATTGCACATTTAAAACATAAAAATATATAAGTATAATGACAATTTTACTCGCTTACACTAAAAAAATATGTATAGTAAATGAGTTTTCCATAATTCATGTTTTTATTTTATTTTTTCCATGTGACTTTTAGTGCTAAGTGACTTTTTTTTAACCATTTTTTGTATTGTTTGGGTTGATGTTGTATATTACGGTACAGCAACCTTGCAATAAACTGCCAGTACATTATGCTTGTTATTTTGAAGACTTTATATTATTTTATACACATTATGTTACCTCAAGCTACTAAAATGTCAACTTTGTTACACTTTAAAGTTGATTTTTCAACATTAAAAGTCAACAGAGCAGAGATCAAGCTCCCATAATGCAATTCACAACCCTATATAAACGGAAAGCACTTGAGAATCACAAAATACGGACGCTTAATTAACAGATATTCTTTTACAGTGTATATAAAAGAATTGGGTTGTTATAAAACATTAGAATAACACTTCAGTATAGGGACCGATTCTAAGTATTAACAAGTTTCTTATTAGTTAATTATTAATAATTGTTAAGATATTAAATATTTATTAGTAGTGCATGAGCTTATTCTGCATTCCTAATCCTACCCAATACCTAAACCCAACTACTACCTTACTAATTATTATTAAGCAACAAATTAGCAGTTTATTGAGGCAAAAGTCATAGTTCATGGTTTATTAATAGCGAGAATTTAACCTTAGAATACAGTGTGACCATTATTATTGCACATTCATTATTTCTTATAATTGAGTGGTTCATTGTCAATCATTCCCTACATATATGCTGGCGCAGGTGATTATTTGTTGTCCACATTTTACGTTTTTTTTTGTTTGTTTCAGATTCATGTAATCCAGTTTCAGCTGCAACTGCCAAGGCATTTCTGTTCTTCTCGTTTTCTTAAAGTATTACGCACTCATCAGTGTGCCGTTTTCCGCTTGAATGTGTTCTGTCCTGTGTCTCGGTGTCTGGTTAAGTACAGTAAGGGCCTGTTCTGCACGCCTTTGTCCACTGTCTATCTCTAAAAGCATTTTTTCAAGTAGTGTCTTTCTTTCCCACTTGCACAGAGCCATAAATCCCAAGAAGCATTTAGTTTTTTTCTGTATTCTGAAGATTTTATTTAGAGGGATATGGTTCTACATTTATATATTTATATATTTGCATTTATATATTTTTTATATATATTCGTAAACAGAAAAAACGGTGTTCGTAGTATTTCTGAATTATTAACGAGATAAAATACTTGAAAATCTGAATTCTGACAGATTAAAAAAAACCATAGTTGTCTAAAAATGGCCTTTTAAAGTTGTCCAAATTAATTTCTTAGCAATGCACATTACTAATCAATTAGGGAATTTAGGGAATTTAATAATTATCATCATGACCCATGAGCTTTAATTAATATGATTTATGATGATTTAATAATTAATTTAATCAAATGATTTTTGGCATAAAAAATGTAACATTTTAACCCATAAAATGCAGTTGCCAAAAATATATTTGTGCAACATAAGACTTTGTGGTTCAGGGTCACACTTCAGAAAACTTGTATTACAACAACTGTTCCCAATTAAATGTAATCAAATCAATAATGTAAAATCAAATCAATATGT
The DNA here is from genome assembly GCA_903798125.1 of Danio choprae. Classification (NCBI taxonomy): domain Eukaryota; kingdom Metazoa; phylum Chordata; class Actinopteri; order Cypriniformes; family Danionidae; genus Danio; species Danio choprae. The sequence goes on along the minus strand of CAIGQW010053631.1, from coordinate 23,469,456 downwards.
AAATGTAATCAACCAACTAGGGAAGCATGGTGATAACTATTAGTTATGTCTTTTTTTTTACCCTATTCACCCAAAACTGAAAATTCTGTCATCATTTACTCATCCTTTACTTGTTTCAAACCAAACAGTATAAAAGTCAGTGCTTACAGTGCTTTTCAGCTTTCTTCAAAATATCTTCTTTTGTGATCAACAGAAGAAAGAAAGGTTTGAAACCACTTGAGGGTGAGTAAATAGTGAGTATATTTTCATTTTTGGGTGAACTATCCCTTTAAGATGGCAGCAGCATCACATCATGACTCTGGTAATTCACTAGAATAGAGCACGCTTTGTCTTGTCCACCTTATTCAACCTCCACCGACCACCCGTCTCACCGCAAACACCATTTCCCTCGCTTATAATCTACTGTACCCGGCCAAGCTAATCCTCCTAGCCTGAAGCAGACAGAGCCCGACTCAGTGAGCACAGGAGCAGGACACCTGTCTGGTACAGGGATCAATCCTTATGATTCAGACCTGCCTAAGCCTGCTGCTGTTTACATCTCTCATTGTTATTCCACGTGTGCCACCTACTAAACGACCCAGAGCTGGTGCTGAGCAAGCAATGCTGGTCAGCTGGGTCACTACCTGTGTGGAAATACAGAATAAGACTCTAATCTTGTATATCTGATCCCAACAGGTCTTCATAGGACCAAGTGGACAGGGTAGGAGTTAGTTTGATAGGTTTAGCACACACTGGCATTGCTCATTAGATTGGTCATTAGGTCATGAATCAGTATCCAGATTTATCATTGCAGTGTGGACTATTTATACCAGATACATCAAAGTCATTTGAGCCTCGGGGCAGACCTTATCTGCCTGGCACATGCTTTATTTTGGCATGAATATGATAGCTTATATTTGATTGTAACTTTAGCTTAATTTGATTGTAATACAATAATGTGCACCTTTTGTAAAGCTGTTTTCAAATAATTATTATTGTAAAAAGCTCTGTACAAAAAATAAACTTGAATTTAATTATTATTATTATTATTATTATTATTATTATTATTATTATTATTATACATTACACTCAAATCTAGAAATTAAATTAAATAATGAAAATATATAATAATTATAATCCCCTGTGGTTTAATATTTTGTTTCTTAAAATAAGATTTTAAAGAATTGCGTTAAAAGCAGTTTTTTGTTAACTAATTATTATTATTATTATTATTATTATTATTATTATTATACACACACAAATCTAGAAATTAAATAAAATTATAATCAAAAATTATAATTATAATCCCTTGTGCTTTAATAATTATTTTATAAAATTAATTAAAAAAATAATAATTGTAAAAATAAAGATAGACTTGTTAAGTCTTTTTTTGAACATTATTATTATTATTATTTTTTTATTATTATTAGTAGTATTAGTATTTTACACACACAAATCTTGAAATTAAAGAAAATAATAATAAAAAATAGTAGAAAATAATAATTATAATTCCTTGAGCTTTAATAACTATTTAATAAAATTAATTCTAAAAATAAGAATTCAATGAATTCCAGAAAATAAAGATAGACTTATGTTTGAAGCATTTTTGTAGTTTGTGTGAACTATGTATTATTTTTAATATTATTATTGTTTGATAAAATAAACAGTTATTTATTTATTCACTCGGTCTAAATGTAATTAATGAGATATTAAGGATTTATATTTTATAATATAAATATTTCGACAAACAAAGTTTAAATTTATATAAAAACTTTATGGGAATTTTGAGAATCACTCTATAATTAGGAAAATTTCTGCGATCAACCAGGAAAAAACCCCCCAAATATTTCAAACAAATGTATTAGTTATGTGAAGCAGAAATAGATAGATCTGAATGTTAGGGGTGTGTCCGTCTCCTCTATTGGTCTGGATCAGTGCTCTGCTCTCTCACCTTTCACTCATGATGTCACTGGATGGGGTTTCATGTGTTTGTGTTGTGCCCCTCCGTCATCTGACCGAATGTGTTCAATGAAGAAATTGGCCTTACTGATGTTTTGTTTCTTTGTACAATGTATATAAATTTACTTTAATTAATTTAATTTAATGTATTGCATGTTTTAACGCATTGTATGTATGTTATTGTATTGCTGTCACCCCATTTATATACATGTACAATTGAATTTATAATTAAATGAATCTTGTGTGAGGTTCAGCTGAGTAGAGAGCAAAAGCAATACATGAATTTTGCTTCCAGTCAGCACATTGGTAAACATATCAAATCTTGTATAAGTAAAACATTCAGTGTAGTAATCTATATAGATTGCAAACCTCTTTCCTAAAACGTATTTGAACTTATGTTAATTTTTTAGACACAAATCCAAAGATATCAAGAGGCAGACGTATCTTGCATAACCTACTCACTGTGGGCTGAATGGCATTCGCATAACAGATATTTAATGCTCTGCCTTTAAAACAAGACTATAACTATAAAACAGGCTGATTTACCATAGAATAGTGCTGGGAATAACCTGAAAAAATCATTCATTGGATTTACTACATTTCTTTAAGGTAAGTGGTTGCAAACAATTGATATCGGCAATTTAATTTAAGTAAACAAATTAAATTTAGTAATATTCAACTTAATTTGTTTGTTAAAATTCAGCTCATATCAATTGTTTGCAACCCCTTACCTTAACAAAAAAATTAAGTAAATCAAACAAATCTCTTTTTTCAGTGTAAATTAAGCCTTGCGCTGCAGGATGGCCTGTAATGCCAACACCTTTGGCCCCTGTAGAGCATGAAGACAGGAGGATGCAAAGCAGAGGTGATGGTACAAGCCAAACCTGTGCTCTTTTGTGCCAGATAGCTGAGCAAATCCTGCGCCATGCCATCCAAAGCATCGCAGAAAGACCTCAAACGCCCACGGGTGCAGCGAGCCCTGCATATTGAGGCACAAAGACACAAACCACAGACCTGTGACGGGAATATGCTTTCAAAAGGCTCACTTATTCCTGTCATTCAGACGCTGTTTTTAATTCATGTCTACATCACTGTTGGGCCGCATTCCCGCTTTGAGGACTGTTTTATTACATGTACTACACTTTTGTGTGTGGTGCTTTAAAAGGTTTTATTTTTCCATTTGTTGTTGGATTGCAGGCATTGGATTAAGAGTCTGTCACAGGGCTAGTTCGTCTAAGCAAAGATAATTATTTAGTTTTGTTTCATTTAAGTTTCATTTTATTACATTTTTATATTTATTTTTATACTTTAATATTGAATTATATGTGTGTGTATATATATATATATATATATATATATATATATATAT
>CAIGQW010053631.1:23451027-23461729 GCA_903798125.1 Danio choprae | reverse complement strand
TATTTATTTATTTATTTATTTATTTATTTATTTATTTATTATCCATACCACATTTAAGATTTAATGTGAGCTTGAGGTATTTGATTGGATGTCTTTGAGATGTAATTTTAGAATTATTTTAGATTATATTTTAGAATTATTCAATTGTTTTAATTAATTAATTAATTAATTAATTAATCTATTAATTAATTACTGGATTTATTTATTTATTCATTTTTTTATTATCCACATATAAGACTAAATGTGAGCTTGAGGTATCAGATTAGATGTCTTAGAGATGCAATATTTTAGAATTATTTTATTTTATTTATTTATTCATTTATTCTTTCATCTATTTATTTATTTATTTATTTATGTATTTATTTATGTATTATCACTACCACATTTAAGACTGTTAAGGTATTAATTAGATGTCTAATGTATTTTTTATTTATTAATATTTATTTATTTATGTTTTTTGATGTTGTCCATGCTTTAATTTATTCACTTTTTGGCTAGTACACAATTTTTATAGCCCCAGGTTTCTTTCTTTCTTTCTTTTTTTATTTTTTAATTAAGTTCAGTCAAATCTATGTATTTATTTAGAATATATATTTATATCTTATCTTATGTAAAACAATTACATTAACAAATGTTATGATTTGTAAAAAAAAACTAAAATAAATAACAAACGCATCTTCTACATATCCTCAGTATAATTCACCAAAGCAAAGACTCAAAAAGTTCAGAGTGTAACTTATGCTAACTCTCCAAGTCAGTCTATTGCACTTCAACTGCAAGTCCACGATGTTCTCAAGAAAGGAACGTAATTTCATCCTCCACAAATTTTCATCACTACTACATTTAAGACTTAATGTGACCTTCAGGTATTAGATTAGATGTCTTTGAGATGCAGTAATTGAGAAATATTCTTGAGACTCGTGAAGTTCCCATTATTCTTTGTCCCACCGGGGGACGGAGAGAGTATTCGAGGGTGGATGATACACATTATTCTTCAGCAGGTTATCAGAGAGAGAGAGAGAGAGAGAGAGAGAGAGGGAGAGAGAGAGAGAGAGAGAGAAAGAGAGAGGGAACACACTGTGCCAGCACATGCAACCTGTTTTCCTCAGACATGCCAAGATCAGCCCTGATGAAAGACCTCAGATGAACTTGAAGAGTTTCCTGAATTATTAAGGAAGAGGGGTTGAGGTGACGATGTTGACTAAAAATAAAAAAGCCTGAGGCGTCCTTTCTCAGGCTTGACTGTCAGCGCTGTGATGGTGAATGCTGGGAAGGGCTCACCGAGGGGTCTTCTGGCTAGTCTAACAGAGCTTGGAAAAAAAGACCTGTTTGATTAGGTAAAAGTAACCTAATGTTATGTAAATCTATTTTATTTTGTGCACTGTTTATTTTGCACTGGTATGCACATTCAACAACTATTTTATATATATTTATATATATTTATATTTATATTTTTATTATATACTTTTTTTCTTTCTTTTTTTGTATACCAAAAAACATTTAACAACGATCCTTTTAACTTAATATAACTTATCCCCCTTAACTTAACTTAACCTAACCCCCTTAACTTAATTTAACCCACTTAACTTAACTCCCTTAGCTTAACTTAACTTAACTTAGCTTAATTTAATATAACTTAACCCCTTAACGTAACTTAACCCCCTTAACTGAACCCCCTTAACTTAACTTAGCTTAACTTAAACCCCTTAACTTAACTTAACCCTCTTAACTTAACTCCCTTAACTTAACCCCCTTAATTTAATTTAACCCCCTTAACTTAACAAGCTGGGTGGCCCTCAAGGCAACTTAACTTAAGCTGGATATGAAACGGTTCTGATTTTTATTGCTGTTTGTTTGTTTTGTTTACATGAATCAGGATCTGTTTAATTTAGGCTTCAAAATGGTGTGGATGAGTAAATAATGACATTTTTCATTTTTTGTATATCCCTTTGTGCAAGTAAAACAAATGTTATTGTACTTATTAAAAATGCAGCTTGCATATATTCAGCATATTGTAAAAAAAATAAAAATAAAACTACATGAATGATGGTTTAGGCAGACAGGAAGATGTTTCGGGTTAGACGGATGTCTGTGTTTCTGTGGTGAGCGCAGCGTTGATGGCTTTAGCAGGCCTAAAAAAAGTTTTAATTACAACACTGTGGTTGCAGTAAAATGCTCTGAATCTTTGATCAGCATATTTGGTCAGCAATAGTATTTGTCCTTGTGGAAATTAAATTACCATGCAAATATGAAAAACAAGCATTTATTTTCTACCAACACATTATGCTATTCCGAACAGGAATTCAACCAACTTTTATTATTATTTAAATTTATTTTATTCTATTTGTGGAAATATATACAAAAAATCCCCACCAGTTAATTAATTATATAGTAATATATATATATATATAATTAATGTATTAAATATATAATTAATTATAAAAATGTATATACATTTTAACAGAAATTCAACCAACTTTTATTTTATTTCATTCTATTCTATTTTTGGAAATAAATACAATTGAACCAATTTAATTTAATTTAATTTAATTTAATTTTTGGAAAAAATGCAAAAAATCCCCACTAGATATTTGTTTTGTTATGTTAATCTGAACAGAAATTCAACCACCTTTTAATTTAATTTTAAATCATTTCTCAAATTCAATTTGTGCAAATAAAACAAACTATTTTCCCATCCGATTAATTATTTAAATTTTCTGATTTGTTTTGAAATGTTCTGAAAACATTAGTGGGGATCTGTTTAGTCATATATCCCCATTTTCCTGTGAATATATACAAAAACCCATGTGTTGTTGACATGGAAAACTGCACAGCTGCCTGGACCCAAAACTGCAAATCAACTTGTTTGACCAGCATGCTAGAAATCACTCCTGCTTTTTAAACATCACAGCAGCTGCATGTAAAGACACCAAATATGCGAACAAGTACATTATTTCACATTATTAAAGAAGGATAAGACGTGTTTTTAAAAAAATGCATTAGTTTTAACTCTTAAAACATTATATGTAAGCATTTAGTCAATATAAATATAACGAATAAAGACTCATCACTTGGTAAGTCTAATTTCTCCAGCTTTTAATAATCCTAAATATGGCAGAGTGAAAATATGAGGTGGTTTTTAGGTGTTCATATTCTGATATTGTGCATGAGAAATGACAGTAAACCAAAAGTTGATCAGGTCCCGGATGGAGGAAGATCGTCTGATATTTCTTTAGGCTCATACTAAATACTAAATTCTATATGCAGAATCTACATGCTTGTTTTGGAACTCACAAATGCATTAAAGGTGCAGTATGTAAGTTTGACACCCAGTGGTTGAACTAGGTATTGCACATCTGGTTCGAAACACGCAAGCACAGGTTGACGACACCAACATATCAGTGATTCAGCATGTACATTTAATAATGTTAAAGAAGTTTAGTATGTATTAATTAGATTATAAATCTTACCATTTCGTTGGAACTCTAATTCTGGGTCTCATTTCACAGTCTGCTACTGTCCACCGGAGGTTGCATTTCGGTCACGGACACATACTTTGAGAGCTTTCCTGAGTGAATGAATAAAAATACACAGTTTTCCAACAAGGCAACCCGGGGTGCTGAAATATAATTGGCTAAAGTGGCAGTGGGCAGGTTAAAAGAACCAAAACAAAGACAGCCTTTCCGGCACGTAACGCACATTTTCAAAGCAGAATATCTGACTTCAGCATTGTTTTTCAGATAAACAAGAATGTTCACTTGGCATGTTTCTAAATATCTGCAAACATATTATGGTATTTTTATGCTTTAGAAGAGTCAAAAACGTACATGCAGCACATTTAAATAGATTGAAAAGCAAGTGAAATGTGAAAGTTTTCTTTTCAAATGCTTCTTTATTGCTTTCGCTTGTGCTACAACAATCAGATGTGATTTTGAAACCAAAAAGTTACAATTCAGAAATTTAAGTTCAGTTATTTATTTATTTATTTTGGAATTGAATGCTTTCCCCCCCCATGAAAACAAAAAAAGTCAAAAAACATCAAAGCAAGAGACACTCTAGGTGCTTTAGAGATGCATATAATTTGCTTATTTTTTAAATTCGCATGCAAGTATCGATTTCCAATCAATATCGGTTATTGCTATATAATATCGACCAAAATTAATATTGGTGCATTTATTTACTTACTTTTATTCCGAAAGTATTCAATGAAATGAAATAGATCAAAAGTAGTAGTGAAAACATTTTTAATGTTACAAACTATTTCTGTTTTACGTAAATGCTACTCTTTTATGCTTGGTTCACATAAAATGCGAAGAGAAAAACATAAAATGCGTAAAACAAAACGCAATAAATCACGTCACCCATGGGACGAGACCCATTTTTTGCTGTGTTTTTAATTTATTTTTTATACATTTTTATGAAAATGCAAATTCCTAACGCCACACATCATTCGCAACGACCAGGGAAAAATTGCCTCTGTTCGCGTGTTTTCATTGGCTTTGTATGTAATCTACTCACACAAATACTCCAATTCACATTTGTTGTGAACCCAGTATTAGTCTTTCAGTATGTCAGAGAATGGTAATATAAATCATCATGGTTTACACAAAATATTTTATTATTATAATTTTTTTTGTACATTGATATCAATAAGAACAATTTCTTGTCCAGCAAGTCATATTACAGTTGTTTCAAAAAGACTACGTGACACACATTAATAAATTCAGAGTGTATATTTCATAATAATCAAATATAAAATTCATTTTTAAAATTGTGATAATATTAATATTAATAATAATAATAATAATAATAATAATATTGAGTGCTGTTACTGTAGTTTTGATGAAATTAAGTCACCAAAACAAAATTAATTCCAAAGCTAAAAACATTTTCAACCCCCAAGTTTTAATAGTTTAATAGAATCCTCATGGTTTCCATCACATATTTAGCAAAATATGATTTTTTTTGTACATTGATATTATTAAGAACTGTTTATTGTCCATGTGATATTAGAGTTGTTTCAAAAAGATTGTGAGACACGCGAGTAATAAATTCAGAAGTGATATTTCATAATAATAAAATAAAGAACTCATTTTTAAAATGGTAATAATATTAATAATAATACAAATAATAATATTGAGTGCTGTTACTGTAGTTTTGATGAAACTAAAAGTCTCCACAAGAGAATAAATTCAAAACTAAAAACATTTTCAACCCCCAACGTTTTAATAGTTGTATGTAAATCATCATGGTTTCCATCAAATATTTAATTATTTTGTTTATTTATGTTTTGTACATTAATATTAATAATAACTAATTATTGTCCAGCAAGTCATATTAGAGTTATTTCAAAAAGAGCATGTGACATGCGAGCAATGCATTCTAAATTCTTTTTTCCTAATAATCAAATATAAAATAATTAAACCTATTTTTACAATTGTGACAATATTAATAATAGTCATAATAAAATTGAGTACTGTTACTGTTTTGATGAAATTAAAAGTCTCCATAAGTGAGTAAATTCAAAACTAGAAACATTTTCAACCCCCAACTATTTAATACAGTTTTTTATTTAAATAAAAAACAGAAACTAAATGAATTAGTCAACCAATACTAATTCATACCAATATTAAATTAAAAAAAAACAGGAAGGTAAACAGGTTCCCACAGTTTTTATGTACAATGGGGCACTGTTAGAAAAATAAGTTTATGGCTCAAATATCAAAAAGAGACAATCCATGAAATATCACATTGTGCCCTAGAGAAAACTGCATCTGCTATATGAAATAAAAGTGTAAATGATCTGTTAGTAATGTGCTTCAAAAAGTGTTAACTGTACTATTTTAGACAAGATTTTGGAGTCTAAACATGTTGATAAAGGACTCTGTAGCTTCCCGCACAAAGGCGCTCAGTGAAGGGTGTCTGCTTCTGGTTTATTTTTTTCCTCAGTTTAGACTAACTGAGATTCCAGCATGGTGGCCTTGTGAAATCTCCACTCCAAGTGTCCTTAGTTGAAGACAGGGATTCTCAGTCAGCCAAAATTAGCTGGGCTTCTTCGTTTTTGACCTGATGGTAGCTGATATGCTTCTTTTCAGTAACTCCGAGTGAAACTGATTTGGGCCTGTTTTTTTTTTTGCATGCTTTTAACATTTTAACTTAAAGAGGCCATGTGGTTCTATTGTAAAAGATCATTATGTTGTTAATGGGTATATTAAAATATTTTATCATGATTTAATGTTCTTTAAAATACAGTTGAAGTCAGAATTTTTAACCCTCCTGAACTATTAGCCCCCCTGTATATTTGTTTCCTAATTTCTGTTTAACAGAGAGAATATGTTTTTCAACACATTTCTAAACAATAGTTTTAATAACTCATTTTTAATAACTGATTTCTTTTATCTTTGCCATGATGACAGTGCATAATATTTTACTAGATATTTTTCAAGATACTAGTATTCAGCTTAAAGTGCACTTTAAATGCTTAACTAGGCAATTTAGGGTAATTAAATAAGTAATTGAATAACAGTTATTTGTTCTGTAGACAATCGAGCATTGCTAATAGGGGGCTAATAATATTGACATTAAAATGTTTTTAAAAAAAATTCTAGCTTTTATTCTAGCTGAAATAAAACAAATAAAACTTTCACCAGAAGAAACAATATTTTGGGAAATACTGTGACAAATTCCTTGCTCTGTTAAACATAATTTGGGGGATAAAAAAAAATTAAAAGAGAGAAAAAAAATCACAGGAGGGCTAATAATTTTACCTTCAACTGTGCGTTAGTTTTTACAAACACTGTAAGTTTTTTTCCAAGTCAGCCTGAAATGCTCTGATTGAGATCAGGTTTCATCAAAAGCTTCTAAAAAGCCCTAAGAGCTCAGATTGGCTGAACAAGTGTTTATGATCTGATATCTCTTCATTTTGGGATTTGTTTCAATTTTGGTAAGCAAACAATATTTTGCGTAATGTTTTACACTTGGCTAGTTTAGGCCTGTCATGGATAAATGATCATAAAACTAACAACTAAAAAAATGTCCTCTTAACAAGTGGTTCAAATGATTCGTTCAGAATGGCTGATTCATTTATGTAGGAGTAGCAGGAGTCTGGCTTTATGGAATAATTGTGGTTGTGCGATATTGAAGAATAATGTGATGGCATTTTAAATAATGCGATATTCGATATGTGATTATATAACCATCTTTTTTGTATTATTTCATAAAAAAGAAAGCATCACTACCACTGTACTGTTGCATAAAAATATAGTTTTAACAATTTAAACAAGCAAAAATAAATATCACAAGCACTTTACTTGTTTACTCAGTCACACAAATACTTGTACAAAAAATTGCTAATTTATCACAAAACTTTGCAATGTTTATTGTGAGATGCACATTTGCAGCATTTTGATCATTTCTATATACAATAGTCAACATTTGAAGTGGATCAAAAAAGTTTTTCAAAATTGACTTTAGACAAGAATGGGTGTTGTTCAGTAGTTTCAAAGGAGAACTTTGAAAGTTTTTGATCCGCTTCAAATGTTGACTGTTAAATTGCGCAGACCTAAAATGAGTCATTGAACAGATTCATTCATGTATGAAATTCTTTTTTGCTGGTTTAATCTGAAATCCACAAATATTCTGCTTGGTCTTTGCTTGGAAACATTTTTATAGGCTAAACAAAACAACAAAAACAGACAATTTTGTAGACAATAAACACACAAAATGTACTTTTTATTTGTCAAACTGTATAAAATCAATATTGCAAATATGCTCATAATGATAATGTTTGGGAAAAGTGCATTTATGCTCATATGATAGTTCTTAAAGGGATAGTCCACCTAACTATGAAGATTTAATCCACGTTTACTCAACCTCAAGTGGTTTTAAACCTTTATGAGTTTCGATTCTCTGTTATAAAACAAGAGATTGTGAAGAATGTTAGAAATCGGTAGCCAGTAGTAAGAAAAATTTATAGTATGTAAGTGAATGGGTACGAGTTACCAATAATTTCCAAAATGCCTTTCTTTTAAAACTCAAACAGCTTTGAAACAAGTGGAGGATGAGTAAATAATTGAAATGAGTTATTTATTTATTTATTTTTTACATTTGCTAATCATGAACACATGCATAGATGCATCACATGCCAAAGTAAAATAATAATAAAAAACATTACAAAGCCTCTTTAAATGTATATATCTAAGCCTGAAGTCCAAGAATAACTCTCTCAGATTCACTTTAAACCTCCGGCAGTGCATTTCTTTCCACAAATCATGGTTATCATGGAACTCTTATCAGCTGTTTAGATTACAGGCGTCCTCCAGGATGACCCTCGCATGTAAACTACATCTTGAACGTGTTTTCGCATGCAGCTTTTATCCTCGACCCCGCTGTAAGGTTATCCAGACTTTTGCGTTCCCAGAGACCCTCCCTAAAAACAACCAGACCTTCGGCGCTCTGTTAAGGCCAGCATTTAAAAAGGCAAACAAATAGTCTTTCAGGGGCTTTTGTGAGATATGCAAGAACTCTATTTGGAGAGCACGTTGAGTTGAGGCTGTTGTAAATGTAGGCCATTCTTGTGCTAAAGCTGGTGTTTTCCTTGCTGGTGCTCTGACCTGAATCAGTTTTTCCTCTCCCCTGTTACAATGCGCTCTTATTTAGAATGATAGCAGAGGACTGTGGTCGAATTATACGTAGTCTCGGTCGGACGGAAGATGCGGAGTGGATTTGTTTGTAAAGAGGCGCTGGATTGAACTCTTTAATGGATTTGCCGTTTATGGGCGGATGAGTGTGGCGGGAAAAAAGATCACGGGATGCCTCTGTGTTTGTGTGTGATGGGCTGTATTTTAGATTTAGTTTTTATTTCCTGATATTTCAGACATTTTTTTCTGGGGCATTAATTAACATTTATGCTGGATTTCGTTTTTTTTGTACTATTGTTGTTTTGTTTCTGTTGTTTTGGGTGGCGGTCAAAATAAATCTTCTTGTAGTTCAGTTTATTTATTTTAATGCATTTTTCAGAGTCATTTATTAACACCTATTTTGTTTAGTTAAATTTTTTTTGTTATTTATTAATTCATTCATTCAGTTTAAACGTATGTTATCAATAGTATTTTTAGACTTAGTCTTACTTTATTTCTAAAGTGCAATATAACAACAGTTGTTGACCATTGTGATGTACACACATTGTGTTAAAAATGATCAGATAGGATCAAAAGAATAAAGCAACATACAATACATACAACGTGAAACAGAAAACAGCAAGCTCAGATAACTCTGGTATTAGAAGCCTTTTCTAAAATGTGAAGTTTCAGTTTCCCTTTGAACACAGATTATTCTAATAGAGAGAGGTAGACCATTCCACAATTTAGGGCCCACAATGGCCCGGCCTCCCTTTTTCTTTAACTTTGATCTGGGAACTTTTAACAATTTCTGACTTGATGATCCTAAACATCTAGCACAGAGATGCCCAAACTAGGGCCCGTGGGCCAAAGTTGACCCATGGTAACCTCTGATTTGGCCCGCCATCCCATCTGAGAATAAAGGGAAAATTATGGGTTTGCTTTAGAGATTGTCATTTAAAAATAAATGTAACCTTTGATTTGTTTGCTTTATTGTTAAGCTACAAAAAAAAAACTGAAATGAAATGTTTCAATTTAAATGCTGTAATTTAGATTAAAATGTACATACTGTCACCCGATGGATAGAGGACAATGCAGAGACTTTGGTGAGCAAATCAAGGCAAAGGCAGATTCTGCTTGGCTAGTGTATTCAGCATTGAACTCCACTCTGTTATAAATGTGATTGTTTATGTTTTTATTGCAATAAGTTATAATTAAAAAAGTTATTTTAAATATTATGAAATAAATTAGTAATTTACACATGGCAACTTTAATGTAAAATAGTTTGGTATATTTATCTTTGGCCCACGGCTCTCAATGATATTTGGTTTTTGACCCTTCATATGAAAATGTTTGGGCACCCCTGATTTAGCAGATATGTTAACAGTCACATGTTCAGAAAGAAAAAAAGGTGCCAGACCATTTAATACCTTAAAGACAAAGAGTAAAATTTTAAACTCTATTCTAAAACATACCGGCAACCAGTGCAGAGAGGCTAATATAGGGGTTTTAAGATTAAGACTTATTAAGATTAAGATTTATTCAAGTTTAGTTTTATTTTATTTGGGAGAGTGGTTATTTTCCCCCAGATACTATTTTCCAATTATTTATATAAAGAGTAAGAAATAACGCCCTTGGAAAAAAGTGTTCTAATTTCTTTGTACTTTTATTTAAAATCGTTTTTGGATTATTTGTTTATTTTTGGTCTATTTAAGATTATTTGTTTATTTAAGGGTTGAAGGATTTGCCAACAGAGTTTTTCAATTATTTATTGAATTGTTTCAAAATAAACTTTTCTTTTATGTTAATTTATTTCCGAAATGTACAGAATTTGGTTGCATTCATTTTCATGGAACGGATTCCCTGTACTTCGCCTTCTAAGTAGTGCTGGTGCCTAATGTGACCTTTTCATACATTTAGGAAATTATGGCAATAAATTGTTCACGAAATCTGATTTATTTTAAACCTTTTGATTCGCCCATATTAAAAACTACAGACTTGGTCTTTGAGTTCTGATGCTAAATTATTTTATAGCTCTGACAATTGATTGCTTTCTTAAATCCTTAAAATCAAAGTGAAAATTA
>CAIGQW010053631.1:23439519-23450627 GCA_903798125.1 Danio choprae | reverse complement strand
TATTGACTTTAAAGTAAAAATATACTATAATATGCAATAAAACAAATTTGAGGTATTAGTAAAATTACAGTAGTAATTTAGTGATCCTAAGAAAACACTAAAATATATAGTCTTTACATTGTTATGATTGTTAATCACAAATCTATTTAATTCTATTTACTGTAACAATTTTTAAATCATAAATGATATACTTGAATATTGTAGTTTTTTTGCAGTATGAATTATGAGTATTTGTTGTACTATAATTTGTTATACAATTAAAAAATTAAATTCAATAAAAAAAATTGAAAAAAATAAGAATTAATTCATTATTATTAATATAATTTTATTTATTACCATTTCTCATGCATTGTGTTCTGTATGACTTTTATGTGCTTTTCTTTTACACAGTAATCATTTCACTTGTCTTTTCATTATTTGACTTTATTTTAAATTCAAATACAAGATCCAGAATCCACAGCGTCTCACCAAATTCGTCTAAAGTAACAATAGAGCATGGGATATTCTCATCTGCAATAATGTAACAATAAAACATATACTAACTATAGGCTGATGATTTTTTCAAATTCATATTTATAAGCTGTTAACTGGAATAGTTTTTAGTCTTACATGATTGGAATTTGAATTGTAATGCAATAATCTGCACCTTTTATGAAGTTGCTTTGAAAAAATAATTATTATTACTACACTTGAATATACTTGAATATTCCATTTTCTCAAAGCTAACCCATATGATCTCTAATCCCCATTTGTGTGTGTGTTTTATTCCTGCAGTGTGTCGGTGTGGTCAGCGAGCGTGCACAGACTCTGGTCAGTGTTGTCATCCTCAATGTTTGGGCAGCTGCAGTGTTCCTGACAGTGACCGGGCCTGTGCCGCCTGCCAGAACTATAATCACGAGGGCCGATGTGTGGAGGACTGTCCACCGGGGACGTATAAGTTTGAGGGCTGGCGCTGCATCACCAGAGATTTTTGCTCCAAAGTGCACCTGCCGGACTACGACCGCTTCGTCATCCACGCTGGAGAGTGTATGTCAGACTGCCCACCCGGATTCACACGCGACGAGAACCAGGGGTACAAACGCTTTCATCTTCTATTGTTGTTATTATTATTATTATTATTATTATTATTATTATTATTATTATTATTATTATTATTATTATTGTTGATAGTAATAATAATAATAATAATAATAATAATAATACGTTTTACTATTATTATTATAATTATTATTCATAACAAAAACATTTCGGGTGTAATATAATAATAATTTTTATTAATTAAAAAAATCATTAAAAATGTATAATTATAATAACATTAGTAAAAAGTAATATTAAAATAATATTATTGTTATTATTATTATTATTATTGTTATTATTATCATCATTGTTATTATTATTAATAATAACAATAAAATCAATAGTAATTATTCATCATCATTGTCTTCTACTTCATCGTCTTCTTCACTATTATTATTATTATTATTGTTAACTAAGTATTTTTTCAGGAAGAAATTATTTATAATAACAGTAAAAGTAGTAATAAATGGTATTATTGTTGTTGTTTTGCTTATTATTAATAATTTAATCTTGTAAAATATATTGTGGCATTTTCAGCACTAAAAATTATAAGATATGTCGTCGTCCCCCCTCCAAATCATCCGATTAGAGGGATTTCTGAAGTTTTTTTAAATGATTTTAAATTGCTTAAGGACAGCACCGTCATTTGAAATTTCATGGCGATCGAATTAAATTATTTAGTTTGGTTAATTTCAACAATTTGCCTGTGGTAAAGAAAAGGTAGTTGTCAAAACATATTTGTTTCCCCTCACATTCACTCATTAATGACAAGCTGCTTTTCAGATATGATCAGTTATGAGCATTTTGCAAAATAACAATTCATTGCGTCCAAACAGACCAGAAAGTAAAAACAGATTTTAAAAATGATCTGGGGCATTCTGGGTCAAATATTTTTATAAACCTACAACTCTCTGAAAACTTGACAAAATAAGTTAATTCAGGTTTTGATTTGAGCAAGTATTTAGCTAATTTCAGCTACTAAAATGACTGTATTGTTCAAATTCAGCATCATTTTACCCACTATCAAAATTCTTCCTAAAGTTAAACTCCCAAATCACAGACAGTAAAATTCTTCTGCTGGAAAGAGCACGGAAAGTTCAGCAACTTTAAGACTGAGTTGAAGGTCACATGATAAGGTGAAAGTGAGAGATTTGGTGTTGGTTTTTGCGGTGACGTGTCCTGAATGATCCTCCTTTTGTCCCAGTGTGTCTGTCAGCATGTTGTGCACTGCCTGTGACGGCCCGTGTGACAAGATCTGTGATGAAAAGGTCATCGACTCGGTGGACGCGGCGCAGTCGCTCAAGGGCTGCACCATTATCAAAGGCAACCTGCATATCAACATCCGCCGCGGCAGTGAGTACCTGCACAGCCATGCCTACTTTTACAAATCCTACATTTTCATACGACTGTACGAATTAGCCACTAAACTGACACAACGTAAAATTGTTACGTTTCCTCATGAGATAAGGCTGGCAGGTCCTGTTAGACTTGTGCCCCATCGCCTTTCCTGCACTGACACATGCTCTCTCTGTTCCTCCGTCTCATTCCAGCTAACATCGCCTCAGAGCTGGAGAACTTCCTGGGACTCATCAAGACCGTGACAGGATACATTAAAATACGGTCATCGCACACCCTGACCTCGCTCTCCTTCCTCAAGAGCCTGAGATACATCCATGGAGAGGAACTCTGGGACAAGTAAGATGGCTTGTTTTGACACTTTGAAGTTAAAACGTTTATTTTGCTGGTGCACATCAATATTCTTTAGGTGAACAATTAGTCTGTGGAAGTTAATCCATTGATAAAAATATGTTCATTCATTCATTTTTTTTTTTCATTTTTTTTTTTTTTTTAAATATGTTTGTTTTGGTAATCGTCAATCAATTTCTGAGGATTTGCTTCTGCGATAGATGTAGTGCGTTTTCTCTGATTATGGCAGTTTGACTGTTTTAGACACAATATTATTAAAGTTCCTGTGAAATCAAAATAGAGTTTTTTTTAGATGTTTCTATCAGTATGTTGGTCTTAAAGATATCTATAAGTTAGTGTGCACCAAAACGGTGACAAAATTAGCATTTAGAAGATAAAAACATCACTTCCGCCTAAATAGATCAACGATTTTTGTGACGTCACCTCATACTTCCGTTTTGCATCGAATCTACTGACCAATCAAATGGTTTCTAGTATTTGACATGCGCTGCCCACTTCAAGACACTTTGATTGGCTTTTCATTTGATTTGCTTGAGCTCAACCACTCTCTCTGGCAGAGCTGTGATAAAACCAAATGCTATTGGCTGTTTTTTTAAAAGAGGAGGGGCTATTAAATGTCCTGCCCTGTGTTCATGTTTCAGTTGAAATTGCATCACACGTCGAGCAAAAATGCATATTTTAAAACCACTTCACGAGACATTTAACCACGCCTCTCTTACTGTTAGTTTACTGCGAGGGAATGTTGCGCAAGTAGAAAGCCCCGCCCCCCTACTCATTATTCCCTTTCAGTTCTAAGCGCATCAACATACTGAAATAAAAGTGACAGCAACTTCCAATTCATGCGGACCCTAAAGTTTGTTTTGGGTATTTGTGTCAGTATTTTAGTTTTAAGGTTATCCTTATAACCAGGGCGCAAATTACAGGGGGGTTTGGAGGGATTGACCCCCCTAATTAACGCTTGTTCCCCCCTAAAGGACGTCAAAACAAGATGTATGGGCCGGGGGTGGGTCAGCCCTTTAATAGTGAGAAATTGTTTTCTCTGATCATTAATAATATTAATAATTTGAATAATTTATAATATAAATACATTTTACCACCCCTATAACATTTCATACCATTGTGGATGCATAATCGCGCCAATCAGTCTATGTGAGAAAAAATGAATTCAGCAGTCCTGCAGTCTAGAGCGGTGGTCCCTAACCTTTTATCACCGCACACCGGTCAATGCTTAACAATTTTACCACGGGTGGCACTATGGTTAGTTGGTTGCTAGGGGACCATCAACCATTTTCTCAGAGGATGACAAGCTGACAAAACATTGCTGGCACTCTGAAGTTTTATTTATGGAGAAAATTACAAAGCACTGGAGTGTTTGGGTGTTTTGTGTTTGTCTGAGATAATTAGTTTACCGAAATGTGTATATTCCATACAAGCTGAAGCTGATCGGGTGGGCTCCCGGCATTCATTCAACTGTGTGCGTCTGGAAGGCGCAAACGCATTACACTGGTTGCGCATGCAAGCCGCACACCTCCATTGGAAATAACAAACTTGCACGAACTCTAGAAAAGACACAATGTACGAACGTCATTTGCGATCTCCAGCAGTTAATCTTTTTGTACAGACATGGTGGATTCACCTGATTTGTTGACAAATGGGTTGCGGATCTATTCCTTGGCAGTTCGCGGGTCCTTCACTGGACCTTTTCCCCTTAACAAAGAAACTTTCGAAAGACGTCTATTTCTTACTCGTTCTGCTGCTTGTAGGTTAAATTTGGGCGCTCAAGTGACCGAGATGTAAGCGAGAGAATACGGTCATTTTTCAAAATAAAAGATCGTTCAGGTTCAGATAAAAAATAAAACGGAAATAATTCATGATTTCTTGTGCAGCCTGGTATCAATTGAGCATGGTGGGTGAGGACCACTGGTCTAGAGCACCAATAGACATTGTAAGTTTTCAAACAACACTTTTGTAGTAAAATAGCTTGTATCTAGATATAGTCTAAAAGTAAAGTCAAATTAGACATAGTTTTTATAGAGTAACTTCTGAAATAACTAATCAGAGGTTACTGTAGGCCAGAGTACACTAAATATCCCTCAAAACACTGAACACTTAAATACATTTTATTAATACATTAGATGTAATTTGAATCACTGAAGCATGTATTACACAAACTAACATTACCAAAAGCAATATAATATTATATATATATATTCATTCATTCATTTTCTTTTGGGCTTAGTCCCTTTATTAATCTGGGGTCGCCACAGCGGAATGAACCACCAACTTATCCAGCATATGTTTTACACAGCGGATGCCCTTCCAGCTGCAACCCATCACTGGGAAACACCCATACACTTCCATTCACACACATACACTACGGACAATTCACCTATAGCGCATGTCTTTGGACTTGTGGGGGAAACCGGAGCACCCGGAGGAAACCCACACAAACACGGGGAGAACATGCAAACTCCACACAGAAATGCCAACTGACCCAGCCGAGGCTCGAACCAGCAACCTTCTTGCTGTGAGGTGAGAGCGCTACCCACTGCGCCACCGTGCTGCCCTATATATATATATATATATATATATATTTATATATATAGTATCATTTGCACCCTGCTTAGATCATTTAGATACATATGAGTTGGTATGCTCTAAAAGAAAGACAAAATTTGCATTTAAAGGATATCAGCAAAAATCTTAAGTAGTTAATCTTAACTAACACCTAAAGTTCAACTTTTAAATAATTCAAATACCTCCTATTACCCTGTCAGACGATATATGAAAGAGTTTGAAAAAACTGTGAATCATGCCTTTTATTGGTTATACGGGTGTTGCGAATCTCCGAAAATACAACGATTATTACTGTCAAACTTTTCCTTAAACAGAATGGGTCCTGTGCGTCATAAACGGGATGTTTAATTTAATTCAGGCACTGTTTGTTTACTGTACTGTTATCCCATTTTCAGGACCGATCAAAACAGCCCGCTCTGTGCCATGCTGTTACGAAACACTAAATTGAGCTCTGGGAACGCTTTTAGAGACAAATATAAACAAACAAGCCCTCCATCCACATATTTAACAATTATAAGCCTGTTCCGTTAACATTCCCTCAAACACGCATCGCCAAACAAACGTCAGAGCTGTAATACACCGCACTGATAAATGCAGCAAGCAGAGCAATTGTGTTTTATTGACTTGACAGTGTCATTATGGAGAGACACTGCAGGCTAAAACTGTTTGTTTTTCATGCACCTGTCAATTTTGAGCATTTTCTTTTCTTTTTCTTTTTTTATAACTTTCTTTTTTAAACATTTAAACACAATGACTTACAACTTTGGTCCAACAAACATTTACACAACAATTAACAATAAAAGATACAATATACAAGCAATACAGTCATTTGTTCATTTTCCTTCAGCTTAGTCTCTATTTCAGAGGTTGCCACATCAGAATGAACCGCCAACTATTCCAGCATATGTTTTACACAGCGGATGCCCTTCCAGCCACAACCCATTATTGGGAAACACACTCATTCACACACACACACTCATTACACTATAGACAATTTAGATTATTCAATTCACTTGTACCACATGTCTTTAGACTGTGGGGGAAACTGAAGCACCCGGAGGAAACCCACGCCAACACGGGGAGAACGCGCAAACTCCACACAGAAGTGCCAACTGGCCCAGCTGGGGTTTGAACCAGCAACCTTCTTGCTGTGAGGCGACACTGAGCCACTGTGCCGCCTTACAAACAATACATATAAAAGTAATATAATAATAGATAAAATAAGTAAATAATAAAAATAAAATAAATACAAAATAATTAAAATAAAAACAAAATACTGACCTTCAGTTTAAATCTAAATTAGTCTAATGCTCTTCAATTGAACTGTTTCCTGTAGAATTGATGTCTTTAAAATAATCTCTGAAAGGTTGCCAGATTTGGACTTTTTTCATTTTTAGGTAGAATCTGATTTTCTCTAGTCTCCAATTTTGAGCATTTTCATAATGTTTTTTTGGGTAAACTGTGCCTTTAATATATGGATTTTTGAAGAAAACATTTCTTTTGTCACATTTTATCAGTTTGTTTCTGTAGATTTCGATTACAATACATATTTTAAATGCCTGTTTTCTCAAAATATTTTTTTTTCTTTACTTCAGCAGCACTTACACCAAACTTCCTACTTTTATTCATATATATATATATATATATATATATATGTTTTTTTTTTTTTTTCCATTAAATTTTCATTTCGGCTTAGTCCCCTTATTAATCTGGGGTCGCCATAGCGGAATGAACCGCCAACTTATCCAGCATATGTTTTACGCAGCGGATGCCCTTCCAGCTGCAACCCATCACTGAGAAACATCCACACACACTCATTCACACACATACACTACGGACAATTTAGCTTACCTGATTCACCTGTACCGCATGTCTTTGGACTTGTGGGGGAAACCGGAGCACCCGGAGGAAACCCACGCCAACACAGGGAGAACATGCAAACTCCACACAGAAATGCTAACTGACCCAGCCGAGGCTCGAACCAGCGACCTTCTTGCTGTGAGGCGATCGTGCTACCCACTGCACCACCGTGAGGCCCCATACATATATATATATATATATATATATATATAGTCCGAAGTTGTTGTTTTTTTACAGAGGGCTATCTTCATATAAATAATTATATAAAACAATTCAGAGATTCAGCGTCAATACCGCCGCCATATTTGTACAGCGCTCCCAGGACAAATGTCATTCAGCCACACTTAGTCAAGACCAAAGCCATTCTGAAGATGCTGGACTTTTGCACTGTGTACGGGTGTAGTAACGAACAAACAAAGAAAACAAAGCATAAAGGCACATTTCATAGGTAAGATTTCGTTTTTTACGATTTTGTATGTTATGAATTTTTGTGCTCAACAAGTAACGTTATTGATTATAATAATACAGTCACTTACTGCATTGACCATAAGGCAAAATTGCACTAACTTGCACTAAATTCTAGGTTTATTCTAGTTTTGTTGAATAAAATCAGCAAACAATGTAAAAGAAATATGACAACAAGACACTGTGGTGCCAGAAACTTGTATTATTGTCAGCTAAGTGAAGTAATGGCTAGTTTTTTAAGTAACTCATAAGGGTGCCTGATAACATAACAATGCCTGCACCTCAATGTGCATACTTTCTAACCTAATTTATTGAATACTACAAATGCTATATACCATTTAGATCAGAAAGGTGGATATGCACATTGAGACACAGTGATATCGATGGTTCACACAAATCATTCATAATGGAGATTCATTCACAAATGAATCGCTCCCTCCGTTAGAATTAGAAGGGAAAGCAGGAGAGAGGGTGTGTTTCAGGACATGATTATATGCACACAAACACGCGCTCTTTGTCGGCAATGTTCATGCGGTGACTTGTCCATGGATATAGAAAAGTGATGTAAAATTATAATTTTTGTAATTTAAAAAAATACTTGCATACTGACCACCGGGAAAACTCCCTATCATAGATATGTGTATATATCCGCCTCCGGATGGCAGTCCTCCACTGCACCTTGGTCCTACATTCATTTCAATGGAGCGCTACCCTGTACCAAAATGGCGGCTCTATTGACGCATTCCTTCCAATAGACAACAAAAGCATCTAATGTAAATATCTACAAATAAAAAATCCATAGTCCATATAAAAAATTATTTTCAGGAAAGTGTTGTGGAAAATTCTAGATCAGTCAATAAATGTGAAAACATAATCGGTGCAAACTACAAAATCTTACCAAAATTTGTATTAAAACCAAAATGTAAAAAAAACATTACTTGTTTTCATTTACATCAAAGGTCTCAAACTGGATTCCTGGATGGCCGCAGCTCTGCACAGTTTTGCTCCAACCGTAATTAACCACAGCTGATCCAACTAATCAAGGTGTTTAAGACTACTGTGGACTATTAAGCAGGCGTGAGTTGGAGGTGGTTGGAGCTTAACTATGCAGAGCTGTGGCCCTTTGAGACCATTGATTTACATCAACATATTAACAAACTAAAATAAAACTGAATGCAAACTATACAGAAATATTTAACCCTTGTTTGCTGTTGGGGATGTTTTCATGCACTTTGGGGTGATTTTGACTCTTAATTTTGTCGCAACGTTCTCTGTGTTTCAGCAAATAGAATGATTTTTGGTCACAACTCTTATTTTGAAACATTTTGGGAAAATTCTAATGCCAAATTCGAACTCAACAATACACTGGGCAAGTTAACTACCCTTTCGTTATGTTAGTGGCTGTTTTTGCCCTATTGACTTCCATTATATTTTAAATGCAAAGCCATATAACCATGCATTCATCATTTTTGCTGTTTTTCTCTTTTGGGAAGAGTTAAAATGTGTAATTTTTACTGTTTCAGGGCAAAAAAAAGCTTAGTTTCTGCCTTCTGTGTGTGTGCGTGCGTGCGTGCGTGCGTGTGTGTGTGTGAGAGAGAGAAAGAGAGAAACATTTGCGCACTTACCTTGATACTTGTGTCTGAGAAATTCAAACTAAGCAGCTCAGCTCTCAGAACATAGTAAACATAGTAAGTGTATTCATGCACACACACACTATAATCTGCTGTTTTACTCTGTAGAACTCCATATAAAAGCCCAAAACTTATTTGCTCAGGCCTATATCTAAAGGGTTAATGCTGCCAACTGATCATCAGCAGTAAAATGTACACATTTGACCTCTTCCCAACAGGGAAAACCACCAACAACTTGTAAAACAAAAACACAATTTGAATTTATTCAAGTGATCAATAAACTGCTAAAGTATGGTGATAACTATTACTTTTTATTTTACCCAGTTGACCCGCAGTGTCTTGTCTTTAAAGCAGAGTGTGTGTAATGTGTCAGACCCAAGCTTTCAGGTGTGTCGTCGGCTCAAGAGAAACACTTGCTCTAAATGCATGTAAAGTGCTTACATTCCTGACGCCGCTTTTACTGAAGCTGTTTATCTTTGATGAACATTTACGTCAAAGCTAGTGAATCATCAGCCTATATATCCTGTGAAGTAATGGCCACAAATGCCTTGCGGGTACATATACTGTACACTGTATATACACTTTGAGTATTTATGGGAGTGAAAACCACACAGTACAGGTTTCAGATAGTGGCTTTTTGAATGTTTAGTCTTCTATATAATGTGTTCAAAAACAGACTAGCTGTTAATGAATAGACTGACTATTTATTTACGAGCTGCAATTTTGCGTTGTCACTGTAGTGGTCAATGGGTAAACTGTGTGTTACGCTCCAGAGAACACACAGCATTTCTAAAAACAGTGTTCCCACATGGAGGAGGAAAGTTATGAAAATGATTTCCAAGAATGCATCATGGAAAAGTCTAGATCAGTTATTGATTGTGAAAACTTAACTTGATGTACTAAAACAACAAACAAGATTAAAAATTAATAAATAAAACTACAGCAACTTGACTGAATTTGTAACCAGAAAAATGTAAAAAATCTAAATAAAGGAAATTTTCTCAAAAAACATTCGCAGTAATACAAACATACAGAAAAAAGACACAAAAACAACAAAATTGCTAAAACTGTAACTAAAACTGATAAATAATAGTAAATAATTACTCCCTTAACTGTCACCCGCAGTAGTTGAGTTCACACATGAAAATTATACATGATATGCACATATTTTATTTATGTATATTATATATATTATGTTGTCAACATAAGGTTTAGACAAAAAAAGGATTAAATATTTACTGTAAAATATCCCACCTGTGGAACAGTGAAAGTTAAGGGTACAGTAGTAATACTAAAATTGCAAAAATGTAAAAGGTTTAAAAAATTTTACCTATATAAAACAAACACACACACACACACACACACACACACACTCACACACACACGTTTATTTTTTTTAATTGTGGGGACATTACATATTTTCATTCTAACATTACAAACTGTTATATCCTCTACCCAAACCATATCCCTAAAGCCAACCCTCACAAGAGACTGTGTACAGGTTTTCTTTCTGAAAAAAAAAACCTCAACTTATTTTGTATGATTTATAACCTTCTTGAGAAATGAGGACATCAGCAATGTCTTCATAATTCACCACCGTGTAATACCCATATCGTTTTGTGTGCAGATTTGTACAGATTTGTGTCCTGATATGTCACAAAAACGTGTATGCATGCATGCATGCATGCATGCATGTACGCACGCACGCACGCACGCACGCACGCACGCACGCACGCACGCACGCACGCACGCACGCACGCACGCACGCGCGCGCACACACACACACACACA
>CAIGQW010053631.1:23401417-23439119 GCA_903798125.1 Danio choprae | reverse complement strand
CTGTATATATATACTGTATATATATATACTGTATATATATACTGTATGTACTGTATGTATGTATATATATATATTTATATATTTATATATATAAAAACATATAGTATTATTATAAAATATTAATTTTGGATGAGCTTTCTCTTTGAAGTGAATGAACCATTTTAGAATGATCCATTTTAGTGCACAGAAATAAATAAATGAATAGATAACAAATAACAGATCATCAAATATTAATAGAAATGTGCTGGTTTAAAAAAGGTAGGACCTTGAAATGGGATAAATGGCGCATCTAAATTTTGTCAGACAGCATGGCATTGACTGTTCTTGTTGCTCCATGTTAATAAAAAGTGCAGATATGATTGTCAATCAATGACTCATGGAGATTTCGGATAAACACAAGACCAGTTTAGCGGATTCAATCCAACATTTAAATGCATTTACACTCCCAAGTCAAGTCAGTTTTATTGTCAAATATGCTGAACATTCTTGATATACAGCACAGAAGAAATTACAGTCCTCTCAGCCTACGGTGCAAACAAGCAATATATGAATATACAAAACCAAAGTGTCATTAGTGCAAAACAGGTAAGTGAGGTAGTTTGTAGTAGTTCAAAAGAGGAGAAAAGACCTGGGATGGGGTTGGGTCTCCTGACCGCCTGTCAGTTTTCTAGTGAAACATATTTATTGTTGAATCTGTTTGTTTCTCTTGTTCTGTCATCTTCAGCATGTATGCCTTCGCTGCTTTGGATAACCAGCATCTGCAGCTCCTGTGGGATTGGTCACAGCACAATCTGACCATAGGGGAAGGAAAACTGTACTTCCGGCTGAACCCCAAACTCTGCATGTCCGAGATTCGCAAAATGTGGGCCAAAACGGGAATTAAGGACAACTTTGTGGAAAGAGATTTCCGCAACAATGGAGACCGTGCAAGCTGTAATAATTATTTATTATCACTTGATTCATTTATTCACAAATGTGAACTTTTCGGTGCAATGTAATGTTTAACCTTTCCTGTGTGTACATTCTGTTTTTCTTAGGTGGGACTAAAATCCTAAAGTTTACTTCGAATAACACGAGGAGTAATCGAATCAAGCTGATGTGGGAAAGTTATCGACCGTCCGATTCCAGAGACCTTGTCAATTTTATTGTGTACTACAAAGAAGCGTAAGTGTGTGTGTGTGTGGTTTTTTTTTTTTTTTTGATCACTTTTTGTCAAGCAAGGTTATTATAGTTTTGCATTTTTAGATACTTTTTTTTTTTTTTTTTTAGTTTCATCAATGGCTAGTTAAATTTTTTGTTGGCAAATGAATATTTAAAAGCGTCATCTACAAAATATCAAACAAAACCCCCCCAAAATGTTTTTACCCCGAACTCAGAGCACTAGTGTATGTGTGGTTTTGCCTTTCAGGTGAATGTGTATTGTTTTATAATGCTTCAATATTTTTTTATGCGATAGTTCAACTAAAAATGAAAATGTGGTCCTATTTTGCAATTTTTTTGGCAAATGAATTTGTAAAAGCGCCATTTACAGGGAGTTCCCTAAACAGCCGCAGGTTCAGATTTTTCTTTTATTAATTCTGAAAATGATTATTATTTTTGCTAATTATTATTTGTTTTCCTAGTGATTGTTGTTAGTTTCAGTCAGTTCGTTTTTCCATTTATTGTTTGAATTTTTTTTTTATTCATTTCAATTAACGAAATGACCAATAGATTTTATATTGGTTGTTGTTTCATTTGCTAAAATAACCAGCTAATTCGAATGTTATCATTCGATTGAATGGGCTTTATCAGTGGTTATCAGCTGATAGATATGGACCAGTAGGGACCTTCTGCGTCTACTAGTAGGCTCAGAAGGCTGTTATCATCCATCCACATGGTTAATCGGCTATAGATCACATTCGGCTGTGGCCGGAGGTTAATGAGAATGATTTATATTATTTATTAAATTTCCCATTAGTTGTATTTTATTAACGTCTACCCCTATCCCAACCCTAAACCCAACCATCACAGTACTGTAAAAACAGATCTGGATCTGGAGTGTTCTATATTAGTATAGCTGATTAACTATGTGAATGGATGATAACAGCCTTCTGAGCCTACTAGTAGTCACAGAAGGCCCCTACTGGCCCATATCTATCAGCTGATAACCAATGATAACGCCCATTCAATCGAGTGATAACATTCAAAGCGGGTGAAATAACCTTGTTCTCAAGTGTCCCTGTTATGATTTTTCAAATTTCTGTTCTGTATAATACAGTGGCTTGTGAATATAAAATATCTGCAAAGGTTTAAAGATTATTTTTGTTTTATTTATTTATTTACGTATTTATTAGGCATGAGTTGCTGTAAATTGTTCTATATTTATTTATTCTAGAAATGTTTTTATAATATTTCATACAATTGTCTAATTAAAATATTTTCATTTGGAGCGTGACAATATATGTCTCTATTTCAGAAAATATCAGTTGGTCAGAATAATAAATGTTTCAATTTTTTGTCAAACAAAAATCAGGGTTAATCCACTAAATACTGATTTCTTAACTTGTCTTAAGTTAAAACACTGGTATTACTGTACGTCTAAAAATCTATTAAAATGTGTCTGAAATCATGACATCTTTTTATGCAAAAAAAAATGCTCTCCACATTTTTATCTTAAATTTGGAAGAAATGCAAAACTAAATTTGCATTATGCAACAAAAATGACATTTTACTAAAACTCATAACTATAATATATAGTTGTTGTACTAGTAATATCTATAGTTATATATTCTAAGAAAACTTGGAAAGGGCTCTTTTAATTCACTGTAAAAAATGCTGGGTTCCACACAATCAATTTGTGTTGGGACATCATGAAGGAATTGAGTTACCTTATTAGCTTTTACAAATTTAAGTGGATTGAGCATATTAAGTTGTCCCCCAAACAACTCAAGAATTGTGTTGTTTCAGCTCATTTTAAATAAGTTGTTTGAACAAACGGTGTTCTTTCCGCAGCTCTATTATTAGAAAAATAGTATTTTTTATTTATTTTTGGACTTTGAAAGCATGTTTAAGCAGCTTTATCATGACTTTATGTTCTCTTCTAGGCCCTTCCAAAACATTACAGAGTTTGATGGTCAGGACAGTTGCGGATCGGACAGCTGGAACATGCTTGATGTGGACTTACCGGATGAGAAAATCCTAAACCCGGGAGTTGTGCTGTCCGCGCTGAAGCCCTGGACTCAGTATGCCATCTTTGTTAAAGCTGTAACGTTAATTGTGGAGGACAGGGACAGAGACAAGGACAGACTGCATCTTGGGCCACAAAGTGAAGTGGTGTACATTCGCACTAAACCATCAGGTAAAAAAAACAGCAACTAAAGTTAGGTAAAAAAACTAAACAAAAATCAAGGTCAGATTAGTCCTTTATAAATCATCAGTATCCTTATATTCTATTCCTTCAAAATATCAAAACATCCTTAAAAATGAAGATACATTTCCTGACAAGCAAGGCTGCATGAGTTATATTAAAGAATTCATAAATTATCATTGAGTGTTCCTGACTTTTTTTGTTTGTTTTTTAAGTAAAGTTGATTTCAATTTCAATTCCTCATCTGAATATTAAAATGGTTTCTGAATGTGACACTGAAGACTGGAGTAATGATTCTGACAATTCAGCTTTGAATCACAGGATTAATTTACATTTTAAAAAATGTTGCAATTAAAATGTTAATTTAAATTGTACAAATATTTCCAATATCATTTGAGCAAATAAATGCAGCTTCGGTGTGCAGAAAATCTAACAACCCCCCCAAAGTCAGAGCACTAGTATGTGTGTGGCTTTGCATTTCAAGTGATTGTGTATTGTTTTAAGAATGTTTCAGTATTTTTATGCTAATTAAAGGGATAGTTCAACTAAAAATGAAAATTTGGTTCTATTATGCTTCTAATAATAGTCTATTATTATTATTATATAATGGGGTTATCAGCATTTTAAAAGTAAAAAAAAATCAATAAATAAAGCATATAGAGGAAAAAAACAGATGAATGTTATTTGCAACATGATTGACTTTAATCTAAAGTTGTGTTTTTTTGTTTTGTTTTTGCCAGTTGACACTGAAACGTATTATATCCACTGAATCACTAAGAGCTACAGTTTAAGTAAAACATTTGTATATACATTCTGGATGGGCTAATGATGAGTAAAATAATAGCAGATTTGCATTTTCAAGTGAACTTAAAGTGACAGCTTGCCCAAAAAATTTACATTTGAAAAGATATACTGAAGCAAGCTGGAAACCTATAACCATTGACTATCTTGCTATGGATGTTGATGTTTACAGGTTTTCAGCATTCTTCAAAATATCTTCTTCAGTGTTCAACAGAAGAAAGATGTGTAGGGAGAGTAAATAATGTGTAAATTTTCATTTTTGGGTGAACTATCCCTTTAAGAATCTCTTTAAGAATATTAGCGTCAGGACGTGGACGCACTGGGGTGCTGTTTTTGCACATTTCAGTGTTTACGAATAGATTACATCCAATAGAGCTATTGTAGCTAGTTGTTTTTCAATGGGAAGCTTATAAAGAATGTATTTGCTAAATATGTGCAAGTTGTACAGAAAAAGCTAATTAGATATAGAGTACATATCATCGTAATAACAAGACACACACGCATTCATTGCTGTACATCACGGTTTATTTTGAAAGGTAAGAGTCCTCAGAACAACATCCCATCGAACACATTTAGTCCAACGACACAATAGTGTTGAGTTATGGATGGTTATTCATTTATGTCATCATTTTATCCGAAGACCTATTGTTTACATTGTTACTTGCGCGCGAAAATGTCCTATTTGTAGTAAAAAGCAAGGCGATATCATAGCTTACTGTGTTACAAATAAAATGAGACCACAAACTGAATACAAAGTTATAGTTACTAAAATCTAAACAAAGCAGTCGAGTGTTTTGACGTTCTGCATATGCATATCTGTGAGCATCAACTTACTCCATGTGTTAGTGACATAGTAGTTAACAAACAATGTAAGTATAGTTACTCAAAGCCTGTCGCCTCAAGCCCCGCAATGGAGGATTCATGACTTTCCATAGGTTGCTTCAGTAGGATTTGCTCTGAAGCAGGCCTGTGCAATTAATCGAAATTCCATTTTGGCCACCAACGATCATGAAAAAGCTTTAATCGAGATAAAGCTATTATTATGCATAATATCTCACCCCCTTTCCAGCAGTCCGAATTTGTTCATCTCAAAGCTCATTTTGACATTGAAATCAGTGAAATCGTGTAACATGACTATTGCAGCATGGGATGTGCTTTATTTATTTACATGTACTCCTTTCATTCAGAGAATGCATGCTGTTGTGTGTGTGCTGAAAACATAAACTGAACTGTGTGGCTCTTAAAGCGACAATACACTATATTCCTGCTGCCAAGTGTTTTTATCAATAATAATCAAACAAAAGAGATAAAATCACTCACTGCTCTTGACTGAAGGACTTTTATAGCTTTAATAAGAGACGAATCAAGTTTAATTCTTACAGTGAAAATGCTTAAAGAAGAGTTTGTTTCATTAATATATTTTTATTCTATTGTATTTATTTCCTTTCCATAATTGTGAGACCATTTTGTTGGTTTGTCCCATTCTGCTTCAGTATGAAGAATTGTGAAATTGAATGATCTTTTAAATGTATAGGTGTACTGTCAACCTTATTTACAAAGGGGAAAACTATATATATATATATATATATATATATATATTTCCAAAACATTTTGGCCGTATGGCCCACTGATAATTGTTTAAAATAATCATGATTACAATTATAACCAAAATAATCGTGATTATGATTTTTCCCAGAATTGAGCAGCCCTACTCTGAAGTAAATATTTATGTTATAATTGGATATGTTTTTTTTGTTTCCTCCAGCTCCCTCAATGCCTGTAGACATTCGTGCATACTCTAATTTTTCATCAAAGCTGGTGGTGCGCTGGTCTCCACCTCTGGCCCCTAATGGAAACAACACCTACTACCTGCTCCGCTGGAAGCAGCAGGGCGAGGACCGAGAACTCTACCAGCACAACTACTGCTCCAAAGGTACAAACTAAGCTTGAGGATCGTTTAGGTTTAGTACAATACAAATGTGAAATGGATACTTTTTCAACATGGGAACTACCAGAATTCTCTAACTACTAGAATCAGCATAGAGACCATTCTGAGCAGTCTCATATAAGATTTTTTCACTTATTAATGCGGCCAAACATCCTAGTATATGCCAAAGCACAAAAAAATGACACCATAAAAATCTTAGTGAAACACAAGCACTTACATTAACATCATTAAAGATGGCACCAATGTTTTTTCATGATTATACGTTCCTTTCATAATTAACAAATTCCATTTTTACGTATATAGATGCATACATCACAGAAAGTCAAATCAATTCCTCATTCATACCAAGGGGATATAAAGAAAGGTCCAGTACAAACCAAAAGTGATGAAGTGTTTCAGGTGTAATTTAGTCCCATTCTTCCTGCAAACAAGTCTTAAGGTGGGCAACAGTACGGGCTCTTCATTGTCACATTTTGCACTTCAAAGTGCACCACACATTCTCTATTGGAGACAGGTCGGGATTGCAGGCAGGCCATTCAAGTACCCGTATCCTCTTCCTCTGCAGCCATTACTTTGTAATGTGTGCAGAATGTGGTTTTGCATTGTCTTGTTGAAACATGCATGGGCATCCCTGAAAGAGAAGGCTGCATATTGTGCTGCAAAACCTCTATGCACTTTTCATCATTAATGATGCCATCACAAAAAAAGACTCAGATCAATTCCTCTTTCATACCAAGGGGATATAAAGAGATGTCCAGTTCAAACCAGTCATAAATAGCACTGGGTTTTCTCTACCTCAAACTGGGCATCATTTTTCCAACAGCGGTTGAGACTTTTTAGCATGAAACATATTATTGCGAACATCTGAAGCTTTTGGTGTCAGTGCATCTAGGGAAATTAGATCAAACACTGTTTGAAAACTCTTAGTTTTCGACTTCAAAATACACTAAGCTTTGCAATAATGAAATGATGTGCAACATGTTCAACACTGTCTGTATATTATTAGTGCCGCTCTAGATTACTCATACTTGATTTTCTGTGGCACTGTTAAATAATTCCAGATTGTCACAAGATCACTACAGGAAGAAAATATAACGATGTTTGTGTAAATCTCTGACAGAACTGAAGATCCCTGTAAGGGTTTCAGCCACGGGTTTGACAGAAACTGAAGACACCAAACCCACCAATCCTGAAACAGGAGGACGAGACAAAACCCCCTGCTGTCCCTGCCCTAAAACAGAGGAGGATCTGAAGCGAATCGAGGATGACATCTACTACCGCAAAGCCTTCGAGAACTTCCTCCATAATGCCATTTTCACTCCCAGGTAAACCCTAGAGTTTTGTCATGAATATGATTATTACTTACCTAATTAGATTTTTTTTTTCTTCACATAAGATTTTCAAATATTTAAAGTTTTTTTATTATTATTTATACAAACAAAGCAAATATTGTGAAATATTATCATTTGAAGTTGTTTTTATTACACATTGGTGTAGTATTATTAAAGTTTTTTTGTTATAAAATATATAAATAATGCACAGGAAATAGAGAGAAAGAAAAAATAAATCCAAAATGTGTTTGATAATTTTTTTGAGTTTAATTTCTATCATTTGTGGTCTTTATTTTTAATTTTGTAATGCTGTTCAGCACTAATTTTCATTGGGCTCCTGTTCATGACATTGCTTTTCTAAACTATTGGCCATTAAACTGGTAATCATTCAGATTTAAAAAAAAATTTAACTTAATTTTTATTTATGTTTTTTGGAACATACAACCAGTGAGAACAAAACGGAAGACAAAAAAAAATAAATAAATAAATAATTAAAAAAATTTGTAAAAAAAAAAAAATAAAAATAAAAAAAAAGAAAAAAAAAATAAATATATATATATATATATATATATATATACACATACATACACACATGGGTATGTATGGGTAGGGTAATGTGTATATATATATATATATATATATATGCATACATACATAATATACACATTTACCTACCCATACATGTATACATATGTAGTATATACATTTCTTTCAGATTTTAAACAAAAAAAATTGAAGTACACCCAATGAGTACATCCAAATGTATATGTTAGGGAAAAAAATTATAATAATTCAAGAGAAACAAAAAAATGTATACAATTTTGTTGAAATTGTGTAGTTTGTAATTTTTTTCCCCAATATTCACATGTATTATTTTTCTATTTCTATAGGTGTTCGGTGACTAAAATATTATTTTAATAAACATATTTGTTTATTAAATATGTTTTGTTCAAATGCATCAAAATATACAACCCAGGCTCATTGCGGATACGTACTAAGCGTACAAAATACGTACAAAATCTTAGGTACGTCTACTCGCAGTTTTTGTTTTTGCAAATCCACTGCAAAAAGGCCGCTGTGTACGCTTTTTGATGATCACAAATTCCTCTCACGCGTCCTCTTCTCGCATAAATCCACTAGAGGGTGCAATACACTTCAGCCGACCAGGTCAGCTAGCTCTCGACTGACTGACTGACCAACTGACCCACCCACCCCCATCCCTAAACCCAACAGATAGTGTTTTCAAAAGCAGTCTAAAAAAGAAAAGTCGTTGCGGCTGCGT
Source organism: Danio choprae (assembly GCA_903798125.1). Lineage (NCBI taxonomy): Eukaryota > Metazoa > Chordata > Actinopteri > Cypriniformes > Danionidae > Danio > Danio choprae. The sequence continues at coordinate 23,430,411 of CAIGQW010053631.1, read as the reverse complement.
GATTTCACCACGTTTTCAGCCTTTATTTATTTTTTGCTTTTGTTTTACCTGGTTTCTGGAACCGTTCCAAAGTCGCTCCGCCTCCAAAGTCGGCTGACGTACGCAGTGAGCCACTGGGCAATATGGTAACACTGAAAACGCCGTCCATGCAGAGGTAAGCGGTCAGCTGGTCGCGCTAAAATGAACAGAAGCTGTCTGTGGCGTCATTCCGCCCCGTAGCATTCATTTTAAACGAAGTACCTCTGGCTACATCATTCGTGCTTTCCAGAAGTGTAGACAGGGGTACGTATCCACAATGAGCCTGTGTTGAAAATATTACCTATATTTACTGAGAAATGGATAAAAATATTCAATTTCAAAACGGAGTGTACTCATTTATGTTGAGCACTGTATATTCATTCATTCATTTTCATTAAACAGCACACACACAATTATGTAAATGCAAATATTTAATTTAATTTGTATGAGATTATTCATTCATTCATTTTCTTTTCGGCTTAGTCCCTTTATTAATCTGGGGTCGCCACAGCGGAATGAACCACCAACTTATCCAGCATATGTTTTACGCAGCGGATGCCCTTCCAGTTGCAACCCATCACAGGGAAACATCCACACACACTCATTCACACACATACACTATGGACAATTTAGCTTACCCAATTCACCTATACCGCATGTCTTTGGACTTGTGGGGGAAACCGGAGCACCCGGAGGAAACCCACACCAGCACGGGGAGAACATGCAAACTCCACACAGAAATGCCAACTGACCCAGCCGAGGCTCAAACCAGCGACCTTCTTGCTGTGAGGCGATCGTGCTACACACTGCCAGCACTGTATATTATACTATAAATTGTTATTGTTAAAAAAAAATCACAGTGAAGAATCTCCTTTTTGTATTTTGACATAAACATGAACTATTTCTGAAATTGGCAAGAGCATTACAATCGATATCAGAGCACGTGAGCTCATCCTCGTCCAAGTTTTAATTCAGCAGCCAGTACAAAACCCCCATTAAACTTCAAATGAATTCATTCAGTAGTCATAAATCTGCATTAACCTTTCATGAACTCCCAGATGAAGATTGAAGTGGACTGTTGGTGTCTCTGGATGTTAGCATTGGTAATGGCCCTTTTGTTTCTCATCTGAGAGCTTGTTTTTGGAAGATTCTCAACGTTCCCCTCAGTAATTGTTTCCCTTCGCCTCTGGTCTTGGTAATGGTGTGGTACAGGCTCTTGGGTCTGGATCCAAATAACACAGGAGACCATGCAGAGTAAATGACTACTTAAGCTGCGTTTTGTCTCTGATCTCAAAGGTGTAACACATTAAGCGTTCTGTGCTAAAATGAGGAGCGACATCTGTATCCTATTATCAGCCATCATTGGGCAGGGCGGCACATTTGTGTCCCATCGAGTGTGCCGAGTAAAATTGAGTAAAATTGCTGTATACCCAGGGTTTCTGTTGAGCATTATTCATTATTTTCATTTCCGCTGTATATAATTGACTTTTATTTATATAAATATGGAAGAATGAATCCTGCCAACCTTATCATGACTTTTATAATGATTTCTAAAGGATGGTAAAATACTTTAGCTTTGTATCACAGGAGTTAATTATATGATGCTATAATATTTGACAATATTAGTATAACACTTTTTTTTTTACTGTATTTTTTATAAAATCTTATTTTAAACAGGTATATTTTCCTATATCTATGTAGCACTTTAGAATATTTTTTATTATTGATATTATTTTTTAGGTTTATAGTTCTTTCTTTTAATAGTTTACATATAATTAATTGTAATGGGGGGTCTCTCCACACCAACACCAGTGTGCAGAATCCACTTGGATGATGCGACGGCAGCCACAGGACAACTGTGCCAGTGCACTCGCTACACACAAGCTATTAGTGAACTGGAGAGACATTGATAAAGCCAATTCAGTGGATGGGGATGATTGGGAGGCCATGATGGGTTAGAGCCGATGGAGGGAATTTGTTCCACCCCTACTCTTTACGAGAAGTGCCATGGGATTTTTAATGACTACAGAGAGTCAGGACCTCGGTTTAAAGTCTCATCCGAAAGATGGCGCTCACTGACAGTATATAGTCCCCTTCACTATACTGGGGCATTAGGACCACAGGTTGAGCTCCCCCTGCTGACCTCATTAACATCACTTCCAACAGCAACCTATTTTTCCCATGTGGTCTCCCATAAAGGTACTGACCAGGCGCACCCCTGCTTAGCTTCAGTTTGTAACCAGTCTTGGGCTGCAGGTTGATATGGCTGTGGCTGTAATAATGTATTATATTATGTTATGTATTATATTTTGTAGTAATAATGCATTGTCTTTCTATTTCTCAAGATTTTCGGTGACCAAACTCTTATTTTAATGGATATAACTGTTTAAAAAAACACACCAAGCTTTAAATAAAAAAAAAAATTGTTTAAACGCACCAAAATCTATTTTCTATATTCACTGAGAAATGGATAAAAAATATTCATGTTTTAAAAAGTCTGTACTCATTTTCATGATTCAAGACTTATCTTGCTCTGTCTTGTCTGATTTTATATTATTATTATTATTTATTTATTATTTATTGTCTGGATGTTTGTCATTACTTGGTTGTAGAAGAAAGCAGCAATGCCAGAACTATGTCAGGCAGCCGAGAAGCATGTCTGTACCCGGGCCAGCACAACCTGTTTTTATTGAAAAGTGAGACATTGAGGGAAGCGCCTCAAGTTCCCTCGAAGTTCAGCATTTGGGGGAAAAGAAGAAGAGGAAATCAAATCTGTCGAGTTGCCGTTCCACGCTCAAAGCTCTTCGGCTGCCAGGAAATGCACAGTAATGCCATCTGGAATACCAATGAAATAAAGGGAAGTTCCCCTGGAGCCGGAGAGCACACAGATCAATGAGCGCCGCTCCGCAGAAAGGAGATCCAGAGAAGCTGTTTCAGAGAGATGTGGGAACTGAAAGGACTGAGAATGAGATGGAAAGTGACTGGATTAGAGAGTGGCAAATGTTCAGAATGCCTCTGTTTTGCAGTGGCAGGGATGCTGAAAACCTGTTTGAAAGTTAAAAGTGAAAATCGTGATGTAGCCAAGTATGGTGACCTGCGTTTAACCCACACACACACACAGTGAGTGCACAATATAGCGTTTTAGCATCGATATCACAATGTGTGTATCCGCAATAAATTGTAGGATGTGCAATGTTGAATTGGGATTATAGTTGATAAGGAGCCACAGTCATTGAAGATTTTTAGCATACCGGAGCAAACATTTATCATTTACATGTGGTTTTTAGGCCTGCAACTGTATGAGCTTATCAAGAGGCTTTAAAGCAAGAAATTGTACCATTTGCAACTTTAAATTAAAAATATTCAATGGAACTATTTATACAGACTATGCAGTGCTATTTTTACATTTGATTATCAAATTTACAGTGCATCCGGAAAGTATTGATAGCGCTTCACTTTTTCCACATTTCTTTTAATGTTACAGCCTTACTCTAAAATAGATTAAATTAATTTATTTCCTCAGAATTTTACACACAATACCCCATAATGACAATGTGAAAAATGATTTTTTGGAAATTGTTGCTAATTTATTTAAAATAAAAAACCTGAAAAATCACATGTACATAAGTATTCACAGCCTTTGCTCAATACTTTGTTGATGCGCCTTTGGCAGCAATTACAGCCTCAAGTCTTTTTAAATATGATGCCACAAGCTTGGCACACCTGTCTTTGGGAATTTTGCCCATTTCTCTTTGCAGTACCTCTCAAGCTCTATCAGGTTGGATGAAAATTTGTAATTATTTGGATTTTTTTAATTACTGTATCTTTGTCTTATTTTAAAGTAATGCACAACCAAAAACCCACGCCAACACGGGGAGAACATGCAAACTCCACACAGAAATGACAACTGGTCCAGCCAGGACTCGAACCAGTGACCTTCTTGCTGTGATGTGACAGCGCTAACCACTAAGTCACCGTACCACCCTAAATTATATATTTGAGGGAGAAATAAAACAAATGAACTGAAATAAAACAAAATGAGACTTTCTCCAGAAAGGTCAGCGTTAATAATTTTGACTTCAACAGTACTGTAAGTAGTGAATCCCCAAAACTTTCTGATCCCATGCATTTGAATAGTGAGTCCAGTTGGAAAACGTTCATCTTCCAGTCTGAACATAAGCAGTGTCACATGCATCTGTCATGCGGAGGGATGTATATCTTCATATCGCGTCTCTCAGTCAAACTCAAGCCATCTGTGCTGGTCGGATGTGTGTTTCCAGCAGGCAGAGGAAGGACTTGCAGCTTGTAGGGAGTTGAGTGACAAACTGCTGCAGTGTGTGAGTGTTAGCAGGCCGAAGAATGGAGACCAGCTGTGCGTGCGTGCGTGCGTGCGTGCGTGTGTGTGCGTGCGTGCGTGCGTGCATGTTCAGAGCGATTGCCAGATCATCTGAGGACAGGACAGGATGCATGATTGCTTTGGCATAGACGAGAGTAAGTGGCTCTCATGGGGGAACAGCCATGTGGTTGTTGCCCCACACGTTCACAAATAGGGTTAAAAATCTTTTCCCTGATATTGCGGAAAGAGGCTGCGTTCAGAGTTGTTGGAACTGCTGTCGATAAATGCAGAAAATGCAACCATTTACTTTTAAAACCCACATGGGTTTTAAAAGTAAAATTGGGGAATGGGTTTATGAATCAATAATACTGGAGTGGCTGTATTTTATTGTGTTTTATCTTAGTGTAACATCATAGTTTTCTCTTCTCTGCGTAGAATAACTGTAAAATTAGACAGTTTTATTAATTAGGCAGTGATAAAATATACATTTTTAGTTTTCTTCTGAATTTAAAACAAAGATAAATAGATTTTTTTGCATTAAATAACAAAAAGCTGCCATGTTTTTAGACGTTTTCATTCATTTTTAGAAAATGCAGTACCAATGTTTTACCTTCATGTGAGTTAAGAAAGCAATATTTGGTCAAATAAAATATGATTTTCAATCGCAACAAATGAAAATATTTGCTATTCTGACCTTTGCCATTTTATTGAAAAACAAAAATGGTTATAAAATTTAGAAGAAATAGAATAAATATTAACATTTTACTCAAACATATATCTCACAAATCCAGAGGAAAAATAGTTAATTAACACTTTTGGAAAAAGTGCCTAAATACACATAACCGAATAAAAAAAGTCCTAAGATTTGCAATACTATCATTTTGCCTTAACCTTATAACCTAAGTTCAGGAGATTCATTGATAAGGGAATAAAGGAATGCTTATATATAACTGGGTATCTTGTCAAATCACAAAACCTATTTTATTATTTACAGTGGGAATAATAAGTATTGAACATGTCACCATTTTTCTCAGAAAACATATTTCTAAAGGTGCCGTTGACTTGAATTTTTCCCTGGATGTTGGTAACAATCGAAGAAATCCATATATGCAAAGAAAACAAAACTAATTAGTTAACAATTTAAGTTATGTGTAATAAAATGAAATGATGCAGGGAAAATGTATTGAACACATGAAGAAAGGGAGGTGTAGAAAGACAGCGAAAGCCCAGACAGCAGCTGAAATCTCTCAGTAGTTTATCAGCAACTCTCTGCCCTTCTTCATTGTAAATGAATATTAGCTGCTTCAGTCCAACATCTACATTACCAGGATGATGAAGATGAAACCAGGGTGGACATTTCAGCAAGACAATAATCCAAAACAAAGCCAAGGACACTCTCAAATGCTTTCAGAGAAAGAAAATCAAGCTGTAGAATGGCTCAGTCAATCACCTGACTTGAATCCAATAGAAAAATACAAATTAAAGATCAGATTTGGTAGACAAGATCCACAGAATCATTAATTTTTTTACACTGTTGAATTTGCCATCACCAAAAAGCCTATTATATAAAGTATTAAATACATTTCAGTAGTTCAGTACTTTTTCCTTGTGTCATTTCATTGTTACACATAACTCATTTTTCAGATTTTTGTTTTGTTTTATTTTTATGTTTGTATTGTTTGGGTTTTTACCAAAATCTGGTTCACTTCAATGTCAACAGCTTCTTTAGAAATAGTATTCCAAGGGAAAATATCACGTGTTCAATACTTATTTTCCCCGTTGTAATTTTATACTCAAAAATAAATTACTGTTAACTGAGGTCTGTTGTACTCCTTTTCTACTGATTCATTCACCTTTTATAATAAGTAAGTTTTTGCACCGGCGGAAGTCACGCCTGAAGTCGTGCAATATTTCCCTAATAGATCTCAATCTCTCTGGTTTCAGACCTCCAGACAGGCGACGGCGGGATCTGTTTGGTGTGGCCAACGTAACCTCCATTCACACACTCCTGGCGGGACACTGGAACATGACAGAGGGAAACTTCTCAGATGACGAGCCACCTAGACGAGAATTTTCCTTTCTGGAGAGGAAGGTGAAGGAGCGACACATTGAAATCACTGGCCTGCAGCCTTTTACTGTTTACCGCATCGACCTGCATGCGTGCAATGAAGAGGTTCGGCACTGCAGCGCCGCCTCGTTCGTCTTCTCTCGCACCAAAGCAGCAGGTAAGAGCGGGAAATTAACACGTAAATGAGCAACTGCAACAGATGAAAAGATTTGCCATTGTATTAAAAATGATTGGTTATGAAATTTGGAATAAATAGAATAAATATTAACATTTCATTCAAACCCATACCTAAAATTTTCCAGAGAAAATTTCTAAGTGGTCTCATTGCACTGGGATTACCTTTTCAATTAACACTATTAAAAAAAGTATAATTTTATGCTTGCAACACCATCATTTTTCCTCAAACTTGTATCCTAAGTTCAGGAGATTCATTGATAAGGGAATAAAGCAATGCTTATAGTATATCTATTAAGTTATCCTATTTTCAACTGGAACCCAATAACATCAACCTGAGGTGGAAAGCAGCTTGTAAAGAAGTTTTAAAGAAAACATTTAGCCGGTGATGGAAAAATGAATGATGCTTTTAACTCAAGCACCCATTGCATCTACCATACATAGCAAAATTATAATTCTATGTTGTTTTGTATACAGGTCACCATTAAACTTCCCAACAAGCAGGTTCATACCGATTTGTTCCACGAACAAAACAACATAAGAGGCATTTGCACTTATCTTCTTTGCCGGTTGAACTATGATCTTTTCAAAGAGAGTTTGGGGGGAAGGATACTCTATTTCCACCAAATAATACAGAGTAATTTTGAAAGACTTTTAAATTGAACTCAATAGCTTCAATTATGCTGATTAAAAAAAAGCCATTAAATTAAATGAAGTAATTTTATTGACGGTAACATTTTATTGATTATCTGAGTTGAGTGGCATCATTTTACTATTGTTGCCATGACCGCACATTAGTGCTATTGTAAGCAGGAGGATCAAGTATACTACATACAAATGCATTATTTAAGTGGCACAGTTCATGTTCATGCACAGATAAGTATGTGTACATGAGTGGAATATCCACAGAGCAGAAAATGGAGGTATTTTGAGTTTTGACCAATGTTTTGCGCTCAAAAGCTAATTGGTGGCGCGCTCCACTGCTCTTGGGCTTTGGTCGGCGCAGCAACAAACCAGTCTTGCTCAGCACAATTCATTGAGATGAATGTGTTTCATAGCGCAGTGATTTCCACGTCCAGTGTGAAAGGCACTTCACTCAACGCAGTGACTAGTAGGGTTGCACAATACATTGTTATAGCATCAATATAGCAATATACGGATCTGCAATGTCAAGTTTATTATAATTAACCATAAAACACAGTTTAGAACACATGACTTATGGAGTCGTGTTTAACTATAAAGTGTTTTCAAGGCCCTTGACTGTACAATTTCAAGATGGCAAAGACAACAAATTTAAACCCTTTGGACACAGGAAATTATAAAGTTTAACCAAGATTAATTGTGTTCATTTATAGAATGAAGACTATGGAGTGTTATTGGATTTCTGTACCACAGTACTGTTTTCATCTGTGCTTTATTTATTTATATTTTTGAGTAATTTTGTATATTTTATGCAAATGCGCTCCCCTACAAAATCATCATATCATGTTAAATCATGAATTAATAGTCATCTTGTGAAATTCTGCTCACATTACAATATATATTACAGAAAAAAAACAAAATATCGCAATGTCAGTTTTTTCCAATATCGTGCAGTCCTAGTGACTACATTTGGAGGGAGAGGTAAACCAGCATTGAACACTTCTGGGTCTTTTTTCCCGGCTCATGTTTTTTGCCTGTTTTTCCCTCTTTTGGACAAATGCCGTTTTTGGCCAGAAATTTTTGCCATACATGCATACAGTGACTGACAGTTCAAAATGACCGCTACCGTTGCGTGTGATGGCGCCGCGGGACAAAGGGATCACAAAAACATGTTTAGGTGTAACAACAGTTTGCAACAATGCCACCAGGGGGCACAAAGGGACGGGATGCGAATGGACAGAAATATGGAGTAGCTGTAAATACCCTGCTACTTGTAAATGAAGATGAAATAACAAAATAAAGCATTATAATTCCTTCATAAATCATTTAAATCTTGTTAACAAGATTTATTATCATTGCCAACTTGTTCAATACGATGAGGATTTGTTTTGGAAATCAAAACAAAAGAAATAAAACACAACTAAAGTTAGTGTACTTAATCTCTGATAAAATGGTGTATTTCAAATAAACAATAGAAATAATTCTCGTTTTTTGTTTTCTTGTAGAAAGAGCTGATGATATCCCCGGCTCTGTCACTTGGGAGGGTCTGGAGGATTCAGTGTTCCTGAAGTGGCCTGAACCAGATAAACCCAACGGCCTTATCATGCTCTATGAGATCCAGTATCGACTTGGAACAGAGGTAACTGGTGTATGTTGAGCACCGAAAAACTTTTCAGGTTTTGATTTTATTGACTCCGATATGTCAAATGTTGTAACATTCAAGCCTTTAAGATAAAGCATTTCAAATAATTTTTTCATTTATTATTTTAAAAATGGTTCATTAGTATAAATAGTAGTTTTAAGTTTAAGATGATAATTGGTAATAAGAGATTTACTAAGTTTAAATGAATTATATGAATTCTGTCAAATATAAAATTTTGTTTTTTCTACTTTAATATGTTGTGTGTTTTTTTCTACAGAATTCATGATTTATTTTATGCCGAATTTATTTATAAAAGCAATTTCTTTTTCAACACAATACACATTTTACCAATATCCTCCTGCCTACCAGGAAAATAAATAATTCCCCAATTGCTTGAAAGGCAATGATCATACTGGAAACATTTTTTGGAGAAAAAAAGATTTTATTTGAAAGATATGATGAGTCCACTACAGTGGACATCAGAATGCTGTATGTGTGAAATAGATCAATAATAAGATACTTAAAATAATTAAAATCCCAAAGAAAATACTAAAGTCAACTAAAACTACCACATTATTGTTAGCGTAGTTGTATGCATCTTGGAAATTTAGCATCTTTGTAACTAATTTAGGCCCTATTCCGGATTGCCATAAAGCAATCCCCCTTCTTTGAAACAAAGAGATATGTTGCATTTAGTACACCTCGAGTAGGAGCAATTTAAATTCAAGGAACTTGATTTCTTTCCTAGAGGTTAAAAGTAAGTTTTGTTCTGAAAATCATGCATTGGTAATTGGCAATTTAAAAAATTCTCTCTGTCTCTGACAGTGATTCTCTTCTTGCTGATTTGATTAAAATTGGGAACAAAATGGTGGTAAGAACCAAAGGATATGTTTTGAATATGCTTTAATTATGGTAAAACATGTTACATTGTTAAAAAATGATTAAAATGTTCTTCAGTTATTCAAATTAAATATTTTTTATATAAATTAAAAAAAACAAATCAACATTTCAAGACAATTTTATTTAATAAAAAATGATTAGCCACTTATCTTAATCTTACCTTGAAGACAAAATTATTGGTCCTTCTGTAAAAATGTAGTTAGTTTTCAAATATTTCCCAAGTGCTGTTTAACTGTTTGGGGTTTTTATTCAGGCCAATCAAAAAGAAATATAATAGGAAATACTGTAACAAATTTCCTTGCTCTGTTTAACGTCACTTGAGAAATATTTGACAGGATGGCTACTAATTTTTGTCTTCAGTTTAACTGTAAATTCAATAATAATTGATAGAACTTTTGTCAGTTGTTGATGAAAGTGCATTTATTTAGTCTTTTTAATATAGCTTAGTAATTTGAATTGAAGTCTTTATGTTGACCATGTTTTTATGTTGTTCTTGTTTTTATTCACTCTCCAGCCTGAGAAGCACGAGTGTGTTTCCCGCCAACATTACAGGAAGCACAAAGGAGTGAAACTCTCAAACTTGGGACCAGGGAACTATTCTGTTCGTGTTCGGGCCACGTCTCTCGCTGGAAACGGATCCTGGACAGAGCCCATAGCTTTCTTTGTGCATCAGCTGGAACGTAGGTCTACCACCACATTCAAAGCATGCAATTTGTAGTCACATTATTGAGTTATTCACACTTGTCTTCTTTGCATTTTCAAGAATCGGGTTATGATCCCGTAATGTTTATCAGCATCATCCCGGTCTTCCTGTTGGTCGTTGGTTTGACAGTGTTTGCTTACACCTGGCTGAACAAGAACCGGTACCAGTTTTAACACTATTCTCCATTAATTAATTTTTTGCAGAATTGTCCCCTCTGGACAAAGCGCAACTATCAGAGACGCTCCAGACGCTGCAATATTAAAAAAAAACAAACAAACAAAAAGCAATTACCTTGAAATGTTTCCAGCTTGTTCTCTATTAAATATTTTACTGCTGTTTTTTTGGTAAACAAGTGTTGTCTGGAATCCACAGAAACAATGACAGGCTTGGAAACGGAGTACTTTATGCGTCTGTTAACCCAGAGTACTTCAGTGCAGCAGAGAGTGAGTATGCTGAATCTTATTCTACACATTTTTACTCAGACTTTAATTGTAAATATCACTCACACACACAAATAGCTAGAAGCAACAGTAGTAGCTAGAAGTAACACGTGGGCTGTAACATATTGAAGTGGAATAAATTGAATTTTATTTACTTTTATTTACTTTTATTTACTCAAGTAATCTAAATGTTTTTCGTAAATGAGCTACCAGTAACAGTTTGGGATCTGTAAGGTTTGTTTAAGGTTTTTAAAGAAGAAGCCTGTATTGTCCACCAAGACTGCATATATTTGATTTTTAATAAAAAAATAAATAAAAATACAGTCGAAACTGTAATATTGTGAAATATTCTTGCAGTTTTTTTATAACTTTTTTTCTTATTGAAGGTAGGTCATTCAGTTTTTCAACAACGAGTTATAGTTTTTCAGTTTATATTTACTCTTTTCCTGGTAAGTTTTAATTTTTTTTATTATTTTTTTTGTCTTCAATGTCACATGATATTCACATTATTTCAGCTAGAATAAAAGCATTTTAAGGTCAATATTATTAGCCCCCTTAAGCAATATTTGTTTTCGATTGTCTAAAGAACAAACCACTATTATACAATGATTTGCCTAGTTACCCTAACTAGTTAACCAAGTTAAGTCTTTAAATTGCACTTTAAACTGAATACTAGTATCTTGAAAAATATCTAATAAAATATTATGTACTGTCATTATGGCAAAAATAAAGGAAATCAGTTATTAGAAATGAGTTATTAAAACTATTATGTTTAGAAATATGTTGAAAAAATGTGTTGTCTTTCCATTAAACAGAAATTGGGGGAAAAATATACAGGGGGCTAATAATTCTGACTTTGTATGTTTGTTTATGTTTGCAGTGTATGTGCCGGATGAATGGGAAGTGGAACGGGAGAAGATCACGATGTGCCGAGAACTGGGGCAGGGGTCGTTTGGTATGGTGTATGAGGGCATCGCCAAAGGTGTCGTTAAAGATGAGCCGGAAACCAGGGTGGCCATTAAAACGGTCAACGAATCAGCCAGTTTGCATGAGCGCATTGAGTTTCTAAATGAAGCCTCCGTGATGAAAGAGTTCAACTGTCATCATGTGGTGAGTCAAAAATCTCTTCACACATCTCATCTCATACACTCAATATTAGAAGTAGGCTAAAAATATAGATTTCTTAATTTGGATAATGTGCATTTTTCAACTTACAGATGCTCTAAACATTGTAGCACGTTTGGTTTATTAAATGAAAACAATGATTTTATAATTTATACATTTATTTATTTTATAATGCATCATTAATATACTCTTTTCTGGTAGTTATAACACAGAATCAACAGTTGCGGTTGAATGAAACCCTACAGCTCATTGAAATGTGTAATCACTCAATAATGAGGAAAGTATGTCAGTAAAACAGCTTGTAAACAATGGTACAAAGTCCTTTAATATCCAAATTTGAGTATATAAAAATATACTCCTCAGTGTAGCATTTTGCTATATTGAATTTTCATTGTGTTTTACTTCACCTGTTTTTCTATTTCTTATGTATTGTATTTTTTTTTTGCATTTGGTTTTAAGTAGCACTGTCTCAAAATTACCTCCTTTAAAAAACATGCGTATGTTGAATTGGTGTACAAGCCACATTTTATTATATACTTCAGAAATAATAAGAAATGGGTAATAATGTAAAATTAAATGGCAACTTTATGAATCTGTATATTTGTTTAACTCCACAACAAATATAGCTGTGTTCAGAACATAAAACATTTATAAATAAAAACGCAAACTTAAATTGTAGTGTCATTCAATGCAAACAACATTTCTTACAAATTGCAAGCATAAAATTAATTTATTTAAAGTGGAACTGAACTTAGAGACTTGTGGAAATAAGTGTTACAAATACAGGCTTTGTTAATTGTGTTTTGTGCAGGATAATGTTCAACACACACAAACACCTGTCATTTATTTATTTATTGTGAGTTATTGTGTGATATTTGTTCTACAAAGTATGGAAGAGTATGACTACTGTACATCCAACAATGTTTTTCTTGTTTCCTGTATAGTTCTCAGAATTGACTCCATCAACTTTGTAATGTTGAGTTTTAGCTGGTGTGTTTTGATTGGTTAGGTGCGTCTGCTGGGCGTGGTCTCGCAGGGTCAGCCCACTCTGGTGATCATGGAGCTGATGACGAGAGGAGATCTGAAGAGCTACTTACGCTCTCTTCGATCCGTTGAGGTAAAGACAGACATAAATCTGACATCTTCACTTCATATATTTGGCTGAGCCGTTATTCTAAATTCCAGCATGTTAGTGACTGCCACCTGCAAGTGTAGTGGAATTATGATGCATAATTAAACAATTTCCATTAATCAGAACTAATCTTCTTCACATCCATTCATGGCAGATTTGGCTTAAATGCAGTTCTGGAACACAGAATCTAATCTATTAACTCTATCAGGCCCTTAAATGCACAGTATGTAATTTTCACCACTAGAGGCCATGTATTCGCAACAAACAAAAACGTATTTAGATAGAGTGTGGAATCATGGGAGTTGTGGTTGGAAGTGGAGGTTGTATGATGTCGTGATTAGCGTGAACAAACAGCACAAGGCCCGTCTTACTATTCAAAACATTTGGTGTAATGTAAGTATACAGTTGAAGTCAGAATTATTATCCCTCCTGAATTATTAGCCCCCATATTTATTTTTCCCCAATTTATGTTCAACGGAAAGATTTTGTCAACACATTTTTAAACATAATAGTTTATATTAACATAATAACTCATTTCTAATAACTGATTTCTTTTATCTTTGCCATGATGACAGTACTATTTTACTAGATATTCTTGAAGATACTAGTATTCAGCTTAAAGTGACATTTAAAGGCTTAACTTGGTTAATTAGGCAAGTTAGGGTATTTAGGCAATCCATTGTATGACAGTGCTTTGTTCTGTGGACAATACAAAAAATATATATTGCTTAAGGGGGCTAATAATATTGACCTTAAAATGTTTTTTTAAATGAAAAACTGCTTTTATTCTAGCCGAAATAAAGCAAATAAGATTTTTTCCAGAAGAAAAAATATTATAGGAAATACTGTGCAAAATGTCTTGCTCCGTTAAACATCATTTGGGAAATATTTGAAAAAGGAGGGCTAATAATTTTGACTTCAACTGTATATGTCAGCAACAATATATAACTGTTCTAGTGGTTTTTGGATGTTTTAATGAAAATAATCTTAGATATTATGCCTTCAAATTGTGTTCCGATGACTAATGAGATATATGGACAGAATAGATGTTTTTATTGTCATTGTTTAGCCTTGATGTGCAAACCAAGTAGGCAGCTGTCCTTTAAGACTCCATTCTAAATTAAAAATTAAAATTTCGTTTATTTTGAAACAGCAATTTTGCATGCAGACAATTGATTTCAGCCTAGTTTACCACTAGCATGATTCAGAGCTTTTCCATTAAATGTATAAGACATGTTCTTCTCCTCCTCCAGAACACCTCCAGCTTGCCTTTGCCGCCATTAAAGAAGATGATTCAGATGGCAGGAGAGATCGCGGATGGCATGGCATACCTCAACGCCAATAAGTTTGTTCACAGAGACTTAGCAGCAAGGAACTGCATGGTGGCTGAAGATTTTATCGTCAAAATTGGTGGTATGTGATGAAATTAGTGCCATTGAACTATTATTCGTGACTGGTCGTATACAAATTAAACTTTGTATTTACGTAATATGTGTGCATGTACTGCCTATATTTATTATGCATATAAATGCACACATTTACATGTATTTACTTTAAAAATATTTACATCTTTATATTTATTCTTAATTTTTTTGTACATGTACACTCATATACAGTAATTATTAGCCCTTCTGTGAATATTTATTTTCTTTTTCGAATATTTCCCAATTGATGTTTAACTGAGCAAGGAATTTTTCACAGTTTTTCACGTTATTTGCTTTATTTTGGCTAGAATAAATTTTTAAGAAACATTTTAAAGTCAATATTAATATCAATAGTTAGATCAGGGGAGCTAACAATTCAGGAGGGCTACAAATTCTGACTTCAACTGTATGTGTATGTGAGTATTTATATATACATGATAAATATACACAGCACACACAATTATGTAAATGCAAATATTTAATTCAATTTGTATGAGACTATTCATTCATTCATTTTCTTTTCGAACTTATCCAGCATATGTTTTACGCAGCGGATGCCCTTCCAGCTGCAACCCATCACTGGGAAACACCCATACACATTCACATACATACACTAAGGACAATTTAGCTTACCCAATTCACCTATACCACATGTTTTTGGACTTGTGGGGGAAACCGGAGGACCCGGAGGAAACCCACGCAAACACGGGGAGAACATGCAAACTCCACACAAAAATGCCAACTGACCCTGTCGGTTCTTGAACCAGCGACCTTCTTGCTGTGAGGCGATTGTGCTACCCACTGCGCCACCGTGCTGCCCTGGATGAGATTAGTCGAGGTTAATTGTTTAACAGCATTAGATAAGATGGGGAAATTGTATTTTAGTTGCCCAATTTTTATTTTATTTATATGATTTCATGTTATTAGTGATGTGCTAATGTAGTGACGAAATATAAACTCTGTAAAGCTGTAATATAGGCTAATTAATATTGATTAATTTTTATTACACTTTACAAATTGAAGTCTAATTACAAGAATAAAAATGTAAATACTACCTGTAAACTAATATCTAATTTTATTTTATTATTCTCCACCGATTTACTGATATATTTTAATGTTTTGTCATTTTTATGCATTCATTTTTCAATGGAATTTTGAATATTTATTTATATAATATCTATTTGTATTGTTTGCTCCAATCAACTTATTTATTATTTGATGTTCATTTTCATTTAGATGTACATTGACATATGGAAGACAATAAATCATACCATTTGTAGTATTTTGGAAAAGAAATCCATATTTTATATTTCTATTACGTAATATTATGTTGCATATATGCTAAAAGTATTCACTTATTGGTTGTTAAATATTTGTGTTAACCTTTAGTGTTCTAATGTTATCACATTAGTTTTTCATTTGGTCTAAATAATCAGTTGCTAAGAAAAAAAAGCAAACACACATTTTGGCTAAATCTCAAGGTAAACTATAAAACCTTAGTAATTTCACCTCATTTATGCTCAACCTGTAGATTTTGGCATGACGAGAGACATTTATGAGACGGATTACTACAGAAAAGGAGGTAAAGGCCTGCTGCCTGTGCGCTGGATGTCTCCAGAGTCCCTCAAAGACGGAGTGTTCACCACCATGTCTGATGTCTGGTACGTTTTTATGTATTCTGCAGAGTATCAGTGTGTGGGTGATGTTAAAACACATTGAGAAACACATTACCGGTCAAAAGTTGAGGATCCAGTAGGATTTTGTAATTTAAAAGAAACTGATTCTGCTTACCAAGGCTGCATTTTTTAGGAAAAATATTATTACCATATCAAATAATTATTACTATATCATATTAATTGAAGTTTACAAATTTTATTTATTATCGCAATTTAGCATCATTAGCCTTCAGTGATCTGCTGCTCGATAAATTATTTATTTATTTATTTATTGTTATTATTATTATTTTTATTATTACCAGTATTGATATTTGTTGGTTTGCCTTATATTTTTATTTTATCTTAATATATTTTTGAAGAAACTGATACAGTACCATTCAAATTATTGTTAAAATTGATCTTTTAATTACTTTTATTCTTCAAGCACACATTAAATTAAAGTACTAAATTATGTAACATTTCTAATGTGATAGAAACTGGAATTAGAGGATTAAAGGAATAATTAAAGGAATAATTGTTAATGACTTATTTAATGAGTGCCAATATTAATTAGTCATAATAGAACAGCAAATCAGCATATTAGAATGATTTCTGTAGGATAATGTGACACTGAAGACTGGTTTAATGATGCTAAAAAAACTGCTTTGCATCACAAGAATAAATTAAATGTTAAACTACATTTTATTTTAAAACAGCTATTTAAAATGATTATATTTTTTCACAATTTTAGCATTTTTACTGTAATTCTTATCAAATAAATGCAACCTTGATGAGCAGAAAGACTATTGAAAAATCTCGGTTGTGCATAGTGCGCAGTATATCTGGATATAATTTTAATATGATGATCTGCTGCTCGAGAAATTATTTATTTATTTATTATTATTATTATTATTATTATTATTATTATTATTATTATTATTATTATTATTATTATTATTATTACTATTATTATTATTATGATTATTATTATTATCAGTGTTGAAATTTGTTGGGTTGCTTAATATTTTTTTGTAGAAACAGATATAGTACCATTCAAATTACTATTAAAAGTGATCATTTATTTACTTTTATTTTTTAAGCACACATTAAATTAAAGCACTAAATTAAGTACCATTTCTAATGCAATTAAAACAGTTTGTATTTTCAAGTGAAAGGTGTTAATTTTAGCTCTAAGAATTCTAAAAAGCACAATATATAACAATTTCCACAAAACAATGATGCAGAAAAGAAGTTATTATTGTTAAGTTAGCCAGCACTCACTTTTGGGGATTTACTCCTACTTTAAATAGTAACTTTAAATAGTAACAGTTCTTGACCCCAGTGAGCTATAAACATAAATTAGGTGTCATTGGAAAGAAGACACTTTGTGCTTTACTATTAACTCCATCTAGAAAGTTTCATACTAAAAAATATAAAAAGATATACATCATGAAATAATGAGAAAGAAAAATTGTACTGTGTTCAATATTTGTCTTTTCATATACAAACATGGGAAAACATTAATGTAATGACCTAGAAAAATAAGATTTCTGTAAAAAGTTTTCTGAGACTATATCGGTGTCCTTCTTTTCCTCACCGTCAGAGGCACTTTCTCAAAAATGACCTTCCCAAACTAAAACAGTAACAGTTGCTGACTAATTTGGTCTACATTCACAGTTCATGTATCTTTGGAAAGAAGACACTTTAGGCTTTACTACCCATCATCTAGAGTTTATAATGCTCCAAACAAAAAAGTTATAGATGCTTAAGTAATGTAAAAAAAATAGCACCGCACTAAACATTTTATTAGTTCATAAATATATGAAATTAGTCCTGGAGCAATACACACATCTCCTGAGTATATGTTTTGAATTTGATGGCAATATCATGCAAAATGAAATTTCTGGAATTATTTTTCTGAGACAATGTCTTGTGCTTTTCTCCCTCTCTCCCTCTTGTTTGTGGAGAAGCAGTCTGATGACCACATGTACTGAAGGTTCCTAACAACTATTTTAGTCATTTCACATACTAAATGACTTATTTAGTGAGTGCCAATATTAATTGGTCATAATAGAACAACAAATCAGCATGTTAGAATGATTTCTAATAATAAAAGTGACACTGAAGACTGGAGTAATGATGCTAAAAAAATTTGCTTTGCATCACAATAATAAATTAAATGTTAAACTACATTTAATTATAAAACAGATATTTTAAATGAGCAGAAAAGTTGTTTTAAACCCTTTAAAAATCTCAATGTTGTACAGTGCGCAGTATATCTGGGTGCAGCCCATCTATTTTTTCCTAGACATCTGCATTTGAGTGAAAAACCGCCCCAGTGACCACTTCAGTTCCTCCGCTGGCTGCACGAGAAATGAAAACCACACTCAACACACATTTTCCATTACACGCAGCACACGTTAATGCGGCAGGCAATGAGGAGAAACGTCTTTTCATATATTTCAAATGAAGCTGGCGATCAAGCCTCATCGGCCCGCATATGAGCTAGAAACCTTTCCCCTCGTATGGTAGTCTCATCTGACTAGACTTTCAAAGAAAACCTCAGGGAGTCTAGACTGCGCTTTTTTTTTTTTTCTTTTCTTCCGGAAACTGCAACAGCTGCAGCTGATATGAGTGGCATTCCAGAGCCTGGAGGAATCCGTCCTCCTGTGTCGTGATAAGTGGCCGTTTGCTCTCGCTGGGAGGTTCGCTCTTAAATTTTTTGTTAAGGATCAGAATCGTGCACTCCTCAGGTTCAGGAAGAGGATTGAACTTAATTACACAGAGCTCTCAGGTTTCCTTCAGGTGTCTGGAGTGTCTGACCCTACAGTTCACCTTTTATGTCTGTTGAAGTTCACCGTCAGGTCTTGATGAGGAGGAATGTCTTGTAAATTTGCAAAGTAATCAGACATAGTGTGTTTTGGTACAAATTTAGCATAGTTAAAAAAATGTGACAACAGAGAAATTCAAGCATTGTGGATGTGACATTTGCAGTAAAAACGTGATACATATGTGAATATACACTCACCGGCCACTTTATTAACCTTACTAGTACCAGGTTGGACCCCCTTTTGCCTTCAGAACTGCCTTAATCCTTCATGGCATAGATTTAACAAGGCACTGGAAATATTCCTTAGAGATTTTGGCCCATATTGACACGATAGCATCACGCAGTTGCTGCAGATTTGTCGGCTGCACATCCATGATGCCACCACGAGCAGCAGCCTGAACCGTTGATACAAGGCAGGATGGATCCATGCTTTCATGTTGTTGATGCCAAATTCTGACCCTACCATCCAAGTGTCGCAGCAGAAATCGAGACTCATCAGACCAGGCAATTTTGGTGAGCCTGTGCGAATTGTAGCCTCAGTTTCCTGTTCTTAGCTGACAGGATTGGCACTCAGTGTGGTCTTCTGCTGGTGTAGCCTACCCAAAACAACTAACCACAGAGTTAAAGGGTCAGAAAAATGTCAATATGTAAACATATTTTATATAATTTACATGAGAGAAATAAACATGCCCTACGAATGGGACCAAAAAGTATACGAGTTTACAGTGTACAGCATGCTAACTCTGAATAAAAAAAAAATATTGTGTTTTTGCATTTATGAGGAAAAAGCTTTGTTATGGATGTGACATCTGTTGATTACGGAGTGAATTTTTTGGTAAATCAAATAAAATAGTTTGAAAACGTTGACAGAGACGTTTTTGAGTATTTTTACAGTACTGTAAAATACAAGCCTACACAAACAACTTAGAGAGGGTTCCGCTGTTTTAGTGAAATCTTGTTTCATTGCAGGGTTCCCATAATTTACTTAAACTCAAGCCATCCTTGGTGTGTATGACTTTTTTCAGTCAGACAAGCACAGTCTGAGTAGTTTTAAATTTAAATAGTTGACCATTTGACAGATTTATGGTGTTAATGCTTGATGGAGGGCGTGTCTGAAGTTTCACACTGACGTGATTATCATAGCAACAACAGCCAATCAGATCTAGCTTGGACCGTGACACAAAAAGGCACAGAAGTATGGATTATTTATAGTGATTAGCAACCACCATAATCCACTTTGAGGTACCTTTATTTTCTGTGACACCTGTGTTGGTGACTTGAAAAGTTGAAAGGTTTTCAACTTCTGCCGCATGCAATTTCTTTAAATTTGGCTGAAGTAAAACCTTTTTCGTTTTAAATTTAAGAACTGAGCTAAGGTCATTATTATTAGCCCCCTTAAAGATTGTTTAATTCAATTGGCTACAGGAAAAAACCTTCTTGTCCAGTGACAAATTATCCTAACTTGCCTAGTTAACCTAATTAACCTAGTAAAGCATTTAAATTGCACTTTAAGCTGAATGCTAGTGTCTTGAAAAATATCTAGTAAAATATTATATATGTACTGTCATCATGGCAAAGACAAAAGAAATTAGTTGTTAGAAATTAGTTATTAAAACTGTTATGTTTGCAAATGTGCCGTTACACAGCACTTGGGAAATAATTGATAAAGATTTAAATTTCACAAAAAAATGCTAATAATTTTGTCTTCAGCTGTAAATTTTAGACAAAAATGGATGTGTTATGGTATTATTACTGTATTAAATGACTTTTAAATATTATATTTACATGTAAGAAAGAAAGAAAACCTCACAACATTTGCAATTATTGTGTATTTTTGAAAAATGCTAAGAAACATTCCCAGAATGCATAGCCACATACTCAGTCAAGACGTAAATGAGTCAGCGAAGAAGTAATTGAATAAACTCCTCTTACATTAGTCAAACCTGCTTGAAAAATAAGTTAAACCCCATATAACTAAAGATAATTAGTTGAAACCTGATTAACCTATTAAAATGAGTTAAAGTAACGTACAAACATTTGTTGTCGTATCATTTTTTACAGTGCAGTTTGGTATACATCATGTGGATTAAAAGATAAACTAAAGACATTCCGTACCGTGAATAGAGCAAATAGTTCAGTGCATTTAAAAGTGTTATATCATAATAATAGTGTTTAATGAACTGAGTTGATGATTTACAGTCTTATGTAAAGTG
Organism: Danio choprae; assembly: GCA_903798125.1. Lineage (NCBI taxonomy): Eukaryota > Metazoa > Chordata > Actinopteri > Cypriniformes > Danionidae > Danio > Danio choprae. Next base: position 23,409,109 of record CAIGQW010053631.1, on the reverse strand, counting down.
TTTCAGAGTTTTGCAACAGCCTATGATTATTTTTCTGCTGCCTTTGAAGCTTTTTTTGTATCTAATTTTGTCTGCAAAAACATAATAAGAACGAAAAAGAAAAAGCTTTACTCGAGTCAAGTGCGACTGAAGATATTTCTGTTATGTGCTTAATAGCTTTATTATCAACAGACCACAGTATATTATATCATTTTGTCTGAGCGGTCGACTCATTATAATGACAACTCGCTCCCATTTGTACGTTTTATGCAATTAGAGCACACATCACTCACATTCTCCGGGAAAATACTGATATTTCTTGAGAAAAACATCTGCAGGGAACAGTTCGTTCAGCTTCAGTGGAACTTAGAAATGAAAGTTAAATCGGCCATGTGGTGGTGTGAAACGCATCTTTTCAAACTTTTTGCATCTGTTGTGATCTTCAGGTCTTTCGGGGTGGTTTTGTGGGAAATAGCCACCCTGGCGGAGCAGCCGTATCAGGGGATGTCCAATGAGCAGGTCCTGCGGTTCGTGATGGAGGGAGGCCTGCTGGACAAACCAGACAACTGCCCTGACATGCTGTAAGTCGTCTTTCACTCACTCACGGTCTACATTTGGTGCTTTGAAATAGGGCTGCACAATATTGTAAAAATGTGACATTGCCATATTTTGTTTAGCTGTGATATGTTGCGCTATGAATATAATTTCATCTGATGATTTGAATAGCTGTATTTGGAAAGATTCCATTCATTTAGATTTAGGTTGGGATGGTCAAGTGTTTTTCTGTGCAGTGTGTTTGCATAAATTATAATAAATTACAAGCATATATAAAATACAACAGAGCAGAGATGAAAGTTAAGTAAACAGTTCTTTATGCTTTTCTGAATTATGATGCAGCATTATATTGCACATGCACTGCAATAAGCACAAACATTTTTTTATTTTAGCACAATTTTGTTTAATTTAGCAAATCCAAAGTAAGTATCTTTGTGTTTTAGCCAGTTTCGCCAATGTCAAGCTTGGTGCATCATCTTTATACGAATCCTAATAAATAATATCCAAAGAGCTTTGGAAGGATACAATGCTGAATATATGACAGAATATGAATTTTTGGGTGAACTCTTCTTTTTAAAGGTGCATTTTAGGTGATCTGCCAAAATGCTAACGGGTTAGCATAATATCTTTGAAACACAGTTCCTCCCCTGCCGTCCAAAGCCACGCCTCCTGAAACACGAGCGTGCGCAACTTTGAAGATGACAGCATTCAACCCACTAGTCATTCGCCAGTTAGAAAACTTTACAGTATTTTATGATACTGCAATTCTGAACAAAAAAACTGTATTATATTTAGCATGTTTTCAGTTGTGTAGCTAGCAAAACTTGTCATAATGGTCTCCCTCTCTCATGCGCATTGTCCTAAAGTGACTACTGTATGCTTAGTGCATAGCTGGCGGAGTGCAGGAATTACACTTATTACTAAGCCATACTGGCTGATTTGCGTGACTAAAATACTTTTATAACATAACATTACCTGTCTAAAAGAAATACTTCAGCCATGGTGTCATCTTTCCTCCAGCGTGCAAAAGTAACTCCAATATTGAGTCAGGATTTTAACAAGTTTTAATTCAGCATTTGATTTTACATGCAAATGGCGGATCTGCGTGAACAGAGATGCGCCGTTGTACAAATCTGCATTTGTTACCAGTTTGGGCTACTTATCAGAATTATGGGAAATGTCAACCCAGCAATATTTAATTGGATGAACATTTTTTTTAGTTTTATGCTTTACTCAAAATATATAAATACATTTAGATCATTTACTTTAATCATTACTATTGGAATGTGAAGAGACTTTCAACCAGCACAAGAAAAAATGTTTCTGAAAACAATCACCTACTGCACCTTTAAAGTAGAAAGTCTGCCACCTACTGTATGATGGACATCACAAAGCTGAAAACTAGAGCTGACACACAGATCTGGATTAGCTGGAGAATTACTCAACGGTTTTTGACTCGGCCCGCTGTTGCTTTTGGATTTTAAAACCACTGCTCTTGCCGTTGGTGCTGTGCTCTAAATTTAAGTACAATTTGTTGATGCGAGAGCTCTGGGTTTTCTTTGGCCTGATACGAGTAGGGTTTTTGTTTGGTTTCAGGTCTGTGTTTAATGTGAAGTGAGAGAGTGGGACGTGACATACGAGCACTCAAAACACTGCTGAGAGACCATGCTTTTATTAATATAACGTTAAACCAGAAAGTTAGATATTGTGTGTCTGTGTGTGTCTGTCTGTCTGTGTGTTGAGAAGAAAACAGTATACCATTTCTTTCATTTCTATTTGGCCTTACTTCTTGGCTATACATGTATTATTATTCTTTATTAATCAGTCATAGCTTGTGTTTATAACATATTAAATGCAAGACTTTTTTCATCCTTTTTTTTTTTTTTTTTTTTTTTTTTTTTTATATTTTATTTTAGATAAAGCAGTTTTTTTCGTTTTTTTTTTTTTTTTTTTTTTTTTTTTTTACAATATTTTACTTTAGATAAAGCAGTTAATTAGGCTGATAAAACTAAAATATTTTATCTATATAACTCAAATGTGTTCAGGCTTTAATATATATTTCAATTTTATGTGTGTGTGTGTGTGTGTGTGTGTGTGTGTATATATATATATATATATATATATATATAAAATGCAAAACAGAAACTTTGTATCTGTTAATATGTGAATATAGAAAATGTTCTTGATGCATTTAAACTAAACAGTTTTATTAAACTTAATTATTATATTCATTAACATATAAAAATATATAAATCTAAAATAATAAAATATAAAAAATAAAAGAACTTCTTTAGGAATATAAGTAAACTAAATGCAACAAAATGTGTAATTTATTACACTTTTTTTAATTAAAAGGAAACTTCACAATATATAATAAAATAAATAAAGATGTTGAATGTTATATGTAGCTATATGTTCTTAAAACTTATTACTTACTGTAGCTACAAACAAATCCCTAATAAAATAATATAAAATAATAAAATACAAATAATAAAAGAACTTCTTTAGGAATACAAGTAAACTAAATGCAACAAAATGCTATCATTTTTATGGTTCTATTGATTTAAATGCATATATAAAATATAAAATGTATGCATAAATGAAACAAATTTATAATTAGGGATTTGTTTGGGATTTGTGTGTGTGCGTGTGTGAAGAAAACTTCAAAATCCATCTTTTCCCTCTTGACTTATTGATGAAACAAATGACCAATGATGTTTTGTTTAGGAGAAATGTCAGTGTGTGTGTTTTCTCAGTCTACTCCTCATTGATGGGAAGTGCACAATGGTTTGCATTGGCTGCGGCTTCATCTACATCTTGATACGCTCTGGTTTGGGGTCTTTGTTGTGGTTGGCCAACGTTTGGCAACTTTTTGCACTTTTAAAAGTGCTGGGAAGGATGAAGTGCTGTTTAAAGCTGCCAGAAAAGGAGTGCAGGAGGTTTAGGCTGGTACACGCTGGTTTATTACCACTGTCTTCCGTTTTAATGAGAGCCACCCTGCCAACGGTCACCCAGCTTTAGCCTCTGAGGGAAGTCCACTTATTCCATTAAAACAGCTTATTATGTGCAGTGCAGTGATTAGAACAAAGGCTTTCACGCATTGAGGAAATGTTATCATGCAGCCGGTGGGATATTTCTAATAAAACAGAATAAAGAATGCAAAATATACTAAAATCCTAGTAGAAACTAATTTGGTCTAGTATATATTTAAGTTAAGGTTAGGTTGAGTTGAGTTGAGTTGAGTTAGGTGGAGTTAAAGGTGCATTAAGTGATTGCCGTCAGAAACCTTTTTTGTTGGGCTGCTTGAAAGTCTCTTCACATTCCAATAGTGATGATTAAGTAAATGATCTAAATGTATTTATATGGTTTTTAATATTCTGGGTAAGGCATAAGACTAAAAAATGTTCATCCAATTAAAATTTGTCGGGCCAACAATTCCCAAAACTCTGATAAGTAGCCCAAACTGTCTGTCAACAGATGTAGATTTGTTTATCTGCGCATCTGTTCACGCAGATCCACCATTTGCGCGTGCACACGTGCCACGTACATGACGTGCACACGAGAGAGCGACTTGTAAAAACAAATGCTCAATCAAAACTTTAAAATCCTGAATGAATGTTGGAGTTACTTTTGCACGCTGGAGGAAGGATAAGACACCATGACTGAAGTATTTCTGTTAGACAGGTAATGTTGTTTTAAAACTATTTTAGTCACGCAAAGCTGATGTAGATTGTGTTGTGTTACGAATGAGTTATATGCACAGAAGTGTTGTTCAGCCACTGAAACCTTCCAACGAAAGATTGTTGTGACTATTTTCAGTTTCATAAGGTACCTTTTACAGCATCGATAATGTAGATTTTCATTTAGTTTAACAACAAAACATAAGTAAATAGCGCTTTTCCGCCTAGCCTGCTTTACTGAGGTCAAGTTTACTGAGGTTTTATATTCACATTGGTTCATTTTTAAACAATGACAACCTGTGACGCGCTCTCTATATTGTTTACCATGCTACTTTGAATATTCAGTCTGAAACAGCATGCAAGTATGGCTTAGTAGTAAGTGTAAATCCTGCACTCCGCCGGCCAAGCACTAAGCATACAGTAGTCGCTTTAGGACATAGCACGTCAGAGAGTGAGTCCAGCGATCCTCGCATGCATGAAATATTGCACATTATAACAAGTTTTGCTTGCTAAACAACTAAAAATGTGCTAGATATAATACAGTTTTGTGTTCGGAATTTTTGTATATTAAAGTACTATAACGTTTTCTAATTGGCGAATGACATGATCTAACATAGTAGGCTGTCTACCGTCATCTCTAAGGTGCGTTCACTGCACGTTCATGATATCAGGAGGCGTGGCTTTGGACGGCAGGGGTGGGACTGTGTTTCAAACATATTATGCTAACCGGTTAGCATTTTGGCAGATCATCTGCTCCACCTTTTAGTAGAGCTCAGTTGTTGAGTTGAGTTGAGTTAAGTTCAGTTGTTGAGTTAAGTTGAGTTGAGTTTGTGGAGTTGAGTTAAGTTGAGTGAAGTTCAGTTGCTGAGTTAAGTTTAGTTGTTGAGTTAAGCTGAGTTAAGCTGAGTTGAGTTAAGTTGAGTTAAGTTGAGTTGAGTTGAGTTGAGTTGAGTTTGTTGAGTTGAGTTTGTTGAGTTGAGTTAAGTTACAGTGCTCGGCATAAATAATTACACCCCTCAAAAAACTCTCCTTTAAATTAGTATGTTCTATAGGATGCTTTACAATAATATATTTGTGCATATACATTAGATTAGTCAGTACTAAAGCCAAAACTGGAACTAAGTTAACAATAAAATAAAATCTTAAGATCACAGTTTAAAAAATTAGTGCACCCAAATTAGTGTGGTGGGGTAAAATATTAAGGAAAAATTTTATAAAAAGGAAAAATCAAGAGAAAAATAAAAATATATAGCACTTACCATAACATTTTGATAGTTTTTGTTTTTGCAGTAACTCATTTGAATTTAAATTGTATTTATTTAATTATTTATTATTATTTATTTAAATATTATTTTATATTTCTAAAGATGTTAGGTAGAATATTCATTTTTAAAAGAGAGTGCACTCATTTATGCCCAGCACTATAAGTTAAGTTAAGTTTAGATTAATCTGTCTGTACTTTTTTATCAGAATACAACTTTAAATATTTGAAGTGTATTATAATTTGATTGTGCTTTTTTCAGAGGGCTGATATCACAATGTTTTTCAATTGCTGTAGAATTTGTTTGCTAAATAAAAAAAAAAAAAAAAAAAAATTTGTTGTATTTTTTTCATCATGTCAGCAACAAAAAAAAATCCATATTTTGTATATCACCTTTAAATATTCAGACATTTCTCAGGCTTCTGTAGGCTTTAGTGGACTGTAGATTATATAGTGGTTCATGTAGGTGCTAAAAATCAGCCTGAACTGACTGACCATCAATGGAAACTTCATTTAGTGCCATGCTGGGAAAACAAGCTGGAGGCTCTGAGGGCAGTGAGTCCAGTCACTCTGTCTCACAGCTGGACAACCAAAGGCATGTGTGTGTGCGTGTGTGTGCGTGTGTGTGCGTGTGTGTGTGTGTGTGTGTGTGTGTGTATGCATGTGTAGACATGTTTTGGATCACATTGGGGACTTCAAATTGAATGCAAACAGACTCATGGGGACATTTGTCAACATGGGGACCTAAATTAAGGTCCCCCTCCCAAGTAAAAATGCTTATACTGTAAATCATACAAAATGAAGTATTTTGAAAATGTAATATTCTAGATTGAGTTGGGGTAGAGGGGCAGAACATACAATTTGTACAAAATAAAAAAGAGAAACCCACACTGGGATGTGTGTGTTTGTGTGTGTGTGTGTGTGTGTACGTTTGATTGTACGACTGTATTTGTGAGGGCTGATTTGAGTTTGGGACCATCAGTATGAGGACGTAAAATAAGAACTCACTTTTAAGGGTTGTTTATGGGTTAAGATGTTGTTTTAGGGTCAGGATCTTAATTGGGTTAAGGTTATGGTTAGGGTTAAGCCAAGCCAATGTCAAATCCTCACATTGCTGAACACACCAAACAGACAACAGCTGACTGAAACAATGAACATTCTGCTGGTGTAAAAGGATGTATTCAATTCAAGTTTATTTGTATAGCGCTTTTCACAATAATTATTGTTTCAAAGCAGCTTTACAAAAGGCACACATTATTGCATTACAATCAAAGTCACAAAAGTTAAGGTTATTAGTTACCATAACTTTATTAGATAATATTAACTAGTAATGAATAGCTTTTAACAGTTAAAGTTATTATATATGAACATAGTTAACCTGCAGTTATATAGTTTATAGGTGGTGTCTATGTGTACATGTTCAATATCGTTCCATACCCGCAGGTGGCTGTAGTCTGTACTGTCATTCCACAAAGGGAAATCAGAACCAGTACTGCACACATACCAAAATTTGCTCGTGCAAATATGATAATCTGATCATTCATCTTGTTTGAAATGTCAGAAACGTGGTGAAATGACAGCTGACACAGATGTTTCTGTGTGTTCCCCCTTGATTTGCATTGTTTGCTTAGTTTTGTCACTTACATTTTTGTTCTCATGCTCTGATTATGAAGGAAGAAATAGTGTTTTCTCAGTTTTTTATTTTTATTATTCATATATAGCACTAACAGTCATTAATTTCATACAATTATGATTTGGTTTTTTTCTTGAACAAAAGGGATTGAAACTCTTATATTTGCAAATGGTTTATGGATGGAATGGAAACATAGCTAGTGTTTCTTCGTGTGTGTGAGGGTGAAACTGACACTCTTGGATTTGCTGGTGTGAGTGTTTGTGTATGTGGTGTGTAGGTATTTGTAACTGTCAGCTTATGTTTGCACTGGCTCTGTGTGTGTGTGTGCGTGTGTCCGTGCATGTGAGAGAGAGAGAGAGTGCCAATGTTTGTGTCAGCAGCCTGCTCTGGTATTCTTAGGCTGTGTGTGTGTGTGTGTGTGTGTGTGCGTGTGTGTGTGTGTGTGTGTGTGCGTGTGTGTGTGTGTGTGTGTGCGTGTGCGTGTCTGTAAAATCTAAATGGTAAAGTGTAATGCTGGAGTGTGTGTGAGTCGGCCTCTGCAGTGTTTTTTTAAGCACAGTTCAGCAAATGCTGTGTGTGTAGTG
>CAIGQW010053631.1:23343701-23361678 GCA_903798125.1 Danio choprae | reverse complement strand
TGGCAGTGTTTAAAATGAAGTATAATAGGGGATATTTAGGCTATGTGGCATATGTTATTGTGCTAGAATGCACGGGGAAAGAATGCTGGGTTTTTGTAACCCAATGTTGGGACAAATATGGACAAATCCAGCATTGGGTTAATTTTACAGTTACATTTAAATTGCTCTTTTTAACCCATTGGTTGAGTTTGTCCATGTTTGACCTAAAGTTGGGTTACAACTACCCAGCAAGAAAGAAGAATGTCTGTTAGAAAAATGTTATGTTAGACATTAGATATTAAGGTCAGTTTGTGAAATAGTGTTGACGTTTTTGATCTATAAAATGTTATTCTTGGATATTTTACTTTATTATTACATGATTTTTTTAGTTAAATGACTCTGATTAGTCAGTTGTGGGATTTTACAGTTTAAAAATGTTTCTTGCGCAAGGCACATTGATGCAGTGTGCGAATTATACATTGACGATCGAGGGGGTCCACTTTTTCCATAGTAATTTGGTAATACATGCTTCAGTGAATCAAATTTATGAATGTATTTAAATGACATCTAATTTCTAACTAATTTCTAACTATACAAATGATGTGTCTAATTTGTCTTTTTTTTTAGGCTACATGCAGATATAAACACCTATTTTACAAGAAACGTGTTGTGAATACTTAAGATTTCTAGCGGTGCTGTTGAACTGCCAGTTTCAGACTGTTGAATGATATTTTTCCTAGCACTGATTGGCGCGATTATGCATTCACAATGGTATAAACCGTTATAAGGGGGGTCAAATGTATATTTATATTATACATTTTTAAATATTAATATTTAAGATATAGATTAGAGGTCAGAGAAAGGTATTTCTTACTATTAAAGGGCTGCCCCCCCCCCCCCCATACATCTTGTTTTGATGTTATTCAGGGCGATCAAGTGTTAATTAGGGGGGTCAATTCCCCCCAAACCCCCCTGTAATTCGCACCCTGCATTGACGCACACCTTTTTTTTTTTTTAATTCTTATTTGAATTAATTAATTTATTTATTTTACACAGGTTAAGGAAAGATTTATAAACACAGAAACGAGAAACTAAAATCACAAAGCAGTGCGAAAAGGTTACAGCTTTCAACAGAAAAAAAAATAATAATAATAATATTTAATAATTATGTCCTGTATACTGAATGATATTCAATCTAATTGAAAAATGTACTTTCTCAGTGATGGGTTGCAGCTGGAAGGGCATCGGCTGTGTAAAACAATGCTGGATAAGTTGGCGGTTCATTCCGCTGTGGCGACCCCTGATTAATAAAGGGACTAAGCTGAAGGAAAATGAAAAATGTACTTAAAAAAAGGGCTAAGAAGATTACAATGTAACAGAGACAAAAAACAATCACTTAAAAAAACTTTATGGTTACACTTTATTTGATGTCACACTAACTACTATGAGTCTATTAAGCTGGGGTAAAGGTAGGGTTAGCGACAAGTTTGGTGTGATGGTTTGAGTTAAGGGTGGTGTAAGGGGTGGGTCAACAGTGTGATTCCAGATGTAATTACATGCAAATAATTAATAATAATAAGTATATAAGTACAAATAATAATACATAATAAGTGCATTGTACCAATTGATTAATTTAAATGTACGTACATAGTACATAATAATAAAGTCTAATCACAAGTGAATCCCTGCAAAGCTTTAAAGCAGTCAGCATGTAGACCAGACCAGCTTAATATATTCTCATTTTCCACCCGATTTTTGGCATAATTTAAGCAAACAACATCTGCATCATTTAGGCAACCAGACTGAAACAGATTTTCAGAAAAAGTGATTTGAAGAGAAACCATATATGAATGTGACCTAATTGTGAATATCTAGGCTGCATCCAAAAGCTCTAAAATGACAGGTAGTAAGGCATCAAGGCACATCCGAATCCAAAATCTTCTTCACTTTCTGTCTCCTGTGATACCTTTTCCTGATCGAATGTTGAAGGTACCATTTGATCACCCACAATGCTGTGCATTCCATTTCTGACCGTTGATCAAAAAAAAAAAAGAAACATGGTGTCTCTTGGTGTTTGGTTATCACCAAATCTCTCTCTGTTTTGTGCATGATTAAATCATTATGCTGTCTTGCCTGAAATCTGTTTTTCGAGATGTCTTCATGGTCAAACAAGGCAATGAAGTCAGCTGCCTAAGCGTTTGAACGTAGCCCTTATTTCTTGTTATTGTTTTCACACTTAAAGGTATAGTTCGCCTAAAAATGAACATTTACTCACTTATTTACTCACCCTCAAATGGTTGCTAACATTTATGAGTGTCTTATTCTGTAGAACACAAAAGGAGATGTTTTGAAGAAAGCTGAAAACCTCTGACTTGGTTTTCAGCTTTCTTCAAAACAAACTGTTTGTGTTCAATAGAAGAAAGAAAGTTAAACCAGTTCAGAACAAGTGAAAGGTAAGTAAATGATGACAGAATTTTCCCTTTAATAGATTGGATTCCAATTGGATGTGCACTAAAATTAGATTTGGAGTGTGTGTAACTGACACTCTGAGTGAGGCTTCAGGTTCTGATGTGAATCTGAATTGCAGTTCCATTCATACGTCACTACCATCACAGGCTCACTTCAACTCAGAAATTGCTGAAGTTTCTAGCTAAAATGAACAGTACGGAGCATTATGACCCCAACAACTTTTGTTCCTTTTCACATTAATGATATTTACAGGCACATATTATTGAAGAATAATTCATTGTTTTTGTGCAGTTCTTTGCACAACACTAAATAAATACCACAAAACAACTTAACGGTGTTTAAGATTTGCAACTGAATGCATTTGCCTCATCAATCAATCTCCATATGGACAAGTCTTTTGGTGTAGCTCCCTTCGATATTTCCCTTTGTCTTGTACTTGTGGTGCAGAGCGCTCAGGTTCGAGTATGGTGAAGCCATAAGGGGTCGCCACAGTGGAATGAACTGCCAACTTATCCAGCACGTTGCCCTTCCAGCTGCAACCCAGTACTGGGAAACATCCATACACACTCATTCACACACTACGGCCAATTTGCTTTATTAAATTCATCTATAGCGCATGTCTTTGGACTTGTGGGGGAAACCGGAGCACCCGGAGGAAACCCACGCCAACACGTGGAGAACATGCAAACTCCACACAGAAATGCCAATTGGCGCAGCTGGGACTCGAACCAACGACCTTCTTGCTGTGAGGTGACAATGCTAACCACTGAGCCACCATGTCACCCCCCTAGGTAACATATTTCAGATTTGCAAAAATGAAGACAGCACCCTAAACATCTAAAATGTTTATGCAAAATGCAAAAAATGTATGTTGAGGCACATATTTCTTTTGAGCCTGAGTTGTTTACAACACATATACTGAACATACACAACATCCCTTGTGTCTTTTACTGTCCGATCACTCTTTTGACCTTGTAAATAGGAGGATCACCTGTGCTTTCCTGATCTAATTGGAGTTGGCTTAGACTTCTTTTAATCCTGTTGCTCAAAGCAATCCTCTTTAGATCTGTTAAGGATCTTTGAAGGGACCTTTGACCCTATCACATATTTCTGTTGCTTTAGGGGTCTGACAAGCATCTGCATGTAAACAAAGATTAGGTTGACTCTGTAAGACAAAAATAATAGATAAAAAATAGATTGTGTACATTTTTATACTTTATTAAATATTTTGTTAATGCTGCTTTGAGAGTTTGAAGAGTCTTTTGCTGTTATTTTGTTCATATTTCATTTTATGTAATTTAATTAATGTAATCTAAAAACAGTAAATAAAGATGATCAAAGAAAATAAAAGCAAATATAAAATATTTAAAGATATAAAAATATTTACATTCAATTTGTATAAAATCATATCAGTTTTTTCAGTCCATATATAGTCGATATTGGTAATATCCTATATTCATCCATCCATGATATGCTGTTTTGAACCACGAAAAGCGAAATGGTTTCAGGCTGAAACTAATTCTAACTAATTCAGGGACCAGATGAGATTACTGTAAATGAGTTCCCAGCGTGAGCTTTATGATATAATGAACAAACACAGCGGGATGCCGGAGTCTCTCGGTAGATCTAATATGTGTTTAAGTGCTAACATAAATAGGAAGCGTTTTATATGCTGAAAGGGCAGAATATGAAGCATAAAAACTCATTTGAGGAGCAGATATACTTGCAAAAATGCTTTGAGAAGGAAAACCCTTCTGTGGATATTTGACAAATCTTATTAAACGTAACTGGGCTCTTCTTCTAGATGTAAAAGGACAACTCAGAAACTGTAAAAACACTTAAATATACATTTGACTTTAGTTTCTAGGTAAAATTAAGACTGAGGCAGTATGATGACAATCACTTTTGTTCCTTTTCACACTAATGATATTTAAAGCGATGTGTTATTGATGAATAAAGGATTATTTTTATGCAGTTCTTTGCACGACAAGAAATTAATATCACAAAACAACAATACAGTGTCTATTATTGCTAATTGAATACATTTACTTTACCTATCTATCTATATATCGATAAATTTTCTGGCGTGGTCAGTTTGCTGACAAGACATATTTTACATTTGGAGAAACGTAGACGGCTCCCTCTAGTGGATTTGGGATCTGAAACGTGCAACGAAATGTATCCGGAGCAATGTATTTTACGTTTCGCAAAGATGAAGGCTAAGGCATGTATTTCCAATGTGCTTGAGCTGTAATATTAAGGTTGATTGAAGTTTAAGTGTTATAGATTAATTAATCATGCTGTTGTAAATATCTGCATGTAAAGTGTACACAATGTTTGCACAACTGTGATTTATATCTGACATCCACGTCTTCATATCTAAAAACTGTGAATATTTTTAACTGTTGTGACTTAAATTTGCAACTAGTATTGTTAAGATTGCTGCTTTATTTCCCCCAGTTGCCCCTTTTTATAGTTGTGACTTTATATCATTCACTTTTCGCAGTTGCAAATGTACACAAAACTGTACCATCTAATAAAAAAGCTGTTTAATAAATACATATTTTTAAATGATTTTATTTACAAAGGATGCATTTCATTTAGCAAAATGGTTTAAGATGCATTACAGGAAACAATAATTTACTTAAATTAAAATAGAACACAAAACTAACCCTAACAAAAAATATTATGCAATGTTTGTCAACTTAGGCTCATTGGAAATACGTATTCTGCCTTAATTTTTGCAAAATGTCAAATATTTTTTGCTCCGGGTATGTTTTGTTGCATGTTTCAGATGACAAATCCACCAGAGGGCGCTGTTTACATTTTTTTTGTGAATACACAAATGGGAATGTTTTGTTGTGCATTTAGGATACACGTCCTTCTTGTATACGTCCATAAAAGTTGTCCAAATGGAAATAGATAGATAAGGCAAATGTATTCAATTACAAATATCAGAAATAATTCTTAATTCTCTCAATAAAATGTTGTAAATATCATCAATGTGAGAAGGAACAAAAGTCGTTGGCGTCATATAGCCCTGCTAAATTAATTTTGCCCAAAAACCATAGTCAAAAGTAGGTTTATTTTTGCGATGTTTACCAAAATGTAGGCTTAAGTATGTATTTCCAGTGAGCCTGTGTTGTGAATAATAGTCTATCCATGAAAACTACATACAAATTATTTTAGTTGTCATTATTTTATTGTATTACTTTACATGTCATTGTTATACTCCCAATATTATTTGCAGAAGTTCCTCAGGCAGATTTAAGCTATAAACAAACCAGTCCAGTACATTTAAACCCTGATTGCGTTTCCAAAAATTCAAGAAGCTTGGTATATTGTTTTGTGAATTCTGAACATTTCTACATAAATGAACGTTTCTGACATAAAACAATCTATTTGAAAAGCACATATGCAGATCTCTCTGAATGACAAAAGCACGAACATACACTAATAAAATGTTGAACAACAGAGAAATAAGACTAGCAGGGCCCCTGAAGCCAGATGTGTCAGTCTGCGTTTGTTATGGAAACGAGCACACAACCCTTAATTTCCAGACGAGGCCTAGCTGGCTGCGCTCAGTCCTCATATAAGACCACAGGGTAAATAGTTTTGTGTAGTGAATTATTGTAAAAATGATTGTAAAGAGGCCAGACATGCACTCAAGCAAGATTATGTCACGTCTGTGTGTGTTTGACAATGCCTGTTGTCTTTCTGACTAAATTGTAGTGCGTCACTCGTGCTTGTTTTTTGTAGTTCACAGAAAAATGAAACTTCTGTCATCATTTACTTCTCTAACCAATTGTTCCAAACCTTTATGAGTTTCCTTTGGGAATGTTGGAAACCTGTAGCCATTGATTTTCGTAGTATTTGTTTTTCCGACTACCCAGTGGGCGCCTTGATGTCAAAACAACATCAAAAATACAAATTGATTTGATGTCAAAATCTTGACGTCTCTTTGACATCCATACATTGATGCCTTTTCGACCATGAAAATAATGACACAAAAGTATTATAATATTAGAAACATTCATTATTCGTCTAGTTTTAATTCCAGATTTACACTGGTTTTTGTATTCCTTCAATGCATGTAAAATACCTTGATGTCAAAACGACATCAAATTGACCTCTAACATTGGCATCAAAAAACATCCATAATTGTGTTTTTTTGTGGAGCAAATGTTAGATGACAATTGTTTATTTATTTTCTTTATTTATTAGTATTTCATTTGGAATCGAATCTTTCAGATAATAATGCTTTTCTTATATTGTAATACTTTTTGCTGGCTTCCCACACTTTCATGGACACCAGATTCAAGGACATTTTAAAGCAAGATTAATTTTATATCAAGCACCTTTGCAATTTATATCCCAGCATATGTTTGAAAGTCCTTACTTTACTTAACATTTCACTTACACTTAATACTTGTGTTAAAAATGTCAGAGTAATTAAAAAACAATTGACCTTTTTAAACAATCAAAGTAAATAAAATGTGTTGAATTCAATACTGGGGATATTTCAAATGCGGTTTCTGAAATATTGATAAAATTGCCACCCTCAGTGTGATTTTTTTTTTTTTTTTTTTTTTACATTTTTCAGTTAGAAGTTTAATGAATACTTTCATTTTTTTTAATAAATAAATAATACGTTTAATTAGCTAGAATTTGCTAAACTGATCAAACATGATAGTACAAATATCTTGTTCAGATTAAAAGGATCCATTCCCTCTCTAGTGCATTAATCTGTTGGGTGTTGACATGTTATAACAAACTTGATGGGGAAATAATGTTAACCAGTTGAATTGATGTCTATTTTTAAAGTTTTAAATAAATTTAAATGAATAATATATTATTTGATACTTTGTACTATATATTTTATATAAATGTATTTATTTATATTATGAGCTGAACATTCTTGTTGTTTGCATTTTTTAAAGTGTTTTTGTTTTATTTTAAAGGTCCAGTGAAGTGTTTTGAAATGCAGTTTTATTCAGTGTTTGATGTAATCTCAACCAAAATACGAAGAGAGGGCGGGACACAGTGTAGCTCCTCCCCTTTTTGAAAAACAGCAAATAGCGTTTTGCTTCATCCCAGCTCTGCCAGTGAGAGTGGAAGAGTTCAAGCGCATCAAATGAAAAGCAAACGAGAAGCGTCTTGAAGGGGGCGGGGCATATCAGATACATTTATGCGGAAGTGACAAACTACAAGCTTTACATGTTTATATCAATTTTATATCTGCTGAACGCAAACATTGTCACTGTTTTGGAGCACACTAGCTTATAGATATCCTAAAAACGAATAATACTGATACTAGCATCTAAAACATTCATTAATTCATTCATTTTTATTTCGGCTTAGTCCCTTTATTAATCTGGGGTCGCCACAGCGGAATGAACCTCCAACTTATCCAGCATATGTTTTACGCAGCGGATGCCCTTCCAGCTGCAACCCATCACTGGGAAACATCCACACACTCTCATTCACACACATACACTACGGACAATTTAGCTTACCCAAGTCACCTATACCGCATGTCTTTGGACTTGTGGGGGAAACCGGAGCACCCGGAGGAAACCCACGCCAACACGGGGAGAACATGCAAACTCCACACAGAAACGCCAACTGACCCAGCCGAGGCCGAACCAGCGACCTTCTTGCTGTGAGGCGAACATGCTACCCAATGCGCCACCGTGAGGCCGCATCTAAAACACTTTATTTTAATTTCATGGGAATAACCACAAATGCAGAGCCTTCATGACAGCTGAATACACCACTATGCAAAGTACATTATTGCTAAAACCTGAACATCAGAATAGAATAACTGCGCATATCTTAGCAAATCATTCCTACTTGCATTTCCTTCTCTAGCTAAATGTTCCATAATTAAAAAAAAGTGATGATCTTCAGTTGTGAAATAAAATGTGGTAATTTGTGCAATAACCCTTTTTTTTTTTTTGCACATTCACTTCAATATGAACTCTTAGTATACAAGCCTAAACCTAAAACATGCAGTGTTGCATTGGCTCCTTCTTTTACTTCGACAGAGTTGATGGATCATATGTAAGGCATCTCGCCGGTTGTCCTGGTAACACTGGAGATGAGCGGGAAGGTGTGAAAGTGTGGGAACGCGGGTGTTATTCCTTTGTCTTCCATCAGATCTCCTTCACTTCAAACATCAGGCAGGAATTCTCAACAAAACACATTTAGAGTACGAGGAGCTGCTTCAGAAAGTCAAGAAATAGTTGGAATTATGCCATTTTCTGGAAAACATTCTGAGTGAGGGATAAAAACACCTAAAAGTAAGGCGTTATTTTATTTACTTATCATTTTAGGATGGATATACTGTATATATTGTACTGATGTGGAAGAATGTGACGGCCTGCGATGTGCATTGAAACAATGTATTGTTTTTTTTTTTACTTGATATATTAGGGTAAATGTTTTTACAGAAGGATTATGGGAAATTTTTTTTTCATCAGTACAATATTTTGAATATACTTAAATAATGGGTGGCACGGTGGCTCAGTGGTTAGCACTGTCACCTCACAGCAAGAAGGTCGCTGGTTCGAGTCCCTGGTGGGTCAGTTGGCATTTCTGTGTGGAGTTTACATGTTCTCCCTGTGTTGGCTTGGGTTTCCTCCAGGGTGCTCCGGTTTCCCTCACAGTCCAAAGATGTGCACTATAGGTGAATTTGATGAACTAAATTGGCCATAGTGCATGAGTGTGTGTGAATGTGAGAGTGTATGGGTCTTCCCCACTACTAGGTTGCGGCTGGAAGGGCATCCGCTACGTAAAACATATGCCTTAATAGTTGGCGGTTCATTCCGCTGTGGTGACCCCTGATAAATAAGAGACTAAGCCAAAGGAAATTGAATGAATGAGAAAATAATAACAGAAAAAAAATACATCTTCAATTTTTTTTTAATTTTATCACTTTTTTTTAAAAGAACGAAATGTTGAAGATTAGAAAAATTATGCATGAAAATATATTCCTCTGTACAAAACCTTCAGATATGAGTAAAACTGTGAAGTTTGGTGCATGCAAGTGGAAATATCGCTCAGTGTAGGAGAAAAAACATTATTTCTTTCGAAAACTGTGTTTAAAATACATGTGTTGTGATTGAAATCTACTCAATTCATAAAATGCAACAAAAGGGTCACTTTAAAGTTTATTTCAGATGATTTTTTACATTAGACTGAAAAACCCCAAAATTTGCAGTCATAAAGAAGTCTGATCTATGAAAATATACGCTAATTACACATATGACATGCAAGTTCATATATTTGGTTATCATATGCGAATGTGGATAGTGGATAAGTGGATATTTTTATATATTTTTTCAACCATTGGAATCACAAATATGCACATACAGTCAAGCCTGAAATTATTCATAGTCCAGGTGTGTGTATGTGTGTTCATATATAAAATGATAGCTTATATATTTTGACATATATACAGTGCTCAGCATATATAAGTACACCCCTCACAAATCTATCTTTTAAATTCATATTTTTGATAGGATGCTATACAATATTATATTTGTGCTGTTACATTAGATTAGTCTGTACTGAAGCCAAATCTGGATCTAACAAAATAACTTACGATAACGGTCCAAAAACTAGTACACCCAAATTTATATGTTATAGAAATTTTGTAGGTTTTAATTTAATTTTGCTTGAATTTAATTGTATTATCTTTCAATTTCTAAATATGTTTGGTGACTAAAATATTATGCACCATATAATATTTATATAAATGGGCCTCACAGTGGCGCAGTGGGTAGCACGTTCGCCTCACAGCAAGAAGGTCGCTGGTTCGAGCCTTGGCTGGGTCAGTTGGCATTTCTGTGTGGAGTTTGCATGTTCTCCCTGTGTCGGCGTGGGTTTCCTCCGTGTGCTCCGATTTCCCCCACAAGTCCAAAGACATGCAGTATAGGTGAATTGGAAAAGCTAAATTGTCCGTAGTGTATGAGTGTGAATGACTGTGTATGGATGTTTCCCAGTGATGGGTTGCAGCTGGAAGGGCATCCTCTGCGTTAAACTAAGGGACTAAGCCGAAATGAAAATGAATGAATATAATATAAATGCACCAAAATACATTGCCTGTTCACTGAGAAGTGGATACAAATATTCATTTTCAAAATCGGGGGTACTCATATATGCTGAGCACTGTACCTGTATACATATCTGTTATTTATATGGTTGGAAAAAAAAATACAGTGCTCAGCATAAATGAGTACACCCAATTTTAAATACTTTTAGCCAATTTTCAGTTAATATAGGTAATATATGTTGATATATTTGAACAAAACAGATTTTTTAGACAGATATATTTATTGAAATAATACTTTATTTACCGAACATCTTTAGAAATAGAAAGGTAATACATTTAAATCCATGCAAAATATTGCAAAATAAAAGCACACACTACATCATTACAACTAAATTTTATATATTTTTTATTTCTCTAGATTTTTTCTCTTTTTTTTAATTAATATTTTTTATTTTAATATTTTCCCTAACATTCAAATTTGGGCATAAAAATGTGCATTTGATTATGGTGTGAGTGGCTTTTCAGGGTCTTTTTTCTTCATCTATACTGTTTTCTGAGGAAACTTAGATGGTTTAGGGTTTGTACCTCCATGATGACACTGTTTTATTAACAATTTATTGAATCTGTTTTATCTTTCTGCATTGTAGCTTGGTATGGTAATCTGAGTCTGCCAAATAAGAGTAGCCTTGTGAAGGTGGCAGGCAAGATAATCAATTTGAACCAAACTAGGCCAGTAATTTACCCAAATGATGTCTTGAAGAGAGCCCGGATCACCCATTGTATTCTGTGTTTCAGTTCTTGTCATTTTAGTGTTCCTATATGCAGGACAAGCATAATTAGAGATTATTTTATTATGGTGGGCATTAGGTTATTGAATGAGTCCAGCAGGGAGGGAAATGTCTAAAAACGTATCTATTGTATTAGGGCTGCACAATATATCATTTCAGCATCGATATCACAATGTGTGCCTGCGCAAGTCACATCGCTGGATCTGCAATGTCAAGTATGGATTATTGTTGACCAGGAGCTTGATATCAATATTGTGGATTTAAAGTTTATTAATTGCATTTGTTTATGGTCTTTTTCTGTTAAACATACACACGATTCGTTGACTTTACCCCCCAAAAAAGAGAGCAAACTCGTTGCCTTATAATTATTAAGTAAACAAACTATGTGCGTAATTATGAAACTTAAGTCGAAGGGCTTACTGAGTTTTTTAAAAGTACAATCAACATGTTGATATAAGGCAATGGGTTTACTCACTTCTTTAAAGTAAAGTAACTAATCGCTTTTTACAGTGTATCAAGTGAGTTTAAAGCATTCAGGCACAAGAAATAATACCGTTTGTAGCTTTAACCAAGACTTATTAAATTACATTTTTATAGCGTCATTTTACATTAGATATTTAAATATCTGTGTCCAACTGTCATTTAGACTTACCAGACAAATATAAAGCACTTTTTTCCCTCTCGTTTGTATGTTTTCCATCCTAAAAATATTGAGTTTATTGTTAATTTAAATAATTTATGTAGATGCACTCCCCTATAAAATCACCCCAAATGTTCGGAAATAGTGAATTCTTTACACACACACAAAAGTTATTCAGTCCATTTGGTGAAATATATTTCATATCGCAATGTATATCGCTGAAAAAAGGGCAACACGGTGGCTTAGTGGTTAGCACTGTCGCCTCACAGCAAGAAGGTCGCTGGTTCAAGTGCCTGCTGGGTCAGTTGGCATTTCTGTGTAGAGTTTGCATGTTCTCCCCGTGTTGGCGTGGGTTTCCTCCGAATGTGAGTGTGTATGGATGTTTCCCAGTACTGGGTTGCAGATGGAAGGGCATCTGCTGCTTAAAACATATGCTGGATAAGTTGGGGGTTCATTCCGCTGTGGCAACCCCTGATGAATAAAGGGACTATCACTGAAAAACAAAATATTGCAATGTCAATTTTGTTTCCAATATTGAGCATATTGTATGTTTATGGTGAAAACTGGGTAATGTGTTTATGGAACTTGGCTTGTGTTTTGGCACCTTGCTGCAATTTTAGTTTCCCTAAACGGGATAATGAAGTTGAGTCTGAGTTTATGATATGTGACCCTGGACCACAAAACCATCATGGCTCAAAATTATGAAGGAAAACATGGAGTCAAAATTATCGATTTTTCTTTTATGCCAAAAATCATTAGATTGTTAAGTAAAGATCGTGTTCAGTGAAGACATTTCCTACTGTAAATATATCAAAACTCAATTTTTTGATTAGTATCATTCATCGCTAAGTGCTTTTTTTGGGCAACTTTAAAGGCAGTTTTCTCAGTATTTAGATTTTTGAAAGCTCAGATTCCAGATTTTCTAATAGTTCTACATTTTGTATATATTGACATATCCTAACAAACCAAACGCCAATGAAAAGCTTCGATTTTCATATACAGTTGAACATTCACATTGTTTCTCACAAGAAACACATTTCTAAACATAATAGTTTTAATGATTAATTTCTAATAACTGATTTCTTTTATCTTTGCCATGATGACAGTACATAATATTTAAATCTCTATACATAACTTTAAATCTCTATTTCCAAAAATGTATGACTGGTTTTGTGGTCACATTTCTGATATGATTTCCTGCTTAACATTGATCGTCCATTTCTTGCAGGTTCTGTGGAGGTGAAGAATGCAGACAGGAGGTCTTTTCATACGATGCTGTAAAACCAAAACATAATCGAGCACAATCATCGAAGAAGAAAGAGGATTCTGATTGGCAAAGAGAAGCAAAGGGAAGTGACAATGGGGCGAAAGAAGATCCAGATTACCCGCATAATGGAGGAGAGAAACCGACAGGTGAGATGAGGACATCTGCTTCACAAATACAGACTGTAATATGTAATGGTAAGACATGTACAGTTGAAGTCAAAATTATTATTATCATTTTTTCTTTTTCAAATAATTCCCAAATGATGTTCAACAGAGCAAGACATTTTTCACAGTATTTCCTATAATATTATTTCTTCTGGAGAAAGTCTTATTTGTTTTATTTCGGCTAGAATAAAAGCAGTTTAGAATTTTTTTTGTAACCTTTTTAAGGTCAATATTATTAGCCCCCTTAAGCAATATTAGTTTTTGATTGTCTACAGAACAAACCATCGTTATACAATGATTTGCCTAGTTACCCTAACTTGCCTAATTAATCTAATTAACCTAGTTAAATGTCACTTTAAGCTGAACACTAGTATTTAAAAAAAATATCTAGTTATTAGAAATGAGTTATTAAAACTATTATATTTAGAAACGTGTTGAAAAAAATCTTCTTTCAATTAAACAGAAATTAGGGAAAAAATGTACAAGGGGGCTAATAATTCTGACTTCAACTGTAATATTAATTGTATATAAATACAAAAAGTTATCTCAGAGAGGGAGAGACAGAAAGAGAGAGATTTGTGTACATCATCCACACCATAAGAAATGATTAATCAATTAAATTCATTTGCCTTATTTAAATAATATTTAATTAACAATAAAGCCATATGTACACTCAACCAAGTATTGTGGCATCCCTAATAGCTATAATGTTCATTCATTCATTCATTCATTTTCCTTAGGCTTAGTCCCTTTATTCATCAGGGGTCGCCACAGCGGAATGAACCGCCAACTTCAGCCCTCCAGCCGCAACCCAGTACTGGGAAACACCCATACATTACGGCCAATTTAGTTTATTTAATTCGCCTAAACCACATGTCTTTGGACTGTGGGGGAAACCGGAGCACCCGGAGGAAACTCACGCTAACACGGGGAGAACATGCAAACTCCACACAGAAATGCCTACTGGACCAGCCGGGACTTGAACCAGCGACCTGCTTTGAGGCAACAGTGCTAACCACTGAGCCACCGTGTCTCCTCTGTTAAACATAATTTGGGAAATATTTGAAAAAGAAAAAAAATTCACTGGAGGGCTAATAATTGTGACTTCAACGATACATGGTTTGCATCTGCTGAAATGAGCTGTTCGGTCTGTTTAATGAATGTGCAGGCCTGAAGGCTGCTTCTCCTCCACACTGGAGCTCTTGTACAGTCGGTGTGGTGGCAGTAATTAGAGCAGTTCGGGGCTCCACGTCTCTCATTAGGACACTGGTCAGTCTGAGACGGCTCTCTCTCTGCCTCGACGGCCATCACTCACAGCTAAACCACAGAGACAAGCCTGAATTTACCCAGTCTAAATTTAAAATACCAACCAGCACCACAAACTCTATCTAGTCTGGGCGCTCTTGTTCGGTGGAGTATTTTTGTACAGAAAGCCTTTTTTATCAGTCATTTGCGCTGGTTTACTTAGTGGTACACTGTATGTAGGAGTACAGTATACAGTTGAAGTCAGAATTATTAGCCCTCCTAAATTATTAGCCCCCCTGTATATTTTTAACTCATTTCTAATAACTGATTTCTTTTATCTTTGCCATGATGACAGTACATAATATTTTACCAGATATTTTTAAGACATTAGTATTCAGCTTAAAGCAAGTTAGGGAACTTAGGCAAGTCATTTTATAACAGTGGTTTATTCTGTAGACAATGAAAAAATATTGTTTTAAGGGGCTAATAATATTGAGCTTAAAATGTTTTTTATTATTAAAAACTGCTTTTATTCTAGCTGAAATAATACAAATAAGACTTTCTTTAGAAGAAAAAATATTATAGGAAATATTGTGAAAAATTCCTCGCTCTGTTAAGCATCGTTTGGGAAATATCTAAAAAAAAAAAACAATTACAGGAGGGCTAATAGTTTGCACTTCAACTGTATATACCCATCTATTCACTGTAAACCAGTAGTTGATTGTGGGATTAGCTTTAACAAGAAAATATGGTAACACTTTATTTTAAGGTAAATTCTTGCTAGTAACAAACCATTAAGTGTGACTTTTAGCTCAATAAACTACTGATTTGCTGCTTATTAATCGTTATTTTAACTGAACTCTTTTTGGTAACTTACCAGTGACAAGTCAAATCTCATTTTAGTATTAGCAGAGTGATAGTAGATAATTAAGTTAGGGCAAAGACTTTGGTTAGGGTTAGTAGAATAAGTTGACATGTATTTGCAAAGAAGCTAATAGTCAGTGTAAAGAGTAAATATACACCGATAATTTAAATGAGAATTTTTCCATATTTTGTGATTTCATGTTTTTATTTTTCCCCATTTATTTATGCTTTTGAATTGCATTATGGGTCCTTGGTCTTTCTTACAACAGCTTTTAACCTTGAAAAGTTGGAAAAAGTGACTTTTATTAACATTTTTAATAGTTTACAGTGACATATTGTCTGGGTTGGTGTTGTATATTACAGTACAAAAACCTTGTAATAAACTGCCAGTACATTTTCTGTTATTTTACAGACTTATTTCTCTCTCTATATAATATTTGTTATACATTATAAACTACTAAAATGTCAATAAAAGTCACTTTGTTAAGCTGTAGAGTTAAAGTTTCTATATCAAAAGTTGACAGAGCAGAGATCAACATCCCATAATGCAATTCACAACTATAAATAAACAGAAAACACTTGTGAATCACAGATATTAACAGATATTTTTTATAGTGTAGAGTAGGCAGATATTCTTCAGATAGTCTACTAATGACTGTTAGTTGATGTATAATTTCAGCATTACATATGGTGAACATAATGTCTAAAAGGGAACCATTCAAATGAAGTCTTATCATTCAAAGTCCTGCCTCTTTAAGAGTCTCTGGAACCACATTTAGGCATTTCGAATGTGTTTTTGCACTGTGACATTGGCGATAAACACTCTCCGTGTTCCGTGCGCTGCTGTAAGGATCTGGCCCTCAGCTGTGAAGTGGCAACAAGCTCGAGATTCCTCAGAGAGGGCGATAATTGGCAGGAAACATGAGAAGATCTGGCAACCCTGACAGCTGACAGCATCTGACAGTCGTGAAGAATGACTTCTTCTCATGCTATTAATGAGCACAAGCTTGGGAAAAAAAACAATACAGTGCCAAAACACTTTTATATATTTATATATATATATATATATATATATATATATATATATATATAAGTGTGTTAAAAGCTTGGAGATGCATTTATTGTGACAATCTGATGTAAGAAATTTTAATAGGTTTCTGTTAGTGCTGTTATTAGAAATATGATAGCGCTGTGATGATGAAATGATGCAATAATTAGGCAGACGCTTTTATCCAAAGCAACAAAAGAATATAAATATGTAAATAATATGACGATATCTTATTAGTCTAATGCAGTAAACACATTTTAAAAATGTATATAGGAGGTAAATAGAAAATTGAATAAACACTAATAATGTTAGGCGACCAGATTTGTAAATTAAATAAAATAAAATAAAATAAAATTAAATAAAATTAAATTAAATAAAATTAAATTAAAAAAGGGAAAAATTAAATACAATTAAAAAGGGACAAATTTAATTAAACTAAAAAAGGACAAATTTAATTAAATTAAAAAGGGACACATTTAATTAAATTAAATTAATCTAAATTAAATTAAGTAAATTTTTTCCCTTTTCAATTTTCCACTTCCATTCAGAAGTTTAAGGTCAGTCAGATGTTTTACATATTTCTTTGAGAATTCTGCTCTAGAAAGCATTTATTTGATCAAAAATGCAACAAACAACATAATTTTTTTGTAAAATATTATTACAATGTAAAATAATTTCTTCTGTTTTAATATATGGCAAAGCTGAATTTCAACATTATTTCATTATTACTTAGAGACCCCCTCGAAAATGAGATGGTTCATCTCAAGGGACTATCCCATTTAATAAATTCAAATTCACATGATCCTTCATAATTCAAATTTTCAGCATTTTAAAATGATTAATGATTATTGCGCTCAAATGTTTGGTTTAATGCAAACTCACATCATTCAATAGTGAACAGATCTAATTACTTGAACTCTAAGTTGATCTCTATGACAGTATATACTACGTTAATTTCACATTTCTGTAATTTCTCCTGTTGTTTTCATAGGTGACATTCACGAAGAGGAAGTTTGGACTAATGAAGAAGGCGTATGAGCTCAGCGTTCTGTGTGATTGTGAAATAGCCCTGATTATCTTCAACAGCTCCAATAAGCTCTTCCAGTACGCCAGCACAGACATGGACAAGGTCTTGCTCAAGTACACTGAATACAACGAACCTCATGAGAGCAGAACCAACTCAGACATTGTGGAAGTAAGTGGCTGGACATCAAAATGGCGAAAAATGGTCCACAAATTCAAGATAACTGGTTAAATATTGCTGCATAATTAAATATTATGTTAGTTATACAATGTTTTTGTAGCGCTGAGCATTATAACCAATCACACATTCCTGTTGAGCTCACGAACCAATCAGAGGCATTAAGATTAGAAAATGACATGCCATGTCTCTAAACACAACTTAAATGAAAAAAAAATAAATAAATAAATAAATAAATATAAATATATAAATATAA
>CAIGQW010053631.1:23282745-23343301 GCA_903798125.1 Danio choprae | reverse complement strand
CTATTAATCAACATTTAATTGAGTTTTAATAGTATTTTCATTGAAGGGTTTATTTGGATAAATTAAATAAGTATTTCACAAGGAAAAATAGGGCGACACGGTGGCTTAGTGGTTAGCACTGTTGCCTCACAGCAGGAAGGTCTCTGGTTCTGTGTGGAGATTGCATGTTCTACCTGTGTTCGTGTGGGTTTCCTCCGGGTGCTCCGGTTTCCCTCACAGTCCAAAGACATGCGCTATTGGTGAATTGAATAAACTAAATTGGCCATAGTGTATGAATGAGTGTATGGGTGTTTCCCAGTACTGGGTTGCAGCTGGAAGGGCATCCGCTGTGTAACACATATGCTGGATAAATTGGCGGTTCATTCCGCTGTGGCGAACACTGATGAATAAAGGGACTACGCC
This sequence comes from Danio choprae, assembly GCA_903798125.1. Lineage (NCBI taxonomy): Eukaryota > Metazoa > Chordata > Actinopteri > Cypriniformes > Danionidae > Danio > Danio choprae. Next base: position 23,342,899 of record CAIGQW010053631.1, on the reverse strand, counting down.
GAAGGAAAATGAATGAATAAATGAATGAATGAAGCAAAAATAAAAGCGAGGCTGATATATTTACTGTACTTATAAAAATTGTACATTTGTAAACATAAAAATGACACTTGAAACCAATATGAGGTTCAAATATGGGTATAATAATAATAATAATAATAATAATAATGAGAAATGTAATTTCTGTCTTTGCTGCATATTTAGGCAGCACATGAAGTTCAAAAGCAGAATTAAATATATTAATTGTACATTAACTACCAGTATTAAAGTGCATTTACACTAGTGCATTTTCATATTTAAATGGTATTTTAGGCTACGTTTGCATGACAACGATGAAGCCAAAATGGAAAAGATTTCCCCTTGCATTTTAAAAGTTTCACATTTACATGACAATGTTTTCAAAACGATCCATGTTTGCACATCCGTGAAAATGACCATAAACACTGCGTCGCTAATGTTATCTCACAGCAATGTGTAACTTTCAGATTTATTAGCTTATTTGCATGAATTCGTACATTTTAGTATGATTTACTTATCCCCCAATGGCGGTTGGGTTTAGGGCTGGAGTTTGATGCCACGCCTCCTTTTAAAAATTAATTTAATTTTAAAACTTATTTAAATTTGTATTAATTAGCCACTAAACTGACAAAAACGGGAAATGGTTACGTTTCTTCGTGAGATCAGACTGGTATTGCTTATGACAGACCCTTATGACAGGCCACCTTGGTCCTGAAGGAACGTTGTTTCGTTTCACTGTGTACTAACTGTATATGGTTGAAATGACAATAAAAGCCTACCTGACTTGACTTGACAAGCAATAGTCCAGTAGATCAGTTAGATAGCAATTGAACATAGCAAAAGTTAACATTTCAGGGCTGAAACAGAATATTAGTGTTACCAAACTAAAATGGGATGTTAATTGTTTATGTGTCGAAGATCCCGTAGTGTGGACGCCAGGCGTAACCATAATGTGTTTTAAAACTAAAACTCACTAGTGTAAACGCCACCTTAAACCATGCATGCATCCAATTCAATATGCTTCTGTGCAAATTCAAAACAGCATTGCTGTTCACACATATCTGCCATGACGTTTTACAGTAGTGATTCATTCTTAGTGTTATGATCCATATCTTATAGAACAGGAACATGAATGGGCTTTAACAGATTACATTATTGCCTGTAGTAACAGTATCATCTGGAGTTGCGGGCTGCATTTATCGTTGCTGTAATGCAGTTAGCAAACAGCTGGGTCACGTTTCAACCGTGCAGGATGGAGTAATTACAGATCACTGTCTTCTGTGAGGCATGTGCTCAAATTGCGTCTTCATTTTCACATGCATTTGCCCCATTTACAATTAGCGTGACTCTATAGCCAAGGTTATTCAGTGCGTTTTGTTGCCATGTACAGTATAAGCAACTGTCATTTGTCTTTACATTTGTTAATGAAGAATTTTCATCTAAATGTTTAGAATATGTCTAGATACGAATGTTTACAACGTTTTATGTTGCAAAAATAGTCTCTTATGCTCACTCTACCCATATAGAAATCTGATATATGGTAATATATGCAAATAACAGATATGACATATATATAATGACAAGTTCATTTTTGGATTTCAAATATATAATATATGTCATAGATTCAACATATATTTCAAAATAACTATTGTAATTATGAATATGAACATGCAGTATATGTTCAAATATACAGTACTGTGCAAAAGTCCTAAGCAGTTATTAGTTGGCCTAATACTCTGGCACAATATATAATCAATCAGTCTCTTTATTAAAAAACAAGCAGAAAATATAGGAAATATGTGCAAAAAAACAACAACAACAGCCCGACATTTCCTCTTCAATCAAAAGTCTATGTTTAATGTGGCTTGGCACCAACCACAGCTTGAACTGTTTTGTTCTAATTGTCCTGACGTTTTCTGAAATAATGTGTTGTGTAATATCAAGCTTCTTTTAGCACTTTCTAGTGTACTTCTTTAGGTTTAGAGTGTCATATCTTTCTTTTTCTGTCCAGGTGATCTCATACAGCCTCTATAATATTCAGGTCTGGACCATGTGGAGGCCATTTTTATGACTTTCTGTGTTTCTTCAGCTGTTTTCTTTCCTCAAATAGGATTTCACTGCAATTAGTGGATCATTATCATGCTGAAAATAAAAACTATTCCCACTGAGATCTTTCCAGAAGGAATGGCATTAAAACCTATCTGTACTTTTCAACATTCACAACTCCATCAATTCAGACAATATTGCTAACAACACTGGTAGAAATGCAGCTCAAGCCTGGACAAACAGCCTCTCTCCAACATTGTCTTTCACGTCTTAAACAATTAAACCAAAATAATTAAAACTCTAAGCTAACCTAACTCCTATTCTAACAAACCATACATCAGCTGAAAGATAATTTATTCACTCTGTATAAATATCAATAAAAAAACAAAAACAGACAAAAATAATTACACTTATGACCATATACCATCAGTAAAACAACGGATTTAATGTTGCACAGTACTGTATTTCATATATATGTTGATTTATGGTCATATATAAGATTTCCATATGGCATTCATTTTGATTAGAAACATTTTTGATTGGTAGTGCATGCGTTTTTGTTAGTTACAAAGGTATTTATTGATTGATTGATTTGTTGTTTGTGCAACTCCGGATGCTACTGCTGACCATGAGACCATCTGTCCCAGAGATATTAGGTTTCATCTAAATGATGAATGTTTAAATTTGCAGCGTGTTTCTTTTTTATCTGTAGCTAAATGCTGCAGCTGAAGTCATGTGATCAGATTTTCTGTGGTGTGGTGCTAATTGGTTGTAGCTAAAAATAAGGATCCAGACTTATCCAACATTCATATGGAGGAAACCTGAGATACTATCAGTCACAGACTTGGCACTGTTGGCGAACACTGCTCTCATTAGACTCCATAAATCACTAATCGCTTGCGTGTACCAGATATTTCTGAATCAACGTTATGCTGGTTTCATATTAGCATAGCGCAATGCTTTAGTACTGTGGTTGGGTTTCACAGTAGGGTATATTGACATGTGATAGGGCTGTGTAATATGACGATATACTGTATAATGTATGGACAAAATAAAATGACTATCGTTTACATTGTGGTGCCACAAAATACATAGTTTTTGGTCATTTTTTTAATAGTTTATATAAGTGCAATATTACATGCCATTACAGGAATGCAGACAGAAACATGCATTGAGAGAAAGTTAGCTTGAAAGTACAATTCTTACATTTAGCATTGTATTATGTTCTATTTTTGTATTAAATCTGTAATCATTCATTTTTTGAAAAGTGCTTCATATTTTATTAATATAAATGTAATATTTCTACATTTTTCATCAAACATTTGCCCTGAACATCTAAATAAAGTGAGAAATATGATCACATATGAATGAGTACATTTCTTTACATGTAGTCAGTATATTAATTAAAGTCAGCAAACTATTAATTGATTGAGTTTACAGAAATTGTACTGTATTATGATATATATATATATATATATTGTTATCAGGGAAGTCAACTTTAACTAACTAACTAACTAACTAACTATATCATTAACATAATTGTCTCAGGTCTAGTTCTCTCATGTCTTCCACTATCACCATTCTTCTCTTTATTGTTATATATATTTTTTTGTAGCTCTTTTGTAGGACTTCTGTTTGTCTGTAGATATATGCCAAATTCAATAATTCAACACATCGTGATAATGAACATGCACAGTTTTGATATCATGGGCACTTAAAAATATTGAGTAACTATTTATTGTTTAATCTTTTAGAGTGCCTTTTAATAATATTCAGATTGTTGTATTTCAGAGGTTGTTCATCACAGCACCGAATGCTTGAAGGCGTAATAGGTTCAGACATTGATATTTCATCATGTGTTAATCTGCACCGACAAACCCTAATGAGTTAATTGAACTCGTCTGATTGAGTAAACTCGTTCCCTCGGTTTAATTGAGTAATGGGATATTCACCTATACCGCATGTCTTTGGACTTGTGGGGGAAACCGGAGCACCCGGAGGAAACCCACGCAAACACGGGGAGAACATGCAAACTCCACACAGAAATGCCAACTGACCCAGCCGTGGCTCGAACCAGCGACCTTCTTGCTGTGAGGCGAATCTGCTAATCACTGCGCCACCGTGAGGCCCTGTACTTAACATATTAAGTTCAAAATTATTTGGTGTTAATTTGACTCCACTTTTAATTAAACCTAAACTAATTTAAAAGGTTTTATTTTAATTTAGTACAATTAATTCTTAATTATTTTGATTCTTAGGTTATGTTTTGACTACATTATGCATGCCAAACAGAAATAAGCAATGCACTGCATGTTCAATTTAATTATTCAAATTAATATTTCAATTTAATTAACTTACGACATTGAAATGTCTGACTATTTATAGGCCTTTTGTTGGTTAACTCTGTACAGTAAGACTTCATTTGTTAATATCAGATAATTGAATAACTGAAGTCAGTGTAATGATAACAACAAACGCATTTATTGATCTTAGCTGATGTTAATTTCTTAGTTTACACATTAAAATCCCAAGTCGTAATCGCTTAAGTAAATTGAGTTAATAACTAATAAAATCCAGGTGTAGTGTTGAATTAATTTGATCATACAACTACAATATGGCTATTTTTCACTGTTGATTTTAATGCTAATGTTTACTACACTGTAAAAAAATATCTGTTAATTAACAGTTTCCGTATTTTGTGATTCACAAGTGTTTTCCACTTATTTACGGTTGTGAATTGCATTATGGGATGTAAAAACACTCTCTCTAAAAACTTTTGATGAACTCTACAGTTTAACAAAGTGACTTTTATTGACATTTTAGTAGTTTGAAATAATATAATGTATAAGAAATAATATATAGAGAAATAAATCTGTAAAATAACAGAAAATGTACTAGCAGTTTATTAAAAGCTTTTGTACCATAATATACAGTACAACCATACTATACAACACCAACTCAGACAATATATCACTTTAAACTATTAGAAATGTTAATAAAGGTCACTTTTTTTTACTTTTTTTAAAAGCAGAAATAAACACAAAATCTCACAATATGGAACACGAAATATGTTTTTTTACGGTGTAGGTCAATATCGTGATAGTACCAAAGTACAGGTATAAACACTTCAGCAATTAATTTTCAGCAAGAAAATCTGACATTAGCAGAATCCTGTGAAACTTTTATTCATCAACTTTTATTGGAGGTCTACAATTGGAGGATGCACATTGTTATCACTGAATGAGCACCTCAGAAAATGCATCGACTTCACCAACATCCTATTGCCATCAAATACGGTTAACTTTGATTCTGTAAGCATTTGAAGGAAGATCCAGTCGTATTAGTCAAAATGTTGTCGTGATTTCCTTAATAATATCTAGTATTTAATTAGACTTGGACTTATAGAGAGTTAGAGCCTCACTTGAACTCATTAACCCCTATCTGGGTCATATAAAGTAATATAGGGCCCAGTTATATAATATTAAAACACAGAGCTTACAGCATTACAGACCCCTAAGGATGAGATAAACGTCTGATCTCCATCAACACTCATAAGGGCTCTTAAACTGCTGCAAAATTGTCATCTGTCTACTGTACCTCACTGTTGCTTTAACAGTCGAGTGTCCTGTAATATGTATGTAAATTTTCTATATGGATAGAAATACCTTGATTTGCATTTGCCAGCATGAGAGTGGAACACTGCATCCCATAATGCAATGCTCTCAGCTTGACCTTCCATTTCCTGTGTGATGTGAAATAACAGGGTATAGCAGCTGCTGAATTAAACATGGACTATGATGAGGTCACAACACAATAATAACATTCTGCTTTTTTAAACATTTATAATGCATGGTGTTATGTAGAGGAGTACTGTTTTTTATTGGCTTGCAATTCAAACTTGCTTGTACAACCCCAAATCAGAAACATTTGGGACAGTATGGGAAACGGGCAGCACGGTGGTGCAGTGGGTAGCGCTCTTGCCTCACAGCAAGAAGGTCACTGGTTCGAGCCTCGGCTGGGTCAGTTGGCATTTCTGTGTGGAGTTTGGATGTTCTCCCGGTGTTCACCTGGGTTTTCTCCGGGTGCTCCGGTTTCCCCCACAGTCCAAAGACATGGTGAGGTATAGGTGAATTGGGTAAGCTAAATTGTCCGTAGTGTATGTGTGTGAATGGAAGTGTATGGATGTATCCCGGTGATGGGTTGCAGCTGGAAGGGCATCCACTGGGTAAAACATATGCTGGATAAGTTGGCGGCTAATTCCGCTGTGGCGACCCCAGATTAATAAAGGGACTAAGCCGAAAAGAAAATTAATGAATGAGAATGGGAAATGTAAATAAATAAAGAGAGTAGTGATTTCTAAATTGACTTTGACTTGTGTTTCATTGTAGACAATACAACAAACATTTAAATTTGACAATTTCAATAATTTTCTCACATATTTGTTGGCAAACTGGCGATCATCGGCTTATCTTTGCTCCTTTGCTTGGATGCTGCCTTTGTACCAAATCATAATTACAATCACCTGTTGACATCACCTGTTTCAAATCACATCATTATTTCACCAATTTACCTGATTACTAGCCCTAAACTGCTCCTGTCCCTACTTTATTTGGAATGTGTTGCAGGTCTGAATGACAGGAAAGGATGTATATTTACAAATGAAATGAAGTTGACCAGACAAAGACACGCTCTTATCTCTCTGACTCTTGCACCAGGTTGCACATTTGCACTATAGACACTTTCTTAATCACTCCATGTCTCTTGGAAACATTGTGCATTTTAAATTGTGCTTCATACAGGTGAGTGGGCTTGACAAACCACCTGTAAAAACACTGTAGAAACACTCTTCTCTCTTATGCACCTGACACTTTATTTAAACTCCATCTTACAAGGACTCAATAAGGAAAACGATGTATACTATAAATGTAATATAGTTTGTTGTTGTGGGAAGAAGAAGACAGGGTCGGCCATTCAGGTAAGTAAATTTCCTTTATTTTAAAATTTGCACAACACACGTAGCTGTGTGTGTGTGTGTGTGTGTGTGTGTGTTTGCTGTCTTTCTCCTCGGCTCCTCCTTCTCTTCTCTTAAGAAAGGTGTCTCTCTGGTCCAATCACTAGAATAAACAGGTGTTATTTATTGTTTCTGATTGGCCCGCTGACTAGCCGCCGGGCTCTGAGCACGCTCTCCCCCCTCATTGGGTGTTCGATCATGCTCACCTCTCCACAGTACAATATTAAACCTTAAGTACCTCTTTTGGCACAATATTCACCTTTAAAACCTCTCTTGCACAATATTCTGCACAACATTGTTCAGTCTCATGTAAAAGTACTTGTATAGCCTGTCTTATGTCTATAGTTAAGTATCTTATAGTACATGTTAGTTATGCATAATGTTTTTTTTTTAAGTAGCTCTTATGTCCAGTGTTGTGTTTGTATTTATGATTAATTTATGTAGCACCGTCGTCCTGCGAGACACAACGTTTCGCTCCTCTGTATGTCCACACATTTTATTATCACATATTTTGTGTTCATATTGTCTGCAATGAAATACAAGTCAAAGAAAATTTGGAAATTACAACTTTCACTTTTTATTTGCGTTTTCCATACTCCAAACTTTTTCTGATTTGGGGTTGTATTATACTTATCTGTCAGTGATGTTATGACTCTTCCATGTTTTCCATATTAAAAAAAAAAATCGGGGCTGTATATCAGTATACAGTTTTCATTTAGTAAAAGAAAGAATAATAAAAAGTGTGTGCGTGTGTGCGTGCGTGCGTGCGTGTGTGTGTTTTTGTGACATGTCCGGACACAAATCTCTATAATGACATAGGTATGACACAGGTATTACAAAAAGGAGGTGAAATATGAGGACATTGCTGACATCCTCATTTCTCAAAAAGCTTATAAATCACACAGAATGAGTTTATTCAGAGAGTAAAACTGTACACAGTCTCCTGTGATGGTTTGGTTTAGGAGTAGGGTGGGGTTAGGCCAATACAATATAATATTTGGACAGTATAATGTAATGTGTACCCATTTTTCACAAAAATAAACGTGTGTGTGTGTGTGTGTGTGTGTGTGTGTGTGTGTGTGTGTGTGTGTGTGTGTGTGTGTGTGTGTGTGTGTGTGTGTGTGTGTGTGTGTGTGTGTGTGTGTGTGTGTGTGTGTGTTGCCAGCAGATTACTCTTATTTACAATTAAAGTCAAATTATTAGCCCTCCTGTGAATTTTCTTTTCTTTTTTCAAATATTTCCCAAATGATCAGAGCAAGGAATTTTTCCACAGTATTTCCTATAATATTTATTCTTCTGAAGAACCTCTTAATTGTTTTATTTCGACTAGAATAAAGCAGTTTTTAATTTTTTAAAACCATTTTAAAGTCAATGTTATTACCCCCCTTAAGCATTTTCTTTTGCCTAATTAACCTAATTAAGCCTGTAAATGCCACTTTAAGCTGAACACTAGTATCTTAAAAAATATCTAGTAAATTATTATTTACTGTCATCATGACAAAGATAAAAGAAATCAGTTATTAGAAATGAGTTATTAAAACTATTATGTTTAGAAATGTGTTGAACAAATCTTCTTTATGTTAAACAGAAATTGCGGAAAAATGTACAGAGGGGCTAATAATTCTGACTTCAACTGTATTTTACTTACAGATATTAAGAATCATGGTGAATGTTAGATATTCAATGGTGTCATAATGTCCATTTTTTGTTCTCTCTCTTCAGGTGCTAAATAAAAAGGAACACAGAGGTTGTGACAGTCCAGATCCAGACACCTCATATGTTCTAACCCCTCACGCAGAGGAGAAATATCAGAAGATTAATGAAGAGTTTGACAATATGATGAGAAATCACAAAATTGTAAGTAACATTTTGTAAATGTTTTTCACCTTATCATCACTGTTAAGTACACAACTAACTAATCACCTTAAGTCTTAAAGGGATAGCACACCTAAAAGGTAAAATGGTCATCTTTATTTTATTCCAAACGTGTTTGAGTTTCTTTCTTATTTTGAACACATAAAACATTTCTGAAGAATGTTGGAAAACTATTAACTATGTATGTCAGTGGCTGTTCCCACAGTTTCCAACATTCTTCAAAATATCTCTCTTTTTTGTGTTCATCAAAAGAAAAAAAAAACTTGGAACTTCTTAAGAGTGAGTAAATGGTGAGTATATTTAAATTTTTAGGTGAACTATAACAGGCGGCATGGTGGCTCAGTGGTTAGCACTGTCTCCTCACAGCAAGAAGGTCGCTGGTTTGAGTCCCGACTGGGCAAGTTGACATTTCTGTGTGGAGTTTGCATGTTCTTCCCATGTTCATGCGGGTTTTCTCCGGCTTTAAAAACTCTTTCAGTTGAGTTTTACATTTTTTTTATCCATTCAGCCCATCTCCGGGTCAGGCAGGAGCATTTATAGCATAGCTTAGCATAAATTATTGAATCGGATTAGACCATTAGTATCTCATTCAAAAATAAAGTTTCAATAATTTTTCTATTTAATTCTTGACTCTAGTTACATTGAGTACTAAGACTAACAGAAAAGTAAAAGTTGCTATTGTCTAGGCCGATATAGGAACTATGTTCTCATTCTGGCGTAATAATCAAGAACTTTGTTGCCATGGCACGGCTGAAGCAAGCAGAATGATATTATCCAGCATCTGAAAATAATACCCAGAACCAACACTGTAAAAAATCTGGGTTCCACACAATTGATTTGTGTTGGGACAACATGAAGGAATTAAGTAACCTTAATAGTTTTTACAAATTTAAGTGGGGGGCCTCACAGTGGCGCAGTGGGTAGCACGTTCGCCTCACAGCAAGAAGGTCCCTGGTTCGAGCCTTGGCTGGGTCAGTTGGCATTTCTGTGTGGAGTTTGCAAGTTCTCCCTGTGTTGGCGTGGGTTTCTTCCGGGTGCTCCGGTTTCCCCCACAAGTCCAAAGATATGCGGTACAGGTGAATTGGCTAGACTAAATTGTCCGTAGTTTATGAGTGTGAATGGGTGTGTATGAATGTTTCCCAGTGATGGGTTGCAGCTGGAAGGGCATCCGCTGCGTAAAACATATGCTGGATAAGTTGGCGGTTCATTCCGCTTTGGCGACCCCAGATTAATAAAGGGATTAAGCCGAAATGAAAATGAATGAATGAATGAATAAACATAAATCCATTTAAAACTCAAGAATTGTGCTGTTTCAGCTCATTTTAAATAAGTAGTTTGAACAAGCAGCAAACATAATTTTTTTGAGTGAAGACCTACAATAGGAAAAGGATTAAAACTCTTCATTTTTGTTGGTTATGCTAATGGTCTAATCAGATTCAATGATCTATGCTAAGCTAAGCTAAAAGTGCTCCCGCCAGACCCAGAGATCGGCTGAATGGATTAAAAAATGGTAACCATTTAACTCTAGGGGAGTTAAAAAATTATTACCCAATACCTTAGCTACCACGTAGCAATAATCTTATAATCACTATTTAGATTTTAGGCTAAATATACAAATACTGAATATTGACATTTTAAATGTTGTTTAAGCTTCATATTTCTCTCTATATTTCTTTACATCAGCCAGTCACTTTGAGTCACCAGAGTTTCTCGATGCCATTGACTTTGCCCGTCACCAACCCCATCACCCTGTCCTACAGTACAAACAGCTCACTGGACACCCCGGTGACCCTTAGTGGGACAAACATACTGTCTCTGTCCTCCAACACCCTCCAGACCACCAACGGCACTGCTGGCATCGGTCAGTATCTACAGTACATTATATTCAAATATTAGTGAATGCGATACTATCATCACCATGATGTCATAGCAGTGTTGTGGTGTGCAATGGATGTACCATGATATGTTTTGAGATTGCCTGAAATACCATGTGGTTGATGAATATGGTAATCATTTATTATGACTAAAACATAGTGGCAGAGAGAGCTCAAACCAGGGCTGAACGATACTGGACCATTTATTTATTTAATGCTATTAAAATAAACAGGTCAAAGATAATTTTCAGTTCTAGTTAATTCTAACTCAGACAAAAAACCAAAAAAACATGTCAAGGTGCAAACATTTTAGTATTTAAAACTTTACGAGTGAGTAAAAATCTCATATCTCAATCAGATATTTTGACTCTGATTGGCTGTTGTCATTTTCCTCTCTCGTCTCGACTCCCGCCATTAGTATTTGGGCCTTTGGGCCGCTGGGTGCCGCTATGTGGGGAAAGTTAGGACGATTCTAAAAGCCTACGCCATTTTGGGGCCCCCAGAGTTATTATTAGAGAGTCCAAGCAAACATCACCACCCCGCTCTTCAAGAATGTTGTCATTGGGCCCATGCTGGCCAACGGCGCCCCTGCTCCAGCCAATAGCAGAACAGCAACTTCTGAGGAGGTGGGGATAAAGGTAGTAAGGCCCCATCTTATTGGTCAAATTTAGATAATCATCCAATGCGTAAAACAAATGTCATTTATCACACGTCTGCGATATGTATATTGCTATGTTAAGAAAACACAAGCAAATATTAAAACACTAACAAATTTAGAAAACACCTTCATCAGTTTGACAACATGTGCATACGCAAATTCTTACAACACATGCAAATACAGAAAAATGCTGCAAATAGCGAAGACCACAACTGAATTGTGTTGAGGGACCCCAAATTTCATGAACATGAAAATCTGAGAGGTGACTTTTTTGTTTATTTTAACATCCTGGTTGTATAGTTCTTCATTCCCAGTGGCAAACTTTGACATTGACGTCAAAAATGAAAATCAATTTGATGTGAAAACCTTGACGTCCATTTGACATCCACACGTTGATGCCCTTTTGACCACCAACTTACAACAACACAAAAAGTATTATAATATAAGAGTTATATAATTACAAATGTACACAGAATTTTTGTATCCCTACAGTTATGTAATCTACATTGATGTCATGTTTTTGACACCAATGTTAGATGTCAATTTGATGTAATTTTGGTTATCAGTTGACATCAAATTAATTTGCATTTCTGACATGTTTTTGGACATTTTTTATGTTGTTTTGACATAGGTCATCTGGAGCGTTTGTATATTTTTAGCCCAAATACTCTGACGAATTGCACAATTCATGTTAAATGAAGTGTTATTTTATTGCCATGTAAGCAAGAGTTAATCCGCGATCACACTAGACTTTGAGCTTGCGAAATCGTACGGCGCTGTGAAAAGGGGGGCAGGATTAAACAAGATGATTAGACATTAAAAAAGCGAGCAATTGCTACATATTTTAAATCTCCTATTGGTCTCATTGCTCTTAATCACGTGATGTGATTTCACAGGTCAGAGTTTAACAAGCAGAGTTCACAGACATGCAAAACTTTTCACACAAAGCTTGTGTTTCCGGTCTGCCACATTGACATGTGTATGAATGGAAGTCTATGGGGGGAAAAGTGCAGTGTAACCACAGCTTTATTCCCAGAACTAAAAAATACACAAACAACAAGGAACCGTACAAGCATTTCTGAAAGGAACGCAGTGTGCAACACCAAACAACTTCCCTCCACAAAGGATTATGGGGGCCCAATCAGTTGAACCCTTCAAAATCCTGGCCAGTTTTGAGCACTTTGGTTTGGAACAACACTTCAATATGGCTACCCTGATTGTTTTTTTTTTCCAATATGCACATCGGAATGTCATATATCCCATTTGAAACACACAACATCTCTAAATGGATTGAGTTTATGCCGTGTGTTTGGCTAATTAGATATTTGTGTTAAAGAACAGTGGACTGTAAGTGGCCAGTGACTATGCGAATCAGTCAGACACATTTTAAAATGAAACAATTTAGAACTAATAACTGTAGGGGGGAAAGAAACAGTTTAAGATGAAACTTTTTACTTTAATTTCGGACCTTAGATATAAATATTTCATGTTTAAGATGTGAAAAGACTTTTGAATTTTGATATTTTGAAAACCCATGGACCCTTTTCACAAGAATTGTCTTTAAAACACTATGAATAATCTCAATTTCTTTAGGTTTTTAATATCTTGATTTTTTTATGTATGTACATTTATATAGCTATACATGTATTATATCATATTTGCATTATATTACAAAAAAAAACTAGTTCAATTCAATTCATCTTTATTTCTATAGCGCTTTTACAATGTAGATTGTGCCAAAGCAGCTTAACATAGAAGTTCTAGTAAATTGAAACTGCGTCATTCCAGTTTTCAGAGTTAAAGGTCAGTTTAGTTCAGTTCAGTGTAGTTTAAATTTCACTGCTGAAAGTCCAAACACTGAAGAGCAAATCCATCGATCCGCAGCTTCACAAGTCCCAAACCAAGCAAGCCAGTGGTGACAGTGGCGAGGAACAAACTTCACCAAGTGACAAAAGTGAAGGAAAAAAAACCTTGAGAGAAATCAGGTCCTGTTGGGCACGACCATTTCTCCTCTGGCCAAACTTCTTGTGCAGAGCTGCAGACTAGGCGTCAGGGGCTGGAGAACTGTGGACATCCATCGTGGAGAAACTGCAGGTGTGAGTAGGTCACCGGCGGGTGTACAGGATGGCCCACGAGATCAATACGGAGAGTCGTCTGTCACTGGGGTCTTTCAGGAATCGTCTCATGCTCTCCACTCCATGACTGCCACAGCATCTGCTCAGGATACGGCCTGGTCCAGGGTTATGGAGAGCTCTAGAAGTCCTCTATGGTTGGCATCATCTCTTCACAGGACTTGAATCACATCAATGACGCTGAGCAATCTTTACGCTGAGGCCTCGGGATGAGTATCCCCAGGTGGAAATGGAGAACAAAGAAAACAATTAGCGTAGTGCTAATTACCACTTATGAGAGGTGTTTCTAAAGCAGGACAGTAAATTAGCATCCTCTCTTCTGTTAGCCGTTATCAGTCTCACACAACTGTTTTTCCTTTTTTTTGAGAGTCGTAAAAACACTATTGTGGATTTTCTTTTTTATTATTTGAGCAAATAGGAATACAAAGAGAATGGGTGTGTATGGAGGTTTCCCAGAGATGGGTTGCAGCTGGAAGGGCATCCGCTGCGTAAAACATATGCTGGATAAGTTGGCGGTTCATTCCGCTGTGGCGACCCCAGATTAATAAAGGGACTAAGCCGAAAAGAAAATGAATGAATGAATAAAAGTTTCATGTTGTTAAGAATCTAAATAATGAAATGTCTGACACTCTTTTTTTGTCAGTAGAGGGTTTTCTTTGCTACATTATTCTGTTTTTTTTGCAAGCCAAATGTGTTTTTTCTTTCAAATTTTGATCTAAATGCACAGCCATATAAATATTGACTGAGATTTACTATCTGCTGTTATTTAGTGTACGTTTGAGCCCCTACAGTGAACAAATTCTTAAACTTTTTATTGGATTTAGTTTGTGTGCCGCGGACACAGAATTGTGTTTACTTGTCTGTCAATTTTAGGTGAACCTCAGGTACGTGCATTTCAATCATCAACTGACAGTCAAATGACACTTTCGCTTTTGTCAAGGCATGTTGAAAATAGACATCAAAATGGGCCAGAATATATGGATTAATTAGATCTATTATACAATTAGACTTGGCTGTGGTCTTTTTGAGCCCACCGAACACCCTAGCCGAGGTTATAAATAGGCTTCTTGTATTAAAATCCACACTACAAACGTCATATTTGCAAGAAAATGTAGAAATAATTTGTGAGTTCGATGTCAAATATAATTTATTCAATGTAAATACATACTGTTACTTAAAAAACCCAGATTTCACAAGCATTTTAAGAAATGTAGGAGTATTTAAATGTATTTTATAGTGTTTTTATCTGTGGTTCAGTGTGATGGGAAACAAAAACAGTCATTACATAGAGCTCGCTGTGTTTTATTTCCCAGCTGCTCCTGGTACAGTTTATAAAAAACTTCCATATTCAATCAGTTCCACTGATGCCAATGGAATCTATGGAACTCTTTTGGTTGTTCGGGATTTGACGACTTGATTATTTGTACACAATAATAACTGGCAATAAATATGTTACTCACTTCCATTGCGGTCAGTGTTATTAATCCTCGGAGGTACGTTTTATTTGTTTCATGTATAAGTAATTGTTAACTAGGTCAAGCACCTCAGCTAGCAGGATGTGAATTCTTTGATGATGCTTGTGGTGTGTTTCCTCATCACCACAAAGCATGCAGAGTTGACTTTGTTCCCGCTTAGATTTTTTTGTAGTGCACAGTACATCTGAGTTCACTTCTGCAAGGGTCCTGCATAAGGTTTTGACTTACATTAGAAATATCGAATTACATTTTTTAAAAATAAATGTTTCGCATTAGCATAGTTGCAAAGACGAGACGGTATCATTTAGCTTTGTTTTATCATTTTAGCTTTTTATCATTTATGCTTTTTTTTAAAGCAAGACACCGCAGCATTTTTGGCATGACAAGCTCTGAAATGTTATGTTTAAAAATGCTAATTAGGCATTGATAAATTAAATATGTGCTTATTTGCACATAAAGAAAATGGCTTGTGTTTTAACTTAAAAATGTGTTTTGTTTTTTAAAATGTGTGTTTTAACTTGGAGGGAAACAATGGAGGGAAAAAGGACTCACAATTGTAAGTTTATATAACCCAATTCTGCAAGAAAATTGAAAATTGCTTAAGTTAAAGGTTTTCACATTTTGAGTAGGCTTGCAATTTTTTTTATAATCACTTCATGATTCAGAAAACACTGAGAACAGCCAGGGACGTTTTAAAACAATAAAATATTGTATATCATCATGCATATTATGCATGAACAAATCCCTTCAGTGAATAAAAGACCAAACTGCCAAACTGAACATTAAAAGTGTATGTATGTAAGTATGTGTGTATATATATATATATATATATATATATATATATATATATACTGTGTATATACATATATATACATACTGTGTATATATATATATATATATATATATATATATATATATATATTAGGTATGGAAATCACAGGTTAACTCGGGATATTATCACAGTATTTTGCCTCTGATATTAATATACTGTATCACAATATCAGTGATTCTGCAATATATTGATGTCACAAGAAAACCATTCACAATATATCACGATATTTGTAAATGAATGAGAATAAATGCATCAAAAAGTTATAAGATGCATTTCTTTTATTAACAGTACATGCTTTATAGAATTGAATCAACGTAAAACAAGCACACAGCTGTCAAACAAGCTTAAAAATGCAGATGTGCAGAGAGACGTTTGTGACTGTAAGGGCTCATCTCTAAATTAGTCACAGCAGCAGCAGCAGCATCTTATTTTGTAGAATATACATTTAAGAAAACACTGTCAAAATATCAATTTATTTGCTTTCTAGTTTTCTGTAAACTTAAGACACTTATTACGACTTGGCCAATTTATTTGATGAATATTAAGCTTAGCCCTGGTTTATTTTTAATCATGCAAAATCATGCAATTCCACTAGATGAATATTTTAATATAAGAACAGTAACTGATCAGAATGCTCATAAAGGTGAGCACAGACTCCTCTGAGCTCCTATAATGTCTCCAGCAGTGAAAAACATTAGTTATTTACTCATCAAATTAAAAAGTCATTTTGCCAAAGTTTTTATAATATCATCTACAAGATTTCCCAAGGTGTGTAAGGGTTAAATAAACGCAAGGCCCATCAAATGATATATTCATGTCCTATTGATATCTTTATCTAATATAAATGTTGGCAGAATGAAGTAGCTTGAGCACATATTCCTGTATGAAGCCTCACAGCACTGACCGCGGGCACACGTGATCTCCTTTATAGAGCAATCATTCATTCATTCATTCATTCATTTTCATTTCGGCTTAGTCCCTTTATTAATCTGGGGTCGCCACAGCGGAATGAACCGCCAACTTATCCAGCATATGTTTTACGCAGCGGATGCCCTTCCAACTGACCCAGCCGAGGCTCGAACCAGCGACCTTCTTGCTGTGAGGCGAACGTGCTATCCACTGCGCCACCGTGAGGCCCTATAGAGCGATCAGGTAAAGTGAAAGCGGGTCTGTGAGGGAGAAACTTGCGGAAGATTCCGGGAGAGCTGGAATTGTCTGAAACGCACAAATACCATACAAATTGGTCCAGCTTGAAAAAGAAAGTATCCATATGCCTGAGATTTTCACCATTCCAATGGCTCATCTGTCAGTGGTGTAAATGACACTGCTGCGTCTCTGATATATTGTTCATCCGCAGTTAGCTGGGTGTTACAGTCAAAGCCGAACTGCTGCAGTCAGTGTAAGACTGATGAATTCATTCTAATCTTTAGTACATTTAGACAAATATCGATACTTGGCACCAGAGTATTGATGTATCGCGGCCGGAAATACCATGATATATCGGCATATCAATATTTTGTCCCACCCCTAATATATATAAGGTAGGCAACATTTGAAATGGATCAAAAAGTTTTTGTTGTTTTAATGTTCAAAAACAAGAATTGGTGTTGTTCAATAGTTTTATGACAACTTTGATGAAAAGATTTCATCCACTTCAAATGTTGACTACTGTATATAATTATGTAGGGGAGAGCGGTGGGATGAATATAACCAAGCGATTTTCTTGAAGCCCTGGCAGCATTTGATTTCCAGGCTATGACAGCACATTCAACACGCAACCCTTGATGGAGCTGCCAAATATCAGCTGATTTCTGGACCGTGTCCCGCAGTTGGCTCCAAATTTCTGTTTTTAATTGCAAAAAGTTAATTATTGTAGTGGTTCGTTTTTCCTTATTACAAGTTGTTTCTCTTTTTGTTCTCACAGTAATGATTAATCTACAGGTTATTTAGTGCAATAACACATCCTTGAGTTTACAATGTCTGAGTTTTTCAGTTTTGAAGTAAATCAGGTTTAAATGGGAAGAGTTCCTATGGGGACGAACGTAACACTGTTATTTATGTCCCACTGCTAATAGCCATATCTTATTTTTCACTTCCATATTAGAGTTTGGATTTATATGTTTTAAAAAAATATGAATGCATATTGCTAATAATAATTAAAAAAAACATAATCAAAGATTTTAGAAAATGTAACATTTAGCATTGATGGGTTGCTTTGGAAACATTTGATGGAGCTGAAATTAAAAATGAAGATGCAGTTTAATTTTTTTTTTTGCAAAAATAAAGGACAAAATATGTTTGCAGTTAACATTAACAAGGTCATAGTCGGATATATTTAAAATAAACAAGATTAAATCTAGCAAACATTGCTGTTACTTTTAACCCACCCCTGTGTAAATTTCGTCCCTGCTGATGGGGTCAAAAGTAACAATGTGCAACTTTTGTTTAAAGTGAGGTTATGTTGGAGTTGTTCTACACTGATACAGAATAACAGCTGATTTTGATAGAGCACTGTTGTGAGTTAGTTACCACAGCAAAAATATGTCTCTGTCTAAAACATTATCTTTTAAGATGAGGTTTTTATGAAAAATGGTACTTTCGTCCCCGCTCTCCCCCCATTATATAAAAATAAAGACAAATGTGTATTATAATTAAAATCTAAAGACACAATCTGGTAAAATGTCATAAAAGAAACACTTAAAGGTATTTTTGGATGTCCTATATTTTTTCTATATATTTTATATGGATGTTTTTTTCCAATAGACTGAAGCAGATGGAAAAAACACACACAATGAAAAGGCAAAAATCTCAAAATTGACTCTTTTTTGCCTGCATTGTCTTACCTTAATGCTACTTAGGTTTTAATACATTTATTCAAAGGATGTTCAACATCTGGATCAGTTTCAGGTCAAGCGTGTCAGATAATATGATAAATAGCCTAATTTTCAAACTGTAACGTTAATAAATGTTTATCAACTGGTTGACACCAAAGACGGCAGTTAATGTCATCAAAACAAACTAAACCACTCAGTATTCATTCATACTTGACAAACAATGTTGTGTCACAGCTTTGTCAGACAGATTTCATACTAAGCAGAGGAAAACAGAAGAGTTTGTTTACTCTAGTTAAAGATAATGTTATCTGACAACTGGAAAAGAATTACAGCAGCTGGACTGTTATGAGAAACTCTAATGGATTACTATCTGATCTATGTGACTGACAGATTACAGTCTTGTTTTATTTGGGCCAAAGAACGACCCTGTTTAATGACAAATACCAGTTGTCAATGTCACAAGCTTGTTTTTCCTACAGAGGGCGCTTGGTGGCCCAAAAACGCCATTCTTTTATTTGATCGCCATTCAAATTACTTCATCGTTTTTAATCTTTTACAGAAAAAAACAATCTTTGTTAGAAAGTACAATCGTAAATGTATTCGTTTATATTGCTCACTTATTTGTCGAACATAAACGTATTCTATTAAACTCAATAAAATATTTGACCATACAAAATATTGTGATTGGTCCAAACTGAGCAGCGCTGAGAAAAGTAACAGTTATCACGCGGGAATACTGACTACTTACTAGTTTAGCAGCGGTCTTGATATAACATTTATAACTGAATAAAGTCAATAAAAAAGACGGCTATTAAATAAAACACATAATTAATAGTTAAATAAACGATTGATTTTCATTTCCAGCCTACCTGACCATTTAAGGACAACTTCCGGGCCAGTAATATCTGGTCATGAATGATGCTAAACGCCGTTCTAGCAACTTGTTGTATTTAAGTAACTCATCGGTGGAGCGTTGCGGCATTGCTCATGTCAGTCGTACTAGAGTAGGAAGTTAGTGAAAGCACATGCTGTGATGTTTTCTCTGTGGTCTGAGGAGATGGATTAAACGCTGGCCCTCAGGTAGGAACACTTCCGAATTAATGATAGTTCAAATTTGCATTTATGTATTCAAATGAATAAATCTTGGACAACCTGTTTGGACTGTCCCATATAAACGTGCATGTCTTTGAGTGACTCGTTGTTTTAGAATTTTAAATATATATTGCATTTATATACCTTTTGTAAATCTTTTTATTTTGTGCAGCTGAGTAATGCCAGCGTTATGTATGTGACATTTGCAGTAAAAACTCAAAACATTAATTCACAGTGAACGAATATGAGCATTTCCATGCAAATGTCAACCTTGCCATGAAAAAAAAAAATAGCGAAACCCTTTCTAGGTTTTTTTTGTGTAGGCTTGTATTTTACAGTACTGTAAAAATACAAAAAAATTGTTGTCAATGTTTTCAAACAATTATATTTGATTTACCAAAGTCACACAAATGCTAATTTCACATGTCACGTCCATAACAGAGAGATGTCACGTCCATAACCAAGCTTTTTCCTCATAAATGTAAAATAAAATAAAATCAATAATTTTTGTTCTATAGAGAGACCACTCTTATCCTTTTGATTAGCATCATTTCTTTTGGGTTGTGCAGTTTAATTCACAGAATTTCTACAAAGTATGTATAGTAGTATTGTATACTGTAAAATCCATAACGCATCTTTATTTTCCTCATTTGAGATCTAAAATGTTTGGAGTCAACTGAGATATGTAATGTTGGGACTGAAATATAATTGACCAGGAGCCACAGAACACATGTGATTTGTAGAGTTTGCATGTGTTTTTAAAGCCCGTGACTGAGCATTTCAAGAGCATTTGAGCACAAAAAAAATTATGATGTTTGGAGGTGTAGCAGATTTATTTTATTGAATTATTTATACAGAATTGATACGATTTATGCAACAACAAAAAAAGTTTTTTCTTGCTTGGATTTTTTGTCTTGTTTCTAGTACAAACCTCTACATTTCAAAGTGAAAAACTGATTATTTTACTTGCCACATTGGCAGATAATTTAGCTAGCTTTAAGGAAGACTATTAATTTCTTCTGTAGGTGAAAACAAAATAATATTTTTACTTGATCTAAGATTTTTTTGATATTTGGACTAGAAACAGGACAAAGCAAAGGAGTTTGCATGTTTTGCATTGTGATTATTCCAAGTTTGTACCTAATTACTATTAGACTCCCCAGAAAACCGAAACCAAAAAGAGCTATTCAAACCTATTCATACCGCAATATCAATTGCAGAAAAGTAAAATATCGCAATACCAGATTTTCCCAATATCATGCAGCCCTAATATAAACAGATGTTTCAATATAATGTTAACATATACTTTCTCTATGAATTTATGTTTTAAGTTTTTGCTGCAAGTGTCACATGCATAACGCTGGAACTCCTCCTATGTAAACATTATATTGAAACATCAGTTTATATTTTCCAAATCAACTAACCACAGAGTTATGGGATCAGAAAATTATCAATCTGTAAACATATTTTAGATATTAAATGAGGAAAATACACATGCGTCGTGGATGTGACCAAAAAAATCAGCGATTTTACAGTGTATACAACATACTTTGTAGAATTTCCTAGAGATTAACTGCACAACCTAAATGAAATAATGCTAATCAAAAGGATAATAATTGAGTAACACCAAATAATGTGATCATACCGTGTAAGTGTTTAACGATTGTTGACTGTGTTAATATGTGACTGTTTGTTATTACTCATTTTAATATATATTTTTTATTTTTTACTTTCATTGAAATGTACAGTATATGTGTTGAACTGTCATTGTCTTAATGTTTTTTACACAATTGCCCTTTTTTATTTGTTTTATATATATATATATATATATATATATATATATATATATATACAATTTTTATTTATGATTATTTTATTACTGTTATTATGTATTTATTTTTGCATGTGAATATATTTTATGGCTCTGTCGGGATGGGGTGGGTGCTTGGTTATTTGGTTACTAATGCAGTATGTATGTATCACATTATTTTTTAAACAATAAAAGCATTTATAAAAAAAAGGATAAAAGTTGGCCCACTATAAAACAAAAATGAATGATTTTACATTTTTGCATTTTATGAGATAAAAGCTCTGTTATGGATGTGACATCTCTCTGTTATGGATGTGACAGATGGGAAATTGCCACTTGTGTGACTTTGGTAAATCAAATATAATTGTTTGAAAACATTGACAGAGACATTTTTACACAAACTTAGAAATGGTTTCACTATTAAGTCTTTTCATGGCAAGGTTGACATTTACATGGAATTGCTCGGCTGTCTTTGTCAGACAGACATGATAAATCATAATGACTTGATAAATCATAAGTGCTTCATGTATCATTTTCATAACTGCCATTCTGCTCATTTCTTGGTTGGCATCAAAGACTGTAATCTTGTTCTCGCTTTCACGTAGGAGAAAACAATATCTTGAAATGTTGCTCTGTGACATATTTGAAAAAGCATGTAATTGTTTTTTTTGTACTTTCATTTTACTTCCCCATTGAAAGCCATGCAAGAATCATGAAAATTCATTGGTCAAAATGTATGGGAACCAAACTGATGGATAGATATGCATATGCATTTTTAGATAATTACAGCTGCATAAATATATTCTAAATTCAGTTCATATTTTTCTCTTTAGTGTTTTTTTTTAATGTCTAAAATTTTGGAATAAGTATAAACATGGCAAACATATGGGGAGAATGTTAAACACGCTTAGTTGTATGTACAGACAGATAATAAATATACAATGAATCATTCATCTGACAGCAGCATGTGGCTCTGAATTCACTATACAGCTGTGTATAGTCTGTAACAAATGAATGAAGTGGTCGTTGAACCAAATTCAGGAAGTTTGTTTAGAGCGTTATAAAAGCCTCATGGATGCAATTCTGACCGCTCCACCTTCACGGTTAGCTCAGACCAAACTTTATGGCCAGTTTTATTTACTTGGAAGTTAATGATTACACGCAGTTTGACTGAGCGATTGTATCTCATGCCTAATTTAGCTAATGTCGGTGTGTTTGTTGTGCTAGATTTCAGTTCTATCATCAAAAGATTCAGTTTCTTTGGTTGTCTGATTTCATACTTGTGTGTGTGTGTGTGTGTGTGTGTGTGTGTGTGTGTGTAAACCAAAGGGATAGTTCACTCAAAAATGAATATTTGCTGTTAATTTATGATCCCTGAGGCCATTCATGATGTAGATGACCTTTTGTTCAGTGGATTGTTTATCTGCATTTTTATCTTCAAGGTTTAATTTTTATCTGAAGGGGATTCATAAATTGCAAGTCATCAGCTACCGGTACTTTGAGAGTGCAAAAAACATATACAGGCAAAACAAAATGAATACCTCTGGCTCGTGGTGATACATCAAGGTCTTAAAGTGAAACGATTGTTCCGTACAAAAATAAAAAAAACAACATTAACTTAAAGGTGCAGTATGTAAGTTTGACACCCAGTGGTTGAACTAGGTATTGCACTCCTGGATCCAAACATAGTTGATGAAAAATTATAAAAAAATGGAACTGTTTTGCAATTCAAAGTATGTGTTTTCGTTTTAAATACATTGAATATACATTCCTGTAATTCAAAGCTAAATTTTCAGCATGATTACTTCAGTCTTTAGTGTCACATGATCCTGGTTCCAAACTTTTGACCAGTGGTGTACATCATAATACACTGAAAAAAAAAAGATTCATTGGATTTACTAGACTTTTTTTTTTTCTTTTTTTTTTAAGGTAAGAGTAACAATTTATATGGGCTGAATTTAAACAAATTAAATTTAGTAACGTTCAACTTAATTTGTTTGAATCCAGCCCATATAAATTATTTGCAAACTTACCTTAATAAAAAAAAAAAGTCTAGTAAATCCAATGAATCTTTTTTTTTTTTCATTGTATGACAGGAATCTTGCTCTCCACGTTCCCAAAATCCCAAATGCGAATGAGGTACGTTTCTATCAAGTTGATAGAGGGGCTGACTGTAGTATTGGTAACCTAGAAACCAACTATAAACAAGAGAAGCGCATATAGACCAGTGGCGATGTCATTGACCCATGAACATTTGCTGCTTGTTGTCAAACTATTTCATAACTATAACAAGAGGCAATTCAATTGTGACTTAATATTAAAATGGCTAGCATAACATTATTTATCAATATGTGGCACTTTTTTGGTTCGAAAGCTATGGAACTTAATGTAAAACAGGAAACCTGTTAGGACCATTGTTATTGTTTACATTGCTCAAAATTGTCTATAAATCGTTTACAACCACTTACCTTCAAAAAAATTAGTTATAGTATCGACCGCGATACTTTAGGTGGGAATTTGACCCCATACATGGCAAACCCATACTGTGAGCGGATGGCGCAGGAGAGTATGATATATTACACTCGCTGTTTATAAGAGTTTCCTCTGATTACCCTCGTTTTGAGGGTGAGTATCATCTATCCATCTATCCATATGTGTAGTTAATATCCATTTCTACTGTGAACCATACTAACTATAGGTTATTTCTCAGTTTCCTGGAATGATGGAGTGACAGGAGAGATCAGTGCGTTTCAGGTTGATGAGGAAGTTTGAGAATCCGCGTAGTTTGGGAGTAGGTGGTTATTTATGCTCAGGATGACATGATGATCCAGCTCATCTACAAAGACCATTCAAGAGGAAGCTGAAGATTCCTTTTTCTTTTTTCTTTTTTTTTTTTTTTTTTTTATACCTGCCAAGATGCCTATAGATTTGAACAAAACACACACTGTCACACAGCTTTTAGTTTGAGAATTGTTTAATATTTTAATATTACTATTTTTACACATCACTGTAGGGGAAATGTTTAACATTAATGTTTTATGTGTCAAGTTATTTATATTTATACTGCAGTGCAATTGTCTAGTTAATTATATTGAAATATTTTAAGGTTTTTTTTCCTTGTTCAAAATGAGTTGGAGGTGGTATCCCATTCATTAAATATTTGCTACTTGAAACAAACGCATTTTGCATTATTCTTGTAATCTTATAAAAACATTATCTAAATTAAAAAGGCTAACATTACATCTAATTAAATGCAACCAGTGCTTGAGCATCTGAGTAACTGAATAATTTAATAAATATTACAAATACTTCTTGTTTGTAATGACAACCGCTCATGCATGCACGTCGACATGCACGCTAAAGCTGCCTTTCCACTGCACACTACATCATAGATGTATACACTAGATGATGCCTACGTTATTGCTCTCTTTATTGGAAGGAATGCCTCAATAGAGTGGCCATTTTGGTACAGGGTAGCGCTCCTTTGAAATTAATGCAGGACTAAGGTGCAGTGGAGGACTGGCCATCTGGAGCCATAGATATATATACACATACATGCATATATCTATGATCGGGAGTTTTCCCGGTGGTCAGTATGCAAATATTTTTTTTAATTATGAAAGTTACAATTTTATATCACTTTTCTACATCGATGGCTAAGTGATCGTACGTGCTTAGCCGACAAAGAGCGTGTGTTTGCGTGCATGGAAATGTATTATCCTCCTTTCTTGTTAAATATATCATTTTAAAAAGTCCAGCATCTTCGGATTGACTGACTTTTGAATGACTTCTGTCCTGGGAGCACTGTACAAATATGGCGGAGGTATTGGCACATGCTCAGGGCACGTATGCGATATCTAATGTACATATCTATGACATGACATTCGGACACAACTGTGGGAGTACATCCCCTTGTGGCAGTCACACAGAATTTTCAGTTTTGTCGTGCACCATGGGAAAGCTCGCAGTGTCCAAAATAAAGGAGTGCAAAAGCAAGAGCATTTATTCTCCTTGCGTTCACCATAATTGAATGAATGAATACTATAAATTCATAGACTGCTGAAAATTTTGGAGGGAATGTGGAGAAAGCATTAAAAATATATATTTTTATTACTAAATTATGAATAGAATATATATATTTTAATATAGACTGACTTTTTTTCTGATTCAAAAAGTAACATAACACTGCTAATTATCATCTCGTGCACATGGACCTAATTGAACAACAATGGAGTACATCACATCCGGTTGGCCGGTAGCATAGGATCTAGTCGCAGAAGTTCAAATATTTTAACGGGTCCACAGCTCAAATCAGATCTGAATTTTTCGCATACTATACAGAGACGATCGGAACTCTAAGCAGCTCTCGGACTACTCTTCATTGGAAGTGATTGACTTCCGGTCTGTTGCTTGTCATTTGTTGTGTGCAGTGGAAAGGCGGCTTAACACATATGTAATGTCGAGGTTTTGTTGTGTCTTTGGCTGTGTCTTGTCTATGTCCCAACCATATGAAAAGCGCCACTGTGACAAGCCATAAAAGGTATCTTTTCATGTTTGAATAAGTATTTGTCTTAACCATCTGCGACAGCAATGGCCAAAGTTTATATTTTAGAAACTGTTTCCATTTCTGTGATGTCGCGGCTGAACAACAACATAAACTACTATGACAGTGATCAACTCGGATGCTGATTATGTGCTGTTTTTAGCTGTAAATGCAACTAATGCGAGTTTGAATACAATTTTACGTAACTTTTATATATATATATATGTAGTTTGAAAGTGAACATTCGAGCATGTGACAAACCAACAAATATGTCAGTCTCTGAGCATACTTTTAATAATGTTAAAAAGGTTTAAAATGTATTAGTTAGATTCTAAACCTTATAATTTCATTGAGAGTGCTGTACACTATTTAGCATTTTTAAATGGCTCTGGTATTTAATTGTGCGTGTGTGTGTTGTGTTGTGTCTGGTGCCAGCAGCCTAATTATTCGTCGATGGAATCTTGTCACAAACATTGTGGTTTTAATGTTTGCTATGTGAGAGTTTAATTGACAAATCCATTTCCATCTCCTATTATTTGCTTTAATCATTTTCTAAAAACATTTTTGAATTAAAGATTTTTTTTTATCAAAACTTTGCCATTTCCCTTACTCGTTTCTTATGCAATTGCAATAATAATGCAGGGTGATAGAAACCCAGCTATTTTCCAGGACATACTCAGCACTGTTTACCCAGACTGGATTAAAGGTAATAATGTTGCACAGACTGATCGTTTTACTTCATGTCCTCAGTGTATTGTCAGGAGCCACAAGAATTTGTTTTGTTTTGCCTATATATCTTTTTTGTCTGGTAACTGTTTAATTCCAATTTAATGAATCACTAAGGACCATAAAAAAATAGTAATAAACATTTTTTTGCAAGTGTAAATAGTAAAGTGTAAATAAATGCAAGTGTAAATAGTTATGAGTTTTATGTAAACCTACTTTTACAATGTTGAATATTTTCTAAAATATTGTAAGTTTGTTATTTACACCACAGAATAACATACAAGACATACAGGGGTTGAACAATGAAATTGAAACACTGGTCCGTTTAATGGGTAAATTTAAAATGGGTAAATTTGACCAGCCTGGTGGCCAATCTTCATTGATTGCACATTCCACTAGTAAGAACAGAGTGCAAAACTGCTCGTCGGGAGCTCCGCAGGGTCAATATACATTGCCGGGCTGCTATAGCCAAACCTTTGTTCACTTGTGCCAATGCCAAACGACGGTTTCAATGGTGCCAGCAGCAAAAATATTGGGCTGTGAACAATGTGAAACATGTATTAATGTTTTCTGATGAGTCCAGTCTTTCCCGCATCCATTTTATCTACAAATATATGAGTATATCTATAGTACTAATCGAAACCCCAGCTGTGATTTTTATTTTTTATTTATTTATTTATTTTAACCATTCATCTCCTCAAAATGGACAGTCGGCTGTAATCCAGTTACTGATAAAGGCTCAGATTGTTGCAGTACTTTTACTTTTATTATATACGCAGGCCAAGCTTATCAGGTGCGTAGAAAGAGTGCCATCGGGACAGAATTTGTTGTAAGTTTTAGCATGTGATCATAATATCATGCAGCTTTAAAGCTTAATCTTCTGTTCATGTTCACAGAATTTAAACCCATAAGAGGATTATGCAGATATTGCCTTTTTCATATAGTGATTTATATATAACTTCTTTTATGCTCACCAAAAGTGAATGTATGAGAGCGCAGTAAAAATTGTGAAATATTATTACAGTTTAAAGTAATATTTTGTTATTAATGTTTGAATTTAGTTTATATATTCATGTTCAGCTTCATTAGATCTTCAATGTCAAATGATTATGCTAATTTGATTATTATTATTATTATTATTATTATAATTATTATTATCATCATCATCAAAGTTAAATATAATATTTTAGTGGAAACAATATTTGTGTGAAATAGATCATTTGAACCCATAAGAGCATTATTCAGATATTACTTTTTGGAAATAATAATTTATATGTAACTTAGTTCCTTATGCTCACTAAAGGTTTATTTGATTGAAAGTACAGTAAAAACAGTAATATTGTGACATGTTTACAGTTTAAAATAATATTTAATATTAATATTTATAAATGTAATTTATATATATATTTCAGCATCATTATGTCTTCAGTGTCAAATGATGATGGTAATTTGATGATCAAAAAAATCTCGTTGTTGTTGTTGTTGTTGTTGTTGTTGTTGTTGTCATTAATATTATTGAAATATGCAATATCTTTTTTTTGTCAAAACAATATTTATGTGAAATCGATTTTAGCTTAAATCACAGTAATATTGTCTTTTTTGCTGAACGGCACACATTATATTTAAAATAGAATTAGTTTTTAATAAGATTTTTTTTCTTAATTACTAATTATTAAATACAGATAGAAAGTATTGTAATAATCATTTTAATAGTTGAAATAATAAAGGCTATTTATTGCTGCTTTTTGATCACAATGCTTGTTATCTTCATAACTTTAGATGCCACTTTTTCTGACACGCACGTCACACACTGGCCTATTTTCATAAGTGCAGCTTAAAGGATTAAGTTTCAACGTTTTATGTCTCTCTAGTCTCTTTCTCCAGTGTTTGTTTGAGGATTTGAAATGCTCGGCAATGGCATTACTTTTTCTGTTTTTACAAGCACTGCTACAGTAAGTTGTTTTACAGTGGAAAGAGTCTTAGGGCTGGGCGATATGACAAAAATCTCATATCACGATATAAGTCATCTCATATACTGATAACGATACACAAGTTTTTTGCTGCTTGTTTAAACTACTTATTTAAAATAAGCTGAATCAACACAATTCCTGAGATTTTTTTTGGGACAACTTAATTGTTTTCTGTTCAATCCACTTAAATATGTAAAAACAATTATGCTAACCTAATTGAGTTGTGTTGAGACAACATGAAGGAATTGTGTGCAACTTAACATTTTTTTACAGTGTATATAGCACTGTGTAGTACCATTTTTGTAAGTTCAATCAAATAATAGTTTATATACTGTATGTTGACCACATGTAAAGAACATTTGTTTCCTTTTTTACATTTTAAAATATATACTCAGAAGCAGTGTTGGGGAAAGTTACTTTGAGAAAGTAATGCATTACAATATTGAGTTACTTCCCAAAAAACTAGTTGAGTTACATAGTTACTCTTTATTGAAAGTAATGTGTTATATTACTTTTCAATGACTTTTTGCGTTACTTTTTCTTACCTTTACTGCGGCTTGATCTCTTTCAGAACTTTTTTTTTTTAAAGTAGAGGAGCTCCTAATTAACAACACACTGTTATCTTCTGCGCTCTACATGCCTAATATACAGATTAATGAAAGTTTAAAGCAATGTGTTTGATGCTTTTGTACTTTTTGTCTTATTAGTGAAGTAAAATGAGCATTAAGACAACCCCCTTTTACTTTTCTTCCAGGGCAGAAATGTAAGACTCTACCATCTTGGTTTCTGCAGGGAGAAAATTCTCTCATTGAGTGCGGAATTCAACGTTAATTTTGATTCAGCATTTTATTTCTTTAAAGCAAATTAATTAAACTAAAAAGTAACTCGCATTACATTTTTTTAAAAAGTAACTCAAACATTATTACTTATTTTTTAAGTAATGCGTTTCTTTACTCGTTCCTTGGAAAAGTAATATTATTACATAACTTGCGTTACTTGTAAATGTAGTCAATATATCTAACGCATTACATGGACATCAGTAATCGAATTATTTGCCTTAATCTGAATAGGAGAATAATATGATTAAGGTGTTTACATGAGTTGCTTTTTGAATGTTCCTTTCATGATCCCGTTTTACATGTTATAGCACATAGATCGATTAACGTCATCGGGCTATCCACGTTTCCTCCGGAGTTTCATGCAATTTCGGGTATTTCACTTTAAATTTTTCGACTTTAACTGCAGTTTGGCACTTTCACTTTCATTCAGGAACATTTCATACATGCTCCCGTGTCAAACGAGATATTGGATGCAAGTATGAACTGCTGGAAGAGTGTTGTTCTGTCCGCACGCCGTATGGGGGAAAAAAACCCTCCGAATTTCGCGATGCAGGTATCCTTCACTCACTCGGTGGTGCAGAGAAGTTTCAAACAGCCGTGTGTGTATGGAATATCCTGTTGCAAAATGCGGCGAAAATCCTA
Organism: Danio choprae; assembly: GCA_903798125.1. Taxonomy (NCBI): domain Eukaryota; kingdom Metazoa; phylum Chordata; class Actinopteri; order Cypriniformes; family Danionidae; genus Danio; species Danio choprae. The sequence continues at coordinate 23,312,525 of CAIGQW010053631.1, read as the reverse complement.
CACAATGGTAATAGTTTGATTAAGGTGTTTACATGTCTGTACTGCACTTCAATAATGCATACTCCACATGTCTAATTTCGATTTCTGTTTAGTTCGATTATGACCTTAATTGGATTAAATTAATCAAAAATCACTGTTTACATGGTGGACTCTTAATCAGAGTATTGTCTTAATCATATTAAAATCGGATTATTGGTGTCCATGTAAACGTGTACTCACTGTTACCCACAGAAGTTTATTCATCCATATGTGATTATATTTCTCATTTTATTGAAAACTTCAGAGCAAATGTTTTGATTAAAAATGTAGAAATATAAAATAAAATATTATTAAAATATAAAAAACACTTAAAAAAAAAACTAATCATTACAGGTACAGCATAAAACAAATGTATATATCGTTAAATAAAAGGCAAAATATAAACATCGTACTTTCAAGATTGCAACTTTCTCACCATGCTGTTATTTGTGTTTCTGTCTGCATCACCGTAACGGCGTGTAATATTTCTGCTCATTTATACATTATAAAATAGTATTAATGTAAACAATGCATTTAGTGACACAGTGAAATAAATAATAGAGCATAATATGAAACTATAATTATTATATATATTTTTTTCTCCATACGATATACATTGCATAGCCCCAATCATGATGCAGATCGCTTATAGATACAGTTGAAGTCAAATAATTCAGGAGGACTAATAATTATGACATCAACTGTACATATCTCAGTCACTCATTTGCATCTTTTATGTCCATAATATATAAACACTATGAAGTTTAATAATACTTAGTTGGTTCAGGATAGGGAATTCTTTATATCAGTAAGCCTAAATGATGAGCTGTAATATTAGTGATGCTTGCCTCAGCAGTGTCCCTCTCCATTATCACCGTTGTGTGAAAAACAGCTAACATGTATCTGTAAAGTCGGATTATTCTGCCACAAAGACAGACGGATGAGCTTGAATCGCACCAACAACATGTTATGCCCATTTAAAACGAATGATAAATGACATGAACTGAAATTCGTTTTCAGGTGACACTCAGTGGATTGTGAATCACTGCGCAGATTTATAGCCTCAAACACGATTCCTATTGATTTCTCCCATCTTAGCTGGAGAAGGGAACATGGAAAAATCAATATGAAGGCACAGTGTTTGGCCATTTATACTGTAAATGATTAATACACTTTACAGTTTTTGAGTTATAATAGGAATAGCCTTTTCTTATATGTGGTGTCTGGCCTGGGAAAATATAAAAACATGTATAGAAAAACGTATAGATGTTATGTTGATGTGTGTTAATAAATAATCATTTAATACATGAGTTCAAAAGTGAATACATATATATTATTTTAAACCCATTATTCTGTCAATGTGTATTTTAACTTTTAGGGACATGCCTTTTGGTGTGAAAGTTAGGTTGAAAATATTTGTTTATCATGACTAAAGTGATCATGGTTATCAATCTATTTATCAATTACTTATGGCTATCAATTACTTATTAATTATGGTTACTCTTTTGATAAAAGTATCTGAAGGTGTTAACAAGTAAAAGTGACACGCACACATTTCAGCATGTTTCGTATATGATGATTGACAAATAATAAATCAAATTAGCTGTTGTGTGTGCGTGTGTGCGTGTGTGTGTGTTTGTAGGCACATTTTTAGGTATTTTCTTGGGTATTGTTTGTTAAACTGCACTTAAAAAAACACCTCACAGGTATCCCTTTTACACTGTTTTTCACAAATTTGCATAAAACTGATTTATAAAAGATTGTGCCATTTGGTGAAATATCTGTAATTTTATTTATTATTTCTCTCCCTGTTAATGCAATAAAAAAATTTGAACTCAAGCTTCAGCTCATAGCATAAGTTAACCGTCTACATAAATGTGCATTTATTAACTGTCTACATAAACATGTCTATATAAACTAGTTTTACATTGCTGCCTTTTGGAATCACAGTTTTACAGCAATAGTGAGTTTTTATTATTGTGATAATTAATCATTGTTTTAATGTTAATAAAAATAAATTACCTGATGACTGACAAATAATAAATAAAATTAGCTGTTTTATGCAATTTTGTGAAAAACAACAGTCATTGATCCCTGCATTTTGGATTTGTTTACTTTCAACCACAACCCATCACTGGGAAACACCCATACACTCTGATACACACACATACACTACGGACAATTTAGCTTACCCAATTCACCTATAGCGCATGTCTTTGGACTTGTGGAGGAAACCCATGCCAACACAGTCAAATGTGGTGTTTTTTTCCAGTATCGTGCACATTCAAAAATTTCAGTTGACTTAACCTGTTAATACAAACAAGCTGTATACATAAGCCAGGAGCTGATTTCCTTCTTGTTCATTCATTCATTTTCCTTTGGCTTAGTCCCTTTATTCATCAGGGGTCACCACAGCGGAATGAACAGCCAACTTATCCAGCATATGTTTTATATTAGCGGTTCATTCCACTGTGGTGACCCCAGATGAATAAAGGGACTAAGCGAAAGAAAATTAATGTTCAACTTCAGGTGAACTACCCATTTTAACACCAAAACATGTCCTTCAACCTTACATTTTGCCAGTTTTGATTTCATGTTTACTTTAATCGTTGAGGTTTTTCTGTGATTTAAAAAATTTTTTTTGTGGGATTTTATTCTTTATTTATTTATTTTTCTGTGGTGTCAGAACATGGCGCATCTTGTTTGTTGTGTAATAAAAGAACATAGATTTGTGAAGGAAAATGCATATGTAACACTAAATTGGAACCGTGCCCCTTTTAAAGTGACAGTGGTCTACAGTATATTCCTATAAATGGCTTTCAGGCCGGCAGTTTAAGACCCCTGATTAATGAATCAATGAAAATGAATGAAAGTGGGCAGACATTCTGACTTATATTGGTTCTTGTTATTTTTCTCTCTTCTCTCTACCATCATAGGTATTCATTTTCAGCTCTAGGTCCACCTTCTAGCCAATAGCAGAACAGCACCTACTGGAAAAACATTGTCAACTTCAGCCCAGAATTTTAATTTTGGTGCATCCCTAAACAAAAAGTAATTTATTACACCACTTTCGATATGAATATTGCATATACTTTTATCGCAATAACAATATTTTATCCTCTAGTTACAATTTTTTTCTCTTTTCAGGTGACAAGCCAGCTCTAGCAAGTGACAGCCTGACAACCAATTCGCGAAAAAAAACCAAAAAAAAAACCACACAAACCCTTACACCCTTGCAATGGAGCACAAGATGTCTGTGATGGGCACCTTGCGCAAAAAAGCCAAACTTTTTCGAAACAAGCGGGTCGGCAGTGACAAACACCCCAACATATTGGAGGTGCAAGATGAGCAGATGTTGGCCCAGCAGAACGTTTCAGTCTCGGACATCCTGCAGCGGAGTCTAAACAGCCCCGTCCACCAGAATGACCATTTTAGGACGTCCTGCAACAGTAGCCCAACCTCCCCTCTCAGTGTGAGTTTACGAAACAGAGCTGATTCATTGCCCTTTCTGGTGGACTCATCGCAGGAGACAATCCCTAATGTCCCGTATAGAGAGCGCAAGGAGTCCAGGTGCTCAGATGAGATGGAGCAGGTGCTGCACTTGAGGAACTCGCAGATTTATTCATCCGAAAGCTTTAACTCAGAGGTAAAAAGCGGGTCTGTGATCTTGAACTTTCTGCTGGGTTAATGATCGAGGCGGGGAGGAAGTTTTTGCAGTGACTCTGCCTTTTTTAGGGGAACATTCTTGTGTGAATGTGTTTGCAATTGATGTTTTAGGTGAACTTAATACTTCCTTGTTCTTTTTGTTCTTTTTTGCATATTTCCTTTAGTTTTATTTCATTTTAATTTTATTTTCATCCTGGAAAGTTACATTATCTTTGAGTCAGAATGAAAAAGTGTTGGTTCTTGTTCTTGTTTTTTAATTAGAAATGTATGTTTATTAGTGCTCTGTGGCATGAGGCATGCAATGGACCTATAGTTTTGTAGTGGTTTAATTGGAGTATAACTATTTTAATACAAATTTAAAATCTATTTATAAAACTAGCAATTAAGTTAAAATTTAAAAAGCAATACAAGAAAGTGTATTGTTTAAATTAAAAACAAAAGTTAATAAATAATTAAAAACAGTAAAATAATTCATTCATTTTCCTTCGGCTTAGTCCCTTTAATCATCAGGGGTCGCCATGGCAGAATGAACTGCCAACGTATCCAGCATATGTTTTACACCGCGGATGGCCTTCCAGCTGCAACCCAGTACTGGGAAACACCCATACCCACTTATTCACACACATACACTATGGCCAATTTAGGTTATTCAATTCACCTAAATTCACCTTTGGACTGGGGGAAACCGGAGCACCCAGAGGAAACCCACGCCAACACGGGGAGAACATGCAAACTCCACACAGAAACTGACCCAGCCAACTGACCCAGCCGGGACTCGAACCAGCAACCTTCTTGCTGTGAGGCAACAGTACTAACCACTGAGCCACCATGTCGCCGAGTAAAATAATAATAAAAATAGTGCCATAATTTCATTTAGTGAGAACAAACTTGTTTAAATTAAGACAAAGACAACAAAAAAAAGTGTAATTTCCCTTCAAAAAGTGTATTGTTTTAATTAAAAACAAGGACAAAAATATTATTATTATTATTATTATTATTATTATTATTATTATTATTATTATTGGATAATAATAATAATAATAATAATAATAATAATAATAATATTGTGCCGTAATTTCTTCTAGTGAAAACAAACTTGCGTTTGATGTTTTAGGTGAACTTAATACTTCCTCGTTCTTTTTTGGAAACTGATCATTTGCATATTTCCTTTAGTTTTATTTCATTTCTATTTTAGTTTCACCCTTGCAAACTTAATTTTTTTTGAGTCAGAATGGAAAGTGTTTGTTCTTGCAGCTTTCACAATTTAGATATATATATTTCATTATTATTAGAAATGTATATTCAATAGTGCTTTGTGGTACGTTCAAAAATATGTATCAGTATTTTTTTTAACTAGGATTCTGGAGGCATGCAATCCTTTTTTTTTTTTTTTTTTTTTTTTTCACACTATTGGATCTTTTATAAAGTTTAATTGCAGTATAACTATTTTAATAGAAAAATGTACTATCATAAACTGTGGTTATCAAAAATCTATTTATAAAACTATAAATTAAGTTCATCTTTTAAAAAGCAATAAAAAAAAAAAGTATTTTTTAAATTAAAAACATGGACAAAAAGTAAAAAAACTAACTTGTTTAAATTAAGACAAAGACAACAAAAAAGTTGTAATATCCCTTCAAAATAATGTTGTTTTCTTTTATATTATAAATAAAAATATACTATTTTTCTTCTCATTAGTAGCAGTAGTATTGCAAACCTTTTTTGATAACCTGTGAAATGCTAGTGAAGAGGCTCGCAAAGAAAACTTAAATATACAACCCCAAATGAGAAAAGGTGGTACAGTATGGAAAACGCAAATAAAAAAGAAGTGTCTTCTTAATTAACTTTGACTTGTATTTCATTGCAGACAATACAACAGCACATTATTTCAAGAGTTCACACTTAGATATTGCTTGATAATAATAGCAGGTTTGGCATGCTGTCCCGGGAGAGAACCCTGAGCTCAGAGATAATTGAGCCCAGGGCTCCCGCCTGGTAAATAAGCATATAAGGGGGTATGAGATCAGATAGTTCTCGAGAGCTCCCCCTGGTAAATAAGTATTTAAGGGGGTGCGAGATCAGATAGTTCTCTAGGGCTTCCCCTGGTGAAGGAGGAAAAGGAGGAGATGGGGTGGATGGGGGGTTTCTTCGAAAACGAAGATAAGAGAGTAGTTTTTTGACAGGCTACTTATAGGGAGTTTGTATTAATCTGATTAGCTTACTACACAGCAAAAAGACGAGTGTTGAATTAACTCTCACAGAGTTGATTTCAACACTTTGTATGAGTTTATATAGCTCCACACTTTCTGGAGTTAAATTAACATTATACAAATACATAAAAATATAACACTAAAGGTAGAGTTGTTGTTTTTTGACTCCCAAAAAGTGTTAAAACAACTGTTACACGTATATCATAATTTAATAAATATAATAGCATAAAATGTACTTACCACTGAAAACTACACCATGCTGTTAACGATTTCTCTCAGAGACAGACTAACTTGAAATGTGTGGGGGTCTGAGTGCTCGGGAGGAGTATCATCATAACTCCTCGTAGGAGTTAAAGCAACTCTGATAATCAACTCTTTTAAATGACTCCAACACTTGACACGATTCTACATTATATGTGTAAAAATTACATTTTGAGAGTTGAAATTAAATCAGAAAGATTTAACATCGAAATTTCAACTCCCCAGTTTTTGCTGTGTAGTGATTACTGATGAGAGACCGGCTGCGATCAATCATATCACGTGCTCCTCTCGAAATTAGTTTGTGAAACTTCACTTAACGTGTTCCTCATGATTTTTATTTTTTAAATAAACATGTATACCAATTTTGGTTCTTGTAACACATTTAAAAAAAGTTGGAACAGTAAAGCATTTACCACTTTGTATTGTTACCATTCCTTTTCGCAACACTTAAAAGACATTTAGGGACTGAAGACACCAAGTCATGAAGTGTTTCAGGTGTAATTTTGTCCCATTCTTCCTGCAAACAAGTCTTAAGGTGAGCAACAATATGGGTACTTCATTCGTTGCACTTCAAAATGCACCACACATTCTCTATTGGAGAAAGGTCGGGACTGCAGGCAGGCCAGGCAAGTACCTGTATCTTCTTCCTCCGCAGCCAGGACTTTGTAATGTGTGCTGAATGTGGTTTTGTATTGTCTTGTTGAAATATGCATGGGCGTCCCTAGAAAAGAAGGCAGCATATTGTGCTCCAAAATCTCTATGTACTTTTCAGCATTAATGGTGCCATCACAGGAGTTACCTTTGCAAAGGGCACTGACCCAACCCAATACCATGACAGACCCTGGCTTTTGAACTTGTTGCTGGTAACAGTCTGGATGATCCTTTTCTTCTTTGGTCCAGGGCACACGGCATCCATTTCTCTCAAAAAATGCCTGACATACTGATTCCTCTTACCACGGTACATGTTTCCACTGTGTGATGGTTCATCTCAGATGCCTCCAAGCCCAACGGCACCTCTGGATACTGTACTGTGCCAAAAGAAGCCCTATGTTAACAGTTTTAACTGGCATTTGGGGATGTAATAACGTATTGTGGTACTTGACAAAGGTTTACCAAAGTAGTCCTGAGCCCATGTGGTGATATCGCTTATAGATGAATGAGGATTCTTGATGCAGTGCCGCCTTGTTCGTTACGCACTGAAATTCCTCCAGATTCCTTAAATCTTTTAGTGATGCTATGCACTGTTGAAGGTGAAATATCCAAATGTCTTCCCATCTTTCTTTGAGGAAGATTGTTTTTTAACATTTCAATAATTTTCTCATTTCTTTGTTGGCAAACTGGTGATTCTCAGCCCATCTTTGCTCTTAAAGGACTAGACCTTTCTTGGATGCTGCTTTTGTACCAAATCATAATTAAAATCACTTGTTGACATCACATCATTATTTAACCAATTTACCTGATTACTAGCCCTAAACTGCTCCTGTCCCAACCTTTTTTGGATTGTGTTTCAGGTCTGAATCACAGGAAAGGATGTATATTTACAAATGAAATGAAGTTGACCAGACAAAACATAAAATATTTGGTGTTCATATCGTCTGCAATGAAATACAAGTCAAAGAAAATGTGGAAATCACTACTCTTTTTTTGCGTCTTCCATACGGTCCCAACGTTTTTCTGATTTGGGGTTGTAAGTGGCATTCTTTAGCATTTGCTGACACTAATTCACCCATTCCTTATTATACTGAAAACATACTTTTTCGATCATAATAGTTTGCGTTTGTTTGCCTTTCTTGTTTATCTTGCCTTTCTTTTCACTGATTCGGCATGTAAGATAGATAATACATGTTCAGACTTTTATTTAGTTTACCTCCAGAAAACAACACCAGTGCAAACATCACTTCGTTGTGAAATGCAGTTCCTCTCAACATGAGCAAGTTGTGTGTGGTAACACTTTTAGAGGACGGTACTTCTCTATTTTGTTTAAAATGCAAATGAGCAGCAGGGAAGTGACATGCTACCTTTACGGTTCTGTACGCCATCAGAAAATAAACACGCAAACAAATGTCCCTGATGGTCTGCTGGAGGAAGACGTGCTGTTATGTAACACTGGTCTCCTTTTCTGTCGGCGATCTTCCACTTAGTCGAGTTTTCCTTTTTTTTTTTCTGCTTTATTTGGACATAGTTCGTGGATAATATGCGAGGTTTTTTTCTTTTACAGGTGAGTCAGTTTGACCTTAAACATTTAATTGACTAACATTGAAAAAATTATCTTTGGATTTTTTTTCGGTCACACTTTATAATAAGAATAATGGTCCATTAGTTAATGTATTTACTATTAAGTAAGTATGAATGATCATGTAAAGCATTTATTAATCATAGTTCAGCATTTACTAATACATTACAAACATAATTGTGCTTGTTAACATGAGTTAAACAATTGTTAAAAGGAACTAGTGTTGTTTAATTTAAATAATGTTAGCTAACTTTAACAAAGATGAATAAACACTGTAATAAATGTATTATTAATTCTTTGTTCATCTTAGTAAGAACATTAACTAATATACCGTTATTTTAAAGTGCGATTGATTTAAATTATTTATGTATTCAATTATTTATATGTTTATTAGTAAGTAAAGAAAACTAGAGATCTGACTTTGTCAAAAACAGGATCGTTAATAATCTTGTAAAGCATTTATTAATCATAGTTCAACATTTACTAATGCATTATTAACATAATTGTGCTTGTTAACATGAGTTAAATAATTGTTAACATTAATGTTATTTAATTTAAATAATGTTAACACACTTTAACAAAGATGCAAAAAATCTGTAATAATTGTATTATTAATTGTTTGTTCATGTTAGCAAAAGCATAAACTAATATACCATTATTTTAAAGTGTGACCGATTTAATTTATTTATTTATTCAATTATTTATACATTTTTTTTTTTTTTAGTACGTAAAGAAACCTAGAGATGCGACTGTCAAAAACAGGATCATTATTAATCTTTAAAGTAAGTTTTATTAAAAATTTGTCATTAAATTAGTCATTTTTAAAACCTCGATTGCTTTGCTAGCAGTGGAAACTTTTGAAGGTAATTCTTCAGGTTCTTTGTGGCTTAGCATTCGTCTTCCCTGCGGCTAAGGAATGTTTTTAATAAAGATTTAATGACTGATGATCTTCAGTATTGTTCTAGAAATGCGTGACGTATAATTCAAAAACCACTAATGGTCCATTAGTGAATGTTATTGTATTTTTTCACATGAATAAACAGTTAGTAATACATGTGTTGCGGCATTTGTTTATCTTTATTAATACATTCATGTTATTTAAGTTAAATAACTTTAGCTCATGTTAACTCACTGTGCATAAACCAATGTTAACAAGCACAACTATGTTAATAATGCATTGGTTAATATTGACCTATGATTAATAAATGCTTTACAAGGCTATTTATACTTCGGTCATGTTAGTAAATGCATTGACTAATGGACCATTATTCTGAAGTGTTACCCACATTTTTATTACCGCTGACCTCAAAGGACTGACTGTAAAAAACAAAACAAACAGCATGTGCAGCTAAAGACAAAGTTATTGGCTCTCCTGTAAAATGCTTGGTCATTGTATAACAGTGCTTTGTTTGGTAGCCAATTGAAAAATAATAATTTCTTAAGGAGGCTAATAATATTGACCTTAAATATTTGTTTTAAAAACTTCTTTTCACTGCAGCCAAAGTAAAACAAGTAAGACTTTCTCCAGAACAAAAGAAATATATCTTATAGGAAATACTGTGAAAATTTCCTCGCTCTGTTAAACATAATTTGGGAAATATTTAAAGAATACAAAATTCACAGGAGGGCTGATCATTTTGCCTTCAACTGTATATTTACACCAGTAGTTAGAGATTTGTAGTTTAAATTTGTCTCATTATTATTGTTGTTATTATTTTCATTTTATCATGTCTAAAAATAATAATTTCTCTCTTCTGTTTGTTGTATTTGTGTTTGGGAAACAGAAGTCGCATTACGACAGAAATGATTCAGATTCGTTCTCCATACACGACAACGAGCACAATAGTGTAAGTATTAACATATTGTGTGTGTGTGTGTGTGTGTGTGTGTGTGTGTGTGTAAACCACATTATAAACTGGACAGTATATTGCACAGAATGAAGTACTTTGAACAGAGTATCTGGTTTGTATAGTAGAAACAGAGTCCCCACCGTCATACAGGAACAAGTGTGTGTTTGTTTGCGTGTGCATTTGTGTTTGTTTGTTTTTTTTTTTTTGTTTTTTTTTGTTTTTTTGTGTATGTATTTGTGTTTGTGTGTGTGTACTTGTTTTTTTTTTTTTTTATCCCTCTGGGGACTTACACCTGAATTCCCACAGACTCATGGCGTCACCATAGGGATTAAAATTGAGATACCCATGGAAAACAACCTTATAAACCACATTATAAACCTTATATCACACAGAATGAAGTGCTTTTTAAAATGTGAAAAATTTAGATTGTTTCCTTTGAGGGTTGGATTTAGGGCTAGGGGAACAGAATACTTGGTTTGTATAGTAGAAACAGAGTCCCCATCGCGATTATAGGAACAAGTGTGTGTGAGTTTGTGTGTTTTGGTGGGGTTGTTTTGGTCTAGTAGGGTATGCAGATGACATTGCTCTTTAAATGCCCCTGAAATGGACCGTACTGTTCATTCCTGTTCTTTCCCTGAACTGACGTTGAAGGTCGAAGGTTTGCTTCCTGACCACACTGAAGCTGAATAAAACATAGCCCATTATGCTAGTTAGTACTGGGTTTTTCATTCATTCATTTTCTTTTCAGCTTAGTCCCTTTATTAATCAGGGGTCACCACAGCGGAATGAACCACTAACTTATCCAGCATATGTTTTACACAGCGGATGCCCTTCCAGCTGCAACCCATCACTGGGAAACACCCATACACACATTCTCTCACACACACTACGGACAATTTATCTTACCCAATTCACCTATAGCGCATGTTGGAAACCCACACAAACACACAGAGAACATGCAAACTCCACACAGAAATGCCAACTGACCCAGCCGAGGCTCGAACCAGTGACCTTCTTGCTGTGAGGCGACAGCGCTACCCACTGCGCCACCGCACCACCCAGTACTTTTGTATGCACATAAATTGTAATATTATTTTTTTACATTCAATATCAAAAGTCAAATATGGGTCAAAGATGAAAAGTGTATAAATAAAACAAATTGGTTAAAAGGTCACTTAAATTAAGTTTTTAAAAATTTTAAGTTACTTTTTCACTTAAATTCACATCAGTTAAACATACTTAAAACCTCAAGTTAAATTTTGCATTACTTAAAAATAAGTCTGAAACTCAATAAATTAACATAAAACAAAAAGTAACATAAACTCATATGTTGTCATGACTTTTTTTATCGTATAATATTTTACAGTGTAGATACATTCAGATGACCCATAGAATAATTTCATATTTTCTCCCATAAAACCAAGATTTTCTCTCTTATTTTTGTTTATTTATTTATGAAATTCAGATTTTAGACATCAGTACGGAGATGCCAGGAGTGTGTGAGAATCAGCGGGAGTCTCAGAGGACATATCTGCTCACTATCTGCCTGAAGGAGGGCCGTGGACTGGTCATCAGAGACCGCTGTGGTGAGTGTCAGATGTCTGTCTATAAACACAACACACCCCAAAGCACAACACACATCCTAATTCATAAAAACATTTGGTGTTTGTTCTGTAGGGCATTATTTGTTAAGGTAAGAGCAGGTACTGAAGCCCTGCAAGCTGTGGGTCATCTTGTTGATCCGTTTACTGTAGGTGTCATGTGTTTTTGTCCGTTTTTAAATGACTTCTTCCTTCCTGAGTTTACTCTGTAGAGACAAATGTAAATAAAGCTTTCATAACATTGCTCTGTTTGTTTGGGTGGTCCGACATGTCTACTTCTGAATTAACCAATGGCGTGAGTTCAGGAGCAGGACTATTTCTAATAACCTGTTTTGCAGGGAATCGACTTCTGTCTGTCTAAATGGACTAGGAGGGAATTGTTTCAGATCGAAAATATTTTATCGGTCGAAGCATGTACATTTTATACACTTTAAATTATGTTTTTAAATGTTTTTAATATTATTTTTGAAGTTGCTTTCAATAGGTTTACATCTAGCCAATGTCAAAAGCCAACAAATGCTCATTTTAAAATGCATGCTTCAGCCTACATCTTTGTGAAACCACAAAAACATACTTAAACATATGTTTGACTGCTGTGTCTAGCGAAAAAAGTGTGAAAGTTTTTGCCCCCTTACTGATTTCAATTTTTTTTGCATGTTTGTCACACTTTAATGTTTCAGATCATCAAAAAAAGATAACAGAAGTAAACACATAATGCAGTTTTGAAATGGTTTCTATTATTAAGGGAAAACCGAATACAAAACTACATTACCCTGTGTGAAAAAAGTGTTTGCCCCCTGTTAAAACGTAACTCAGGCTTATCACACCTGAGTTCAATTTCTGAAATTTTTTAGGACTGCAGCGAACCACAGTCATTATCTACAAATGGCAAAAATTTGGGGCAGTATGACGGCAACAACTTTTGTTCCTTTTCACACTAATGACATTTACAGGGATATATTATCGATGAATAAAGGATTATGTTCATGCGATTCTTTGCACACTAAATAAATGCCACAGAGGAACTTTTGGTCAACCTTTCTGGCGTGTTTAGTTTGCTAGTAGCTCACTTTATACAGTGTTGTACTTGTAATGCAGAGTTTTCGGGTTCAAGCCCAGTGAAGCAGGGTTCCACAAAAGAGATAAAAACAATGTAAAATTGAGGTAAATCTGTGTGGTCGTAGTGCACTTTTCTTTTATGCTTCTGAAAAAACTATTGGTTGGGTTTAGGTCAGTTATTTGCTGGCCTATAACAACAAAATGCACATTAAGTAACATATTTGACATTCACAAAAATGTAGACAGCGCCATCTAGTGGAAAAACTAGCAATTAAGTGCAATGAAATGTACCTGGAGCAAGGCCTTTTTTTTTACTTTTTGCAAAAATGTAAGCTGAGGCATGTATTTCCAATAAAGCCTGGGCTGTCAAAAACACAAATGTTCTCATACTACAAATTTGAGCATAACCTTTATTTAAATCGGTTTTAATTAATAGTGTTTTTAAACTGTTTGATTAGTAATCTTATCTCCTTCTAAACTCCGCCTTTCTGAGAGCCTGGACTTTTCTGATTAGTTAGCTGGTTTGACCTGTCTGTTGTTGATTGGTCTACCACTTACAGTCCATGTCATAGATCAAACACCCAATATCATATCGGAATTTCAGATCCTTCTCAGCATTTGTAATTACAATGACATGAAATACATTGATGGTTTCGATTTGAGAGTCCTCATCTTTTGGAAGTGCATGCAAAGCTTGCTTTTGCAGGACAGAAAACTGCATCATCTTAACATGTTGACAACACTAACAAAACTCTTTCAGAGTTCAGATTCAGTGTCTTCCAGAACTCTTCCAGAGTTCAGATTCAGCTACAGTGTTTGTGGTGTTCACAGTGTTTGTTGTTACGCTGTTTATGTGCAGCCAATAACGACCATAAACTGGCATTATGCAAATTAGTTACAAACCTATTCATGTTTTAAAGGGAAACTAAAACTAACTGCATATAAGAAATGTGCCCTGCAAATACAAATAATGTGCACTGCAATGCTAAATAAACAACAGAAGAGCAATTAAATAAACAACAGAAGTAATGGAAGCTCATATATAAGGATCAAAGTTATAAGATGCATTTCTTTTATGAACAGCACATGCTTTATAGTAAGGATCTCAGACTTACTCAGAAGAAAAGAAAATTCCCCCTTTATTAGAGGTGGGATGAAATGATATGCCGATATATTGTGACATTTCCAGCCACGATGCATTATCGATAAGTATGGATATTTGTCTAAATGTACAAAATATCTCAATTAATTCATCAGTCTTAAGGTTATTGCACATTGAATCTGAAATTTTCGTCCGTAAATTTTGCACGTTAAAAAATTTATTCGACCTCATGTTGTGATTATCGTATTGACACACTGCCTCCAGAACTTTTGTCCGTCATAAAATCTAACCTGGTTAGATTTTTTATTTTTTCTCTCTTTTTGCATCCGAAAAAGTGCTTAGAGAGGTGTTTTGACAGTTCAGAGCCACCGTACAAGTGAAAAGCTAAATACAGAATGCGTCATTATAATGTCTACTGCCAGTCTCTGTTCAGGATTTGTTTACGTACGTGAATGTGGGAAGTATCACAAGAAATGTATCAAAATTCCACTGATTTCCTGAAATAAACTTTGCATTTCGGGATAATCCAGCGCAGCTCTTTGATAATGAGCTGAACTCTGCTTCCTCTTTATGCAGTATTGGATGAGCACAATATGTAGCCTATTTCTCTTTCGCTTTCTACTTTGGAGAAGAGAGGAAAACAAAGTATCACTGCTTGAACTAACTCCGAAATGTTTTGCGTTTTTTCAGAATGGATTGATTAATACGTGTCAGACTCAGTAAGCAAGGTTTGTTTATGTGACGAATTCTTTGCATATGAATATGAAAAAAACGCATACGATAATTCCGGACTTCAGTGTGCAAAGACCTTTACACTGACTTCAGTAGTTTACCGCCCAGTCTGCAGTACACCCATTCCCGTAATAGTGGATAAACAATAGTGCTCTGGAATCTACGTAAATGCGAGTTGCAGTTGGCTATGTTTGTGGACAAATTGGTCTAACGAGAATCTTGTAATATGCATCCCATAACATTTCCACAATAGTTTATTGTTGATGAGTGTGTATATATAATACAATAAATCAATAGAGATCAATGGGAATCAGGCTCCCTTGTCCTTTAATACCCAGAATGCTTTGCGCTGTTACAACACATTCCCGTTCTCTATACATTAGAGACGCACAGGCATCATTTAAACCACTGATTGGAATGATGAAAATCTCAGGCATATGGATACTTTCTTGTTTCTAAGCTGGACCAAGGTATTTGTGGGTTTCAGACATTCCAGCTCTGCCGGAAGCTTCCGCAAGTTTCTCCCTCACAGACCCGCTTTCACTTTACCCGACGCTCTATAAAGGAGATCAAGTGTGCCCGCGGTCAGTGCTGTCAGGCTTCATACAGGAGTATTGTGCTCAAACTACTTCATTCTGTCAACATTTATATTAGATAAAGATATCAATAGGACATGAATATATAATTGGATTATTACACACCTTGGGAAATCTTGTTAATGATATTATGAAAACTTTGGCTGAAAATATTAGAGACATAAACACTGTTAAAAATGACTTTTTAATTTGATGAGTAGATAACTAATTCTGTCCACCTCTATGAGCATTCTGATCAGTTACTGTTCTTGTATTAAAATATTCATCTAGTGGGAAAGCATAAAATACATCCAATAAGTTGCCCAAGTCGTAATAAGTGTCTTACGTTTACAGAAAACAAGAAGCAAATAAATTGCTATTTTGACAGTGTTTTCTTAAATGTATAGTCCACAAAATCGAGATGCTGCTGCTGCTGCTGCTGCTGCTGTGACTAATTTAGAGATGTGCTTTTCATTCTCAAACTCTCTGCACATCTGCATTTTTAAGCTTGTTTGACAGCTGTGTTTCTGAATAGTGATCTCCGTCGTCACACCATACAGCCTAAATCGCATGATATGGGACCATTCACGCTCATTGGGCATGCACATTTTTTGATGCCATTCATTCTTGTTGTCTGCCGGTTACATAACCGGCTTGACGAATCCAGAACTGTAGTATATATTATACTACACTGTTTACTGTAATTTACAGTCTACTACAGTATATATTAGTTAAAACTATACTTAAAAATACAGTATGCTGTAGAATTCAATAAAAATGAGTTGTAAGTACTAGAATACACTGAAAACAATGATTCATTGGATTTACAAAAAAAATTTTTAAGGTAAGTGGTTGCAAACAATTTATATGGGCTGAATTTAAACACAAATTAAATGCAAATGCATTAAATGCATTAAAAATCCCGCACAACCATCTCTAGGGTTTACAGAGAATGGTCCAAAAAAGACAAAGTACCCAGTGAGCGTCAGTTCTGTGGGCACAAATGCTTTGTTGATGCCAGAGGTCAGAGGAGAATGGCCAGACTGGTTCGAGCTGATAGAAAAGCAACAGTAACTCGTTACATCTCTGAATGGACAACTCATCGAACCTTGAGGCGGATGGGCTACAGCAGCAGAAGACCACACCGGGTGCCACTCCTTTCAGCTAAGAACAGGAAACTGAGGCTATAATTCGCACAGGCTCACAAAAATTGGACAATAGAAGATTGGAAATATGTTGCCTGGTCTGATGAGTCTCTATTTCTGCTGCGACATTCGGATGGTAGGGTCAGAATTTGGCGTCAACAACATGTATCCATCCTGCCTTGTATCAACGGTTCAGGCTTTTGGTTGTGGTGTAATAGTGTAGGGGATGTTTTCTTGCCACGCTTTGGGCCCATTAGCACCAATTGAGCATCATGTCAACGGCACAGCCTACCTGAGTATTGTTGCTGACCATGTCCATCCCCCTATGACCACAGTGTACCCATCATCTGATGGCTACTTTCAGCATGATAACGCGCCATTTCATAAAGCGCAAATCATCTCAGACTGGTTTCTTGAAAATGACAATGAGTTCACTGTGCTCTAATGGCCTCCACAGTCACCAGATTTCAATCCAATAGAGCACCTTTGAGATGTGGTGAAATGGGAGATTCGCATCATGGATGTGCAGCCGACAAATTGCCAGCCGACAAACTGTGTGATGCTATCATGTCAATATGGTCCAAAATCTCTGAGGAATATTTCCAGTACCTTGTTGAATCTATGCCATCAAGGATTAAGGCAGTTCTGAAGGTAAAAGGGGGTCTAACGTGGTACTAGTAAGGTGTACCTAATAAAGTGGCCAGTGAGTGTAAATTATATTAGCGCTGGGCAAAAATTAACCGCGATTACTCGTATACAAACTAAATGTTTGTTTTGACATAATTTAGGCGTGTGTGTATATATATGAGTGGCATGAACTGGTCTTAAAATGACTAATATCATTTATCGCAATACATTTTGGTGCATAGGCCTAATCTACAGTGGGCAAAAGAAATAAATTAAAACAGTAGGTGTATAAACAGGAATGCGTCTGTCTCTTTTACTTGTAATCCAACAGACTGAAACACATCTTAATTACAAGTGTAGTCTATTAATAAACTCACTGTTTGAACCCTCTTTTGTTGTCTGTGCAAACCAGTGTGCTTAACTTTCATACTTCAGGCAACATTCCTTCCAGCACATTTAAACTTGTCAGCAGCCACACCTCTATAATGCACGGCACTCCTTCAAACTTCACAGCACATTATTGCCTTTATTGAGAGATGAAGCAATCGACTAAGACATGTTAATACAGACAGACAGGCTGGTAACTAGGATGTACTTCCTCTTGCCGAGTGTATTAGGCACTGTTTACTGTGCATGCATTTGCATCATTGCTGCGTGGCTTATTGAACAAGCCTTTTTCCTGTTTACAAGTCTCTGCATTTTGTTAGCAAATTCATGATTTGTGGTCATTAAATCTTTTTAAAGATAGTTCATAATTGTGTTGTTTCAAATTATTTTACATAAGTAGTTTGAACAAGCAGCAAAAAAAACCCCAATGTTAAGTGATCTCTCTCTCTCTCTCTCTCTCTCTCTCTCTCTCTCTCTCTCTCTCTCTCTCTCTTTTAGTTTAGAAAAAACACTGAAAGATCAGGATATGGTTACTAATCGTTTTCCTTCATTTGTTTATTGGCTGTTTTTACTGGCGTGTCTTTTATATAAAAGAGCAGGTTGACTTTTTTAGTCTGTATTTGCATATGCAAACATGCTTTTATCTGTGATAATGTATATACATGTTATATTGCCGTTTAAGTCGACATGAAATGCTGATTGCAGCCCTTTCTGCTTCTCTAGTCTAGAAAATATTCAGTAAAGGAGATATTCAAATATACGCTACAGTTTAAAGGGTTGCTTTGTGGACGGTAAGAGTCTTGTGTTGCTGTTGTTTAATTTTTGTTTTTGTTTTTTTAGAAATCTTTAATAACACTCTGTAAAAAATGTCTGTTAATTAACTGTTCATAATTTGTGATTCACAAGTGTTTTCTGTTTATTTACGAATTGCATTATGGGATGTTGATCTCTGCTCTGTCAACTTTGGATGTTGACAATTCAGCTCAACAGTTTAACAAAGTGACTTTTATTGACGTTTTAGTAGTTTGAAATATTATAATGTATAAGAAATAATATAAGTGTAAAATAACAGAAAATCTACTGGCAGTTTATTACAAGGTTTTTGTAACAACCAAGACAATATATCACTTTAAACTATTAAAAATGTTGATAAAAGCAGTTTTTCAATCTTTTCATAGTTAAACGTTGTTGGAAGAAAGATCAAGGTCCAATAATGCAATTTATAAGCATAAATAAATGGGGGAAAATAAGCCATAAAAAACATGAATTGCAAAATAGGGAAAACTGCATCTTTGCTGAACAATTAAAAAAAAAAAGTTTAAAAGTCGATTATCTAAAAATAATAAATTTTTATATAGTGATATTTTATACATTGACCACAATTTTTTCAAAAGGTAGTGCATACTATATTTATAATCTGACATACTGTATATTTATAGCCACTTCTTTTACCAAATCTAAATTTAGTTTCATAGAAAGTAGTCATCAAATTAATATATAAATCTAGCAATTTAGTTGATATTAAATTAAACTAATAATTCAAAATGTTGGTCAATTTTTCTACAAAACATTGATTATTATTATTATTATTATTATTATTATTATTCATTCATTCATTCATTTTTCTTCGGCTTAGTTTCTGATTTATCAGGGGTTGCCTATTCCGGTCTATGTTTTACGCACCGGATGCCCTTTCTAGCCGCAACCCAGTACTGAGAAACACCCACACACTCTCCAGCTTTTTCACATTCTCACACACACTCATGCACTACAGTCAATTTAGTTCATCCAATTCACTTATAACGCATGTCTTTGGACTGTGGGGGAAACCGGAGCACCCGGAGGAAACCCACGCAAACATGGAGAGAACATGCAAACTCCACAGAAATGCCAGCTGGCCCAGCCGGGACTCGAACCAGCGACCTTCTTGCTGTAAGGTGACAGTGCTAACCACTGAGCCACCGTGCCACTTATTATTATTATTATTATTATTCATTCATTCATTGGCTTAGTCCCTTTTATTAATCTGGGGTCGCCACAGCGGAATGAACCGCCAACTTATCCAGCATATGTTTTACACAGCAGATGCCCTTCCAGCTGCAACCCATCACTGGGAAACATCCAATTTAGCCTACCCAATTATTATTATTATTATTGTTGTTGTTGTTGTTGTTGTTATTAAAAAACTATTTCTTTATTGATGATCCGATCACAATTACAGCAGTAGTGGGAATGTGGGAGCAGAGGTCTCTCAAAGTAAAGTGATAAATGCCGCCATCTGCTTGTGAAAGTGAGTTATTAAAACAAGACCCATATGAGCGGATTACAGTATCCCCTTTACACCCTCTCTTTTTAGCCATCATTCTTCGAGCGTCTGACCCTAGCAGAGGCAGTTGTACCAGTCTCTTTCTTAGTTTTCTCCGCATGTGAGCTGTGTGGTTTGTGTCATAATGTGGCAAATAGATATTAACCACATCCTTGTCAGAGAAAACCCACAACCATGCCTAAACCGAGTTTACAACACACGTCATCTGATTGAAGGGAAAGTAATGCTGCAGATGTGCTTGCGGGTACACGTTCATTAAAATATTAAATACATGTTCCAATTCACCCTAAAGCTTTTTGGTCATCATTAAAGTAAAAATTTTAATTCTGCCGTCAATTACTCACCCTTCAATTTTCTGTTGAACAAAAAAGAAGATAGACAAAGACTTTTTATGCTATTTCTGCAAAGAATTATATAAACGCATATTTGCAGATTTATGTATAGGAGCTGAACATTTAAGGGGAACTCAAAACCTAACAAATAAGATTAAAAGTGACCCTTTTTTTAATTCAAAGTTTACAATGCAAATTCAATAAGAACCACTTGTTACAGTAGGTCTCTCGCATAATAAATACATCCACTACAAAAAAATCTTACAAAAATCATCTTCAAATCATAAATCTTTCCATATTATTCAACAATACAACTAAAATAAATATTAAAATCTGAAAAATCTGCAGATTCCGTCTGGGCCTAGTAATGGTCTATATTCACAACAAGTGTTTTTCAGCCACTCATAAATTTCGGTGAAAGGTAATTGTGGCTATTTTTAATTTCACAAGGTTTCTTTTACAGCATCTACAATATAATTTAATTTAAATATAGTCCATTAAATAGACCTAAGCATTTATTTAGTTGTTCAAGCATAAAAATGAGATGAAAGATCGCAAAAATGCCATCAGAAGCAGCAGAAAAACCATTGAAAATTAATTTTCCTTTGGCTTAGTCTCTATTTCAGAGGTCGCCACAGTGGAATGAATCGCCAACTAATCCAGCATATGTTTTATGCAGCGTATGCCCTTCCAGCTGCAACCCAGTACTGGGAAACACCCATACACACTCATTCACACACACACACACACACACACACACACACACACACACACACTAGGGACAATTTAGTTCATCCAATTCACCTCTTTGTACACACACAGTCTTTGGACTGTGGGGGAAATCGGAGCACCTGGAGGAAACCCACGTGAACACAGGGAGAACATGCAAACTCCACACAGAAATGCCAACTGGCCCAGCTGGGACTTGAACCAGCGACCTTCTTGCTGTAAGGCGACAGTGCTAACCACTGAGCCACCATGCCGCCTCCATTGAAAATACTGTGGTTAAATAAATGTTAATATTTTAAAGACTTAAAGAACAATGTAATTTAATGCAGTGCTTGTTGTCTGATGTGAGACCCACTTTATATAGTATCTCATTCAGGCAGTGAAGATCATTGATTTCAAACAAACAAGCTTTAAAATGTGGTGAGTTTATAATGGCATGACTGTTCAGTTCAGTTCACTTCAATGTATGAACCCCATTGTTTTTTCCTACTATGATATGATCACATCATGATTTTGCCAAGTATGATGCAATCCTGGATTACTGACTATGTTGATCCTGGAACTAGTGTTGTCACCTGTGATTCACTGTTGTCACCTATTCCCTACTCCTAAACCCAACCAAAACTGCAAATTATTTCCAAAATCAAAAGCAAATAATAGTTGGGTAACAGTCATGTAAAAGTGCATAAACCTAACCATAAGCCTAAACTTCACATAAACTGTAAACATATCCCTTAATTCTGATTGGCTGATTGGAATGTTGTTTACATTTAGTCATTTAGCAGACACTTTTGTCCAAAGCGACTTACAATTGAGGAGGTGTTTAACAATTGAGGAGGTGATTAACATAGATGCTGATCCAGGAACATGTCCTACTTGGTGAAATCAGGCTGGCGTATGACATGATGAGGTGGTCATTTAAAAAACACTGTCATCTCCACAGGCACGAGTGATCCATATGTGAAGTTCAAGCTGGATGGGAAGACCCTGTACAAAAGTAAAGTGGTGTACAAGAACCTGAACCCAGTCTGGAACGAGTCCTTCACATTCCCCATCCGCAGCCTGGAGCAGATAGTCTTCATCAAGGTACACTGTTTACTATACTGTGCCATACATCTCTCATATTCTAGTCAAATACACTTCATTAAACATGTACACATAGACATCACCCATATGCTATAAAATTGCAGGTAAACTATGCTTATATATAATAACTTATATTTGATTGTAACTAACTTAATTTGATTGTAATGCAATAATGTTCACATTTTTGTAAAGCTGCTTTGAAATAAATGATTGTAAAAAGCGCTATACAAATAAACTTGAATTGAAGTGTAGAATATGAGTAAGTGTAGCTTCAATCCATTGGTCTTTCACTCAGGTTTATGACCGAGATCTGACTTCAGATGACTTCATGGGCTCGTGCGGTGTTGTGCTGGATAAACTGGAGCTTGAAAAGTAAGGCCATGATCTGTTGTTAAAAGCAGTGTTTCCCAACCCTGTTCCTGGAGGCACATCAACAGTACATATTTTGAATGTCTCACTTATCTGACCCATTGACTTCAGGTTTTGGTTGATTCAGGCGTGTTTGATTAGGAAGAGGTTGAAAATGTGTACTGTTGGTGTGCCTTCAGGAACAGGGTTGGGAAACCCTGTTTTTAAGTTGGTCTGTTTTTAAGTTGGTTTATAATCTAATTAATTACACTATGTTGCCAATTAATTGCATATGAAATACAATTCTCAAAATATATTTGAAAGTCATTTATGATAAATGCTATATATTTGAAGAAGACGTTTACAAAAATAGCATTGGAAAACATATATTTTGATTCAAGATAAAAGTCTGTATGATATAAAAATGTATGATGTTTATATTGTACATTTTGGGCACATTATCTTGACTTGCCATGAGCAAAGCAGAAGGATTTTAGCATGTTATTTTGTGTGGGTTCCATAGAAAATTAAAAATAACAATCATGAATCAATAATTAATAATTATTATCAGGCACCATGGCTCAGGATTTAGCACTGTCGCCTCACAGCAAGAAGGTCGGTGGTTCGAGTCCCAGTTGGCATTTTTATGTGGAGTTTGCAGGTTCTCCCCGTGTTGGCGTGGGTTTCCATCGGGTGTCCAAAGTCCACAGTCCAAAGACATGTGCTCTAGGTGAATTGAATAAACTAAATTGGCTGTAGAGTGTGTGTGTGTGTGTGTGTGTGTGTGTGTGTGTGTGTGTGGGTGTGGGTGTGGGTGTGGGTGTGGGTGTGGGTGTGGGTGTGTGGGTGTTTGTGTGTGTGAGTGTATGGATGTTTCCCAGTACTAGGAGGGCATTCGCTGCGTAAAACACTTGCCGGAATAGTTGGCGGTTCATTCCGCTGTGGCGACCCCTGATGAATAAGGGACTAAGCAGAAGGAGAATGAATGAATGAATGAATGAATGACCTGTTATCATTAGTAGATCAGCAATTAGCAAAGTGACTATAACAGCACAACAGTTTTATAACAAAATAATATGTATTTTTTAATAATAAAAATAATAATAATTTGTGGTCCTATTGCAATTAAAAGTACAATAATTTCAAAAGTCTCAAAAGCTGGGGGCAGAAAAAAACTGAAAACCTTTGTTTTTGCATAATGTGTTAACCAAAAGGTCTTGTGAAGTGCTTTGAAATGTGCATTTTTTTTTTTCAAGCATTGGAAAATTTGAAGTTATCTCAACTGAAACATGAAGACGGGGCAGGACATGTAGTAGCTCCTCCCATTTATAAAAACAGTGAGAGTGGTTGAGCTCAAGCACATCAAGTAAAAAGCTAATTTAAAGCACATAAAAGGCGGGTGGGGCATGTCAGATACTAGAGAGCATTTGATTGGTCAGAAGATTTGATACCAAACTGAAGTATGAGATGACGTCAAAAAAGTTGTTTATCTATTTAGGTGGAAGTGACAAACGTCTTTGGTTGTTTATATCTTCTAAAATGCAAATTTTGACACTGTTTTGGAGCACACTAGCTCCAAATCATTAATACTAACATCTAAAAAAACTTTGATTTCACACGTCCTTAAAATATTCCTTCATTACATTTTCGGCTTAGTCCCTCATTTATCAGGGGTCACCATAGTGGAATGAACCACCAACTATTCTGGCATGAGTTTTATGCAGCGGATGCCCTTCCAGCCGCAACCCAGTACTGGGAAACACCCATTCACATTCACACACACACTTATACACTACAGTCAGTTTAGTTTATTCAATTCACCTATACCGCATGTCTTTGGACTGTGGGAGAAACCGGAGCACCTGGAGAAAACCCATGCGAACACGGAGAGAGCATGCAAACTCCACACAGAAGTGCCAACTGGTGACCTTCTAGCTGTGAGCCACCGTGCCACCCGTCCTTTAATTATTTAAACTAATAACCCTAGTTTAAAGTCAACTCAGAAGTGTGGTTTCTGATGCAAATTTTGATTTTATTTATTTTTTCCGTTTGTTCAGGACCAGTGAGATGGTGCTTCCATTAGACGATCCCAACAGTCTGGAGGACGATATGGGTGTCATAGTCATTGATATCTGTGTGTCTATGAGGGACGGCAAAAACAAAAAACAAGTAAGTCTGTTTTTAACAGCCAGTTAGGCAAGCTGACGACTTGAATGTTTGCTCTTCACATGTTGAATTGATTTGTTTTTGTTGTGAAGAAATGGGCCCAGAGGAAAAAAAGGAGCATTATGGTGAGAAAGATTGGTTTTAAATTACCACTGATCTCTTTTACTAATCATTCCTGTATTCTTTAGTGTCATTGTACTTAATCCAAATTCTTCCTGTAATACTATATCCAAATCATTTTCAAAAACAAAAATCCTGCTGTTTCATCTGGGTGCTGTCTGTATGTTAATGTGCTTGCTAATAAGAGAATCAAGATTATATTAATTGGTAACACTTTATGAGAATGATTCGTTTATTAAATGATTTTTTAACTATTATTATTATTATTATTATTATTATTATTATTATTATTTTGCATCACAAACATTCATCTTTCTTGAAGTACTGATATATGAAATGAAAAACATTTTCAAAATTATAGTTAAAAAATTATATAGAAGAAAAAAATCTTTATATGGAAAATGATATACTGCTGATTGTTAATGTTAGCTAATGAAAAATCAATTACACTGGTAAAGTGTTACCAAACTAAATTCATAATCAGCATAACAGTGGTTCTCACTTTCTTTGCCACTTCACATGGTGATCCAAATGTTTTTAAATTAATTTAATTTTCATTCATTCATTCATTTTCATTTCGGCTTAGTCCCTTTATTAATCTGGGGTCGCCACAGCGGAATGAACCGCCAACTTATCCAGCATATGTTTTACGCAGCGGATGCCCTTCCAGCTGCAACCCATCTCTGGGAAACATCCACACACACTCATTCACACACATACACTACGGACAATTTAGCTTACCCAATTCACCTATACCGCATGTCTTTGGACTTGTGGGGGAAACCGGAGCACCCGGAGGAAACCCACGCCAACACAGGGAGAACATGCAAACTCCACACAGAAACGCCAACTGACCCATCCGAGGCTCGAACCAGCGATCAGCGACCTTCTTGCTGTGAGGCGAACGTGCTACCCACTGCGCCACTGTGAGGCCTTAATTTAATTTTAACTTTGTTTAATTTATTTTTTTTTAATTTTTTTTTTAAATTTATTTTAACTAAATTAAGTTTAATTTAATTTAATTATGTATGTATGTATGTATGTATTTATTTATTTATTTATAATTATTTTATTTCATTTTATTTTATTTTAGCTTTAGATGGTTTCCTGTGCAAATTACTACACAAATCACACTGTGGTCAACACAATCCATGTTTATTCTAATTTCAAGTAACTTAGAATTATTATAGTCATAGTTTTAGAGAATGAGGCTGTGCCAAACATCCAGTCCATTTTGGCATCAGCCTAATTTGACTGTCTTTTAAGTGTAAAAAAAAAAGTTTAATTGGATGCATGAAGTTTGACGGTCATTCAATTGTTTGCTGCATTTCTAAAGCTGCCATTTTTTTTTTCTTTTTCTAATTTAAAAAAAAAATAAAATTAATAGTAACAGTTTTATTGCTTATTTTTATTAGGATTTACATGTCAGAACAGACTTGAGAACCGCTGCCAAATCGATTCCAGAAATTCTAACATAAGTTAACATTTTCTCACATCCCAGTATTTGTATTAATCCTCAGGGAAATTCAAGCGAATATAAACGTCTGAGCGAGTCTGTGAATAAGAGTCAGCTGTGGACCGGCCTCTACACCATCACTCTGGTGGAGGGACGGGATTTACCAAAGGAAGGACTGGGGGACGTGTTTGTGCGCTTTAAACTGGGAGATCAGAAATTCAAAAGCAAGGTACTGATGGAGGAACTTCGCTGTGACCTGTATGACGTAGTTGCAAACTAGGGTTGCACAATATATACAGTAGTCAACATTTGAAGTGGATCCAAAGGTTTTTCAAAATTGAATGGGAATCATTCAATATTTCACATCAATAGTTTCATGACAACACTGATGAAAGGTGATGATCCACTTTAAATGTTGACTACTGTAGTTTCAGCATCAATAGCAGGATCTGTAATGTTGAGGCGGGATTATAGTTCGCCACAGTTGAAAACCCAAAAGATTTATATAATCATTGTGAAGTTTAACCAGTAAGTTACCAAAAAGTTTATTGTGTTTGCGTTTTTAAGGCCCGTGTTTGTGTGAACATTTAAAGCATTCAGGTACAAGAAATTGTAATGTTTGTAACTTTAACGAAAGCTGAATTGTACTTAAGTATACTGTTATTTTACAATTTATTATAAAATTTGTGTACCTGCTAGACTCTCAGAAAACACTGTTGCTGTTGTTGTTGTTGTTGTTGTTTTCATTTGTATCTTTGCTCTCTTTTTATCAATGCTTGTGATTGGTTTATTGTATTTTAAGCAGTTGCACTCTAAATCATCCTAATCAATGTAAAATTATGCATTATTTCCGAATAGAGCTATTTACTTCATCTGATGAAACTTTATTTAATATCGCAATATGTATCAATATACAGAAAAATAAAATATCATAATGTCAGTCTTTTCCAATATCACGCAGCCTTATTATAAACCCTTTATGGGTCCCATGAAGTGCTTTGAAATGTAAATTTTTTTTTTTATTCGATGTTTGACTTGATCTCAACTGAAACATGCAGATAGGGCGGGGCATATAGTAGCTCCACCCCTTTTATAGAAAGAACAGCCAATAGCGTTTTGTTTTTATCACAGCTCTGCCAGTGAGAGTGGTCGAGAGCGCATCAAATGAGAAGCATCTTAAAGGGGGGCGGGGCATGTCAGATACTAGAGAGCATTTGATTGGTCGGAAGATTTAATGAGAAACTGAAGTATGAGGTCATGTCAAAGAAACGTTAATCCATTTAGGTGAAAGGTGGAAGATGTTTATATTATCTTCTAAATGTGAATTTTGTCACCGTTTTGAAACGCATCAGCTTATACATAACTACTTACTTATAAGTACGTACTTATAACTAACAAACTGAAACTAACATTTAAAAAAAACTGTATTTTTATTTCATGGCGACTTTAAATGCTTTCATGTTGGCAGTGTCAAGTGAAGAAGGTCAACACAGAGTGGAGAGAGAGGTTTGACTTTTACCAGTTCCCCGATGCATCCAGCCTTCTAGAGATTGAAGTTGTCGCAAAAGAAGGACGGAAAAGTGAAGAAAGTTATGGATTGTGAGTTTATACTTTTGTTTGTTTTTGTAACTACAGTTGAAGGAAATATATATATATATATATATATATATATATTTTTTTTTTTATTGGCTAATGAATAAACTACAGTCCAGTGATTTGCCTAATTAACCTAACCTGCCTTATTAACATAAAATCCTAGTTAAGTCTTTAAATTGCACTTTAAACTGAACACTAATTTGGCAAAATAACTAGTGAAATATTATGTACTGTCATCATGGCAAAGATACAAGAAATCAGTTATTAGAAATGTGTTAAAAAAAATCCTCTCCCCGTTAATCAGCACATGGAAAATATTAGAAAAAAAATTACAGTTTCACTGGAGGGCTAATAATTTTGTTTTCAACTGCATCTCTTGAAAACCAAATCACCAAATCTGAAAAAAAAAGATTGTAGTAAAATTGAAAGAGCACAAAAACGAAGAAATAAAGACTTTTTAATGTAGAAAATAACTATTTAAAATTCTAACATTATTCTATAGACCATTTTGAGGGATGTAAACAATAACAAAGATCATGACATATTTCCGGTTTCATTCATTCATTTATTTTCCTTTGGCTTAGCCCCTTTAATTATCAGGGGTTGCCACAGTGGAATGAACCGGCAACTTATCCAGCATATGTTTTACACAGCGGATGCCCTTCCAGCTGCAACCCAGTACTGGAAAACATCCATACTTACTCATTCACACACACTCATACGCTACGGCCAATTTAGTTTATTAGATTCACCTATAGTGCATGTCTTTGGACTGTGGGGGAAACCGGAGCACCCGGAGGAAGCCCATGCCAACACAGGGAGAATATGCAAACTCCACACAGAAATGCCAACTGGCCCAGCCAGGACTCGAACTAGCGACCTTCTGTCAGGCGACAGTGCTAACCACTGAGCCACGGTGTCGCCCATATTTCCTGTTTTGCTAAAATCCTAAAAAATCCACATATTGATAAATAGTTAGGATGATTCTAAGGGCCCACTGTGATTAGGGGCCCCCAGAGATATTATTAGAGGCCCACCAGTTCTTACCCCTCAAACACCCCTGCCTTTTTGCCTATGCCTTTTTAGGTGGTTTAGCTATATTTTATCTTGTGTTTTATGTATTTTATATACTAATATGCTTATTTTGTTGTATATTTCTGTACAGCACTTTGGCTCACTTCTGTTTTTATAACTGTTTAGCATTTATAGTAATCAGTAGAAAATTCGGTCCCACTTAGTAGTTAAAGACACTTAATACAATGTACTTCAAAATATAAATACAATGTACTTGCTGTGTTCATAATGTATTACAGAACACTTCTATGTAATACTTCTATGTAATATCTATGTAATTCTATTAATACTTCAGGTATTTAATCAATCATAAGTACAATGTAAACGCATGTATTTACACATTGTAACGATTTTTTAATTTTAATGTAAGTACATAATAGTTAAGGCCACTTAATATAAAGTGGGACCGAAAATTCTACATATATTAAAAAAATATTCTCTTCAGAAACAAATCTAAAAAAAATTCTGCAGAAGTTAACATGTCAATCCCAAATGCTGATAAAAGAGCTTAACTGGCATTCAGCCCAGATCACTCAACACAAAAGCATTTCTCGTAGAAATAACTTCCTGTTTGTAAAGTGTTTTTGTGGTTTAGTCTTTGTGTGTTTGTGCACGTTGCAGGTCTGAGATCAACTTGTCAGAGTTGCCGCTGAATGAATCCACATTGTTTTCCTGTGAGCTGGAGCCGGGCCGGGGCAGGGTGGTGTTTCTCATCACTCCCAGAGCCTGCACCGGTGCCTCCATTTCAGATCTTATCGCCCCGCCGCTGGAGGAGCCTCACGAGAGAGAAAACATGCTGGTTAAATATGTATGTATTAAATCACAGTGCTGCTATAATATTATAATACACAATAAGTGATGACGTGTGTGCGTGCGTGCGTGCGTGTGTGTGGGTCAGAGCCAGTGATGGGGTTTTCAAGCACTTTTTTTAAGCCTAGGAGTAATGCAATACAGGAGTAATGCATTACAACTCAAAGACAGGAATATGGACCCTTTTCACAAGACTGTTATGACACGTTTAATGGTCGTCAGCATCTTAAATCCTTGAAAGCTTTTATATTTGTGTGTGTGTGTATATATA
>CAIGQW010053631.1:23244860-23282345 GCA_903798125.1 Danio choprae | reverse complement strand
TAATATTGAAAATGTATGTATATTTATATGTATTTATAAATGTATAATATCATCTTTGCAACTAATTACAAAGCACAAATTACTGCTTGTGTTTCTAATGCAGCATCTATGGGGCAGGACAGTACATTTGAGGCTGTTCTCTCTTCTGGCTGCTGTTATCAGTCTCACACAATTTTTTTTTCCTTTTTCTGAAAGTCTTGAAAACACGATCGTGGAGTTTTTATTTTATTATTTGAGCAAATGGAATTGTAAAAACTTTTTTTGTTGTACTCTCCCATTCACTGCGCTCTAAGTTTACCCAACTACGATGACTTCCGCTGCTGAGAAACCCAGAAATGTGAAAAGGAAGAGTAAGATGAGGGATTACTTTTACACAAGTAATCTGTAATGTAGTATAGTTTAGAAGTAACTTGCACAACACTCCCATAATCCTACACTGTAGAAAAATGTAATGACAAGAAGTTAAGACAACAAATACTTTTATTGCTTTAACTTATTTTAATAAGTTAATCGGTATTCAACTACTAAGTTATGCAAAGTTTAACTTTAATATTTTTAGTCAGTTTGATTGATGTAAGCTAGATGACTAGAAAAGATCATTTGATTCAACTAAAAATGTAAAATTTAAGGAAGCAAGTTTTTTTTTTTTTTACAGTGTAATGCATTTCGATCATCTTTGTTAGACCGTCTATAAAGTTACGTCATTGATATAAATGTAAAAGCACAATATCAAGTCATATCAAATCATGTCCAATCACTATTTCACTAACTAATGTGTTTACACACTTTCCCCTAAAGTCTACTTGTTAGTGAAAAAGTTCATTTTAACTTGCTTTTTTTGTCATTTATTGTCACAAGCACAAACAATTTTCTGTATAAAACCTAATGATTTTATTTCACAAATTGTATTTTACAGGGAAAAAGGAGTAATGTAATGCATTGCAATTCAGAAGTAACATTATAAGATGAGTGATTACTTTTACACAAGTAATTTGTAATGTATTATAGTTTGGAAGTAACTTACACAACACTGCATAATGCTAATCAAGTTCATTTACTTATAAAGCACATTTAAAAACAGCCACAAGACTGACCAAAGTGAAAAACAATGCTGAAGTCAGTTATTCTGCTTTGAAAATGGGAATTCTGTGCTGGAAAGGCTGTCTTTGTTTTGGTTTTTTTAACCCACCCACTGCCAGTTTAACCAATTATATTTTAGCACCCCGGGTTGCCTTGTTGGAAAACCGTGTAATTCATTCATTCAGAAAGGCTCTCAAAGCATTGCGCCCGTGACTGAAATCCAACCTTTGGTGGACAGTAGCAGACTCCGAAATACGATGCAGATTCAGAGATCCACATGAGATTATTAATTACCAAATAATATAAATATTATGAGCATAAACATTAGGTGAGCAGGTTACATTGTAACCCTGTGTCCTAACAACACGCTACAGCCATTCAGAAGCACAGAATATGCAAATATGGTACAATTTAGTTTGATCACTTGTCATTGTATATATTTTAATAAGAACAGGTCAGATTAAATGTTGTTTCATTAGTGCATAAAGATGTTTGATGGGCATAATTTCACTCATATTTAAAATTTAAACAAATTTGGTGGCTCAGTGGTTAGCACTGTCGCCTCACAGCAAGAAGGTCGCTGGTTCAAGTCCTAGCTGGGTCATTTGGCATTTCTGGAGTTTGAATGTTCTTCCTGTGTTGGCGTGGGTTTCCTCCGGGTGCTCCAGTTTCCCTCAGTGTATGGGTGTTTCCCAGTACTGGGTTGTGGCTGGAAGGGCATCCACTGCGTAAAACATATGCCAGAATAGTTGGCGGTTCATTCCGCTGTGGCGACCCCTGATAAATAAGGGACTAAGTTGAAGGAAATTGAATATATGAAACATTGAAAGTAGACACTTTACTTGTATTCAGTATGTCTTATATGTCACATAAATTAGTTTAAAGCAAACACCAACATATGACGTCCCATATTTGACAATTTTAAAACAATATTGTACAATAACGGCGTGATCTCATTTAAACTTCTCTTTACAATTTTCTCTTTTTTTTCTTTAAAGAGTTTGAAGAACTCCCTGAAGGACCTGAGAGATGTTGGTTTTCTCCAGGTTAAAGTGATCAAGGCCACTGACCTCATGGCTGCTGATCTAAATGGTATTATTTATTATTTGTTGATTCATTTGAGAGCCTTTTTTTTAGCTTGTTATCATGTACAACCACATTGACTGGATCTTTTGTGTATTTCTAGGAAAGAGCGACCCATTTTGTGTCCTGGAATTGGGAAACAACCGGCTACAGACCCACACCATATACAAAAGCCTTAACCCTGAGTGGAATAAAGTCTTTACTTTGTCAGTATCAGCACTATTAATGTACACCATTAACGTACTGTTCTGAACCTTAGGGTGTTTGATTTCTTTTAAAAGTGCTCAGTTAGGACACATTCAATTGATCAAATGTGACACTGCACCACAAAATTATGTTGCACAATGATACATTAATACAATACAATAATACATTGTATGGGTAAAAATTTGAATTTCTTTTATGCCAAAAATCTATAAAATATTAAGTATTTTGTAAGTATCTGTAAATTTATCAGGGTTTTTTTTATTAGTAATATGCATGTCTAAGCACTTAATTTAAACACATTTACAGGCAATTTTCCTAGTATTTAGGTTTTATTTAAGACTTTCAAATAGTTTTATTTTGACCAAATGTTGTCATATTCAAGAAGTATATTCAACAAAGTATATATCAATCAAAAGCTTATTTATTCAGCTTATTTATTTTTATTATTATTTTTAAAATGACAGTTTTGACGGGTTTTGTGGTCCAAGATCACAAATAAGATTTCTTTTTTTAAAGGAATTAATACTTCTATTCATTGAGGATGCTTTAAATTGAAAAAGCTCACAAATCTAATATACTGATACACATGGAATTTGTTACCCAACTGTTTACGTTTACATTCACATTCATTCATTCATTTTCCTTTGGCTTAGTCCCGTTATTCATCAGGGGTCACCACAGCAGAATGAACCACCAACTTATTCAGCATATGTTTTACACAGCGGATGCCCTTCCAGCTGCAACCCAGTACTGGGAAACAACCATACACGCTTATTCACACACATGCACTACAGCCAATTTAGTTTATTCAATTCACCTATAACGCATGTCTTTGGACTGTGGGGGAATCCGGAGCACCTGAAGGAAACCCACGCCAACACTGGGAGAACATGCAAACTTCTTGCAGAAATGCTAACTGGCTACCTTCTTGCTGTGAGGCGATAGTGCTAACTACTGAGCCACCGTGTCGCCCCACATTTACAGACATAACCAACAATATGTAAACTTATTTATTTCAAGTTTATACATTCATGCTTTTGACTTAAACAACTGTGTTTGACAGTTGGCAGAAATATTTAATAATCTTAATTTAATACTCACATGATGTTTCGTCTGACTGACGCATTTGTTTGTATCTGTGTGCTCAGAAACGTGTATATGAAGAGTTTGTACACAACAAGGCTTTAAAATATATGCTGATGATTTCATTGGTTTTGTCAGAGTGTCTAAGGCACGAGCTGTAAAGGCTCCGCCCTCTTTGAAAAGGGGGTGAGGAGCAGCAGCTCATTAGCATTTAAAGAGACACAAATCAGCACTTCTTTTGTTTTGCTCAGAAACTGGCACTTAGAGCATAATATAATAAATGACCCATTCAGAAACATAATAATACAGAAACATTTTAGCATGGTATTATAACTTTTAAAAGATCAAGTGAAACCAAAAACTAAAAATTCAGCCTTGCCAAAAAAAAAACATTAATATTGAAAAACAAAACAAGTTAAACTGTAATAATATTTCACAATATTACTATTTTTGCATATATAAAACATAAGCAAAATAGATTTATTTAAAAAAAAACTTTTACAGTACTGTATTCAATCTAAATTCTATACTTACATTAAAATAAATATATCACTGACGTTTATTTGATTTGTCTTCTTGACCAGCCCTGTTAAAGACATTCATGAAGTTCTGGAAGTGTCTGTGTTTGATGAGGACGGAGACAAAGCCCCAGATTTCTTGGGGAAGGTTGCGATTCCTTTAGTCTCAGTAAGTTAGAAGTATTTTTTCTCTCTTCATTTTTACTCAAATTGCCTGTATTTATTGTGTATTTACATTCCTCTTGTGTAAATAGTGTTTTTATTATTTGTATACACCCAGAGACTGAGAGTAACGTCATTTCAATTCTCTGTATGTCTGTACATTTGGCAAAATTTACTATAAAGCTGAATTTGACCTGTTGACTTATGAACTATACGTATTGGTATTAAAAAGAATAGTTTACCTGCACTTCACTTGTTCATTTTTGACTTCCGTTATGCTGTTAAACAGAAAGAAAAGATATTTTGATGAATGTTGAAAACAAGTTTGCCAACATTCTTAAAATATCTTGCGTTTAACAGTAGGAAGATACTCAACACTTACTGAGATGAGGGCGAGTGTGTTTTTATTTTAGGGTGAATTATCATTTTTAAAATGAAGAGCAATGATATGTGAAAGACCATTGATATTAGAATTGATATATTATACAAGTCAAGTTTAGTTGTATTGTCATTTCGCTTGATGTGTGGACATACGGTGGAATGAAATGTCGTGTCTAGCAGGACCACAGTGCTACATAAATAAACATAATCATAAATATGAACACAACCATGGACCTAAGAGCTATTTTAAACCTGTACAAAACTAATATACCGGAGCGGTAATATAACTATGCATATACTCTACATACTTAAACTATACACATAACCTAAGACAGACTATTCAAGTGCTTTTACATAAGAAATAACACTATTGTGCAAGATATTGTGCAAAAGAGGTATTTAAGCTTGAAGAAAACAAGTAGCAACATGATTTGTGGTGTACATTCACAAGTAAACATTGCTTTCCATATTGCAAGATGTAATGTAAGTAAGGTGTCTTGTGCATATAGAGAGAAGAGTGTTTCTACAGGTGGTTTGTCAGGCCCACTCACCTGTGTGAAGCACACTTCAGAAATGCACAATGTTTTTGTAAAGATATGGAGTGATTTTAAGAAAGCATCTGGTGCAAAACTGGTGCAACTGTCAGAGATAAAAGTGAGAGATGAAAGAGAGTGTTTTCTACATGTGGTTTGTCAAGCCCACTCACCATAAAGTTTTGAGGTTTTCATGTGGTGTGGTGGGAAGGTTTTAAGTTTTGTGTTGTTGTTTTTTTTTTGTTTTTTTATTGCAACAGGCACGTCAAGGTCAGCAGGTCATTTGTCCTCTGAGGAAAGAGAATTTGACAGCAATGTCTAAAGGAGCTGTAATAATGGAGCTGGAAGTCATC
This sequence comes from Danio choprae, assembly GCA_903798125.1. Classification (NCBI taxonomy): domain Eukaryota; kingdom Metazoa; phylum Chordata; class Actinopteri; order Cypriniformes; family Danionidae; genus Danio; species Danio choprae. Next base: position 23,276,945 of record CAIGQW010053631.1, on the reverse strand, counting down.
TTTAATCCTGTGAGTCTCCACTGATGCCTTTAATCTACAGCTCAGTAGAGCCTTTGAAATTCATTCAGCCAAGCTAAATATGACAATAGTCAAGACACATCATTTATTTCTACAGTACTTTTTACAATATGTTAATAAACAGGAAAATAAGTGTTAATGTAATGATGATACGGTTGAAGACACACTTATTAGCCTTAAAAATAATTACTTATTATTTTTTTCAACACTATTATTATTATTATTATTAATAATAATAATAATAATAATAATAATAATAATAACAATGGGCCTCACAGTGGCGCAGTGGGTAGCACGTTCGCCTCACAGCAAGAAGGTCGCCGGTCGCTGGTTCGATCCTCGCCAGTTGGCCTTTCTGTGTGGAGTTTGCATGTTCTCCCTGTGTTGGCGTGGGTTTCCTCCGGGTGCTCCGGTTTCCCCCACAAGTCCAAAGACATGCGGTATAGGTGAATTGGGTAAGCTAAAATTGTCCGTAGTGTATGAGTGTGAATGGGTGTGTATGGATGTTTCCCAGAGATGGGTTGCAGCTGGAAGGGCATCCGCTGCGTAAGACATATGCTGGATAAGTTGGCGGTTCATTCCGCTGTGGCGACCCCAGATTAATAAAGGGACTAAGCCGAAATGAAAATGAATGAATGAATGAATAATAACAATAACAATAATAATGACTAGTAATATTGACCTTAGCAGTGTATATATATATATATATTTCATTCATTCATTCATTTTCCTTTGGCTTAGTCCCTTTTCATAAGGGGTCGTCACAGTGGAATGAACCGCCTACTTATCCAGCATCTATTTTACACAGTGGATGCCCTTCCAGCTGCAACCCATCACTGGGAAATTATTTATATATATATTTTTTGTTTTATTAATTTATTTATTTTTATTCCAGTCAAACTAAAAGAAGTATGAGATTTGTTCTGGAGGGGGGAAAAACAAATATATATAATTTATTTATTTATTATATATAATAAATTTGTCTCAAAACTCAATTTACAGTTTAAAGTCTCTTATATTAAATATGTATTGTGTATATACTGCTGTTTTAACAGAGAATATAGAGAATTTTTCAACACATAATTATTATTGTTGTTAATAATAATGATGATGATGATGATGAGGTTAATAATAATAATAATAATAATAATAATAATTTCTAGTAGTATTGACCTTAGCAGTGTATATATATATATATATATTATTATTTTTTGTTTGTTTTTTTGTTCTGGAAGAAAAAAAAACTATTTTTTAATTTTTATATTTATTTTTAATTTATTTTTAATATAATTAAATTGTCTTCAACTGTAACTCAAAAATTTACAGTTTAAAGTCTCTTATATTAAATATGTAATGTGTATATACTGCTGTTTTAGCATAGAGGATATTTTTTTCAACACATTAATAATAATAATGAATAAATATATTTATGTATTTATTTACTTATTTATTCATATTTACATAATATTTTTAATTTAATTTATTTTTTATTCCAGCCAAACTAAAAGAAATATGAGATTTTCTCTGGAAGAAACAAAAAAAACACATTTTTATTTGTGTATATATTTTTCGAATGTCTTCAACTGTAACTAAAATAAATAACAGTTTAACGTGTCTTATATTTAATAATCAATGTTTAGATACTGGATGTTTGATGGTGTTTGTTTGTTCACTGCGTTGTCCAGGTCAAAGCAAGCATCATAACCTTCACACCTCGAGAACAGAAGTTTCTTGAGGACAATGTCAAGTTTTCTAAGAAGGTACAGTATGACATTCAGAGGGGCTACTTCATGATTTGGGTATCATCCAACATAAAAAATAAATACTTACTGACATAATAATTTAAATATGTTGTTAACTAAGTATGATTCCCACAGGTTCTTTCCAGGAACGTTGTTCGTGTGAGGAACCTTTATCGTGCTGTGTCTTACTCTCACCAGTTCATCAAAAGCTGCTTCCAGTGGGACAGTGTGCAGAGGAGCATTATAGCATTTCTGGTGAGCAGAGCTGTCTGATGCTGACCAAATTTGTATATGTTGATTACTTATTGGTACTGGCTGAGAAATTTAATATCAGCATATTTCTAGTGATTATTTAGTGTGATATACAATTTTGAAAGTGATGCTTATTATAAAACTGTGTGTGTGTGTGTGTGTGTAGCATCTATCTGTCGTTCTATCGTTCTATCTGTCTATCATTCTATCTATTGTTTTATTTATTGTTTTATGCATTGTTCTATCATTCTATCTATTGTTCTATCATTCTATCTATCCATCATTTTATCTATTGCTCTATCATTCTATCTATCCATCATTCTATCTATTGTTTTATACATTGTTCTATCGTTTTACCTATTGTTCTATCTATATATTGTTCTATCTATCAGTCTGTCTGTCTGTCTGTTTGTCATTCTATTTATTGTTTTAGGCATTGTTTTATCATTCTATCTATTGTTCTCTATATATTGTGCTATCTATATATTGATCTATCGTTCTATCTATCGTTCGTTCTATCTATCTTTCTATCTATCATTCTATTTATCATCTTTCATTCTATTTATTGTTTTATGCATTGTTTTATTGTTCTATCTATTGCTTTATGCATTGTTCTATCGTTCTATATATTGTTCTCTATATATTGTTCTCTCTATAAATTGTTCTCTCTATATATTGTTCTATCTTTCTATCATTCTATCTATCATTTTATCTATCAATCTATTGTTCTATTTATTGTTTTTTTGCATTGTTTTATCATTCTATCTATTGCTTTATGCATTGTTTTATCGTTCTATCTATTGTTTTATGAATTTTTCTATCATTCTATCTATTGTTTTATGGATTATTCTATCGTTTTATCTATTATTCTCTATATATCATTCTATCTATATATTGTTCTATCTGTCGTTCTATCTGTCATTTTATCTATCTATCTGTTCATCTTTCTGCCGTTCCATCCATTCATCCATCCATCCATCCAATTGTAAATATTACTCTTTTTCAAATCTTTCATGTGTCCTCCTCCAGTTGTTTGTTCTGACAGTGTGGTACTGGGAGTTCTACATGCTGCCCTTGTTCTTGGTTCTTCTCATTTTGTGGAACTATCTCCAGATCGCCACTGAGAGAGTCACCAGAGACCCGGTGCGTGAGCCCTGGATAATATACACAATCCAGATAACCTGACTGAACTCACCTTTCAGCTGAGATTTCAGTTCAGCATCTGTATTAGTGATTTGATACTGACCAAAGTTTTCTGTTCTGTTTCTTTTGATACATATAATAGTATTCTCTTAGAGGCATAGTTCACCAAAAACTCAAATTTCACCCTCCCAAAATTGCACTTACCCTTCACTTGTCACAAAGTTGTTTGAGTTTTATTTTTTCTTCTGTTGAACACAAAAGAAGATCTTTTGAAATATGTTGAAAACCTGTAACCACTGATTTCAATTGTATTTGTTTTTCTTACTATGAAAGTCGATGGATTTTCATTTTTCAAAATATCTTTTGCGTTCAACTGAAAAAGGAAACTCGTGAAGCTAAACAAAAGCCTAAATGTTATAATTTTGGGGTGAACTATCCCTTTAAGGCCATCTCAAAATTCGTTGTGAAATAATAAAAGCTTTCGTATGCAGGAAAGTATGGAGATATGTGACGATGAGGATGAAGATGAAAAGGTATTGTTCTTGCTTGGTCACAGATTCCCTTGCATGGATTCATTTTAGCAATAGAGCATAAATAATTGTGTTATTTTATCTACAAGCTCTAATGTTTTGATTTAAAATGTGCTGTTGTTGTAGGATTCTGAAAGAAAAGGTCTGATGGAGAAAATCCACATGGTTCAAGAGATTGTCATTACAGTCCAGAATCTGCTGGAGGAGATTGCGTCCCTTGGTGAAAGAATAAAGAAGTGCGTTTTGTTTTTACCCCTTCATTCAAACTTACAACCTAAAAAGAGTTAAATTACAAATTACTGCTGATAGTGGCGGCACGGTGGTTAGCACTGTCGCCTCACAGCAAGAAGGTCGCTAGTTTGAGCCCCGGCTGGGAAAGTTGGCGTTTCAGTGTGGATTTTGCATGTTCTCCCCGTGTTTGCGTGAGTTTCCTCTGGGTGCTCCGGTTTCCACCACAGTCCAAAGACATACGCTCTAAGTGTATTGGAGAAACTTAAATTGGTCATAGTGTGTGTGTGTGTGTGTGTGTGTGTGTGTGTGTGTGTGAGAATGAGTGTGTATAGGAATGCATGGATGTATCTTCATTCATGACGCAAAAGCTATTTGTCATAAAAACAATATTTGCTGGAAGTTATTTGATGCCCTCAGACTGTAATTTCTTGATACTCCCAGTGAAACTTCTACATATTTATTTCTCTCTATTATTTGTGCAGCACATTCAACTGGTCAGTTCCATTCTTGTCTAATCTGGCCTTACTGATTTTCCTCATGGCCACAGTGATCACTTACTTTGTTCCAGTGCGCTACATAGTTTTATTATATGGTAAGAAAACAGCTGCGCATTACTGTTTAACAATATATTTGTAAATATCATAAAAGATCTGTGAATATTATGTTCGTTGTTTTTAGGTATACATAAATTTACAAAGAAACTGCGCAATCCGTATGCCATCGAAAACAACGAGCTGATGGATTTCCTCTCCAGGGTGCCTTCAGATGTCCAAATGGTACAGTAAATACCACACAATTTACTAAAATATGGTTTATAGGTTTACTTCGAGGCTTGTTGGGACACTTGTGGTAGTTATATAAAGGGTTAAAATCATTCAAATGATTAAACAGTGTAGTTGATTGATTGATTGATTGATTTTATTGGTAACACTTTAGTTTAGGTCACAATTCACAGTATTAACACAATATTAACTAACACTACTAGCTTAATAAACTACTAATTAGCTGTTTATTAATAGTTAGTAAGGTAGAAGTTGGCTTTAGGTTTTGGGTAGGATTAGGGATGCAGAATAAGATCATACTTTATATAACTACTTATATCCAGTTAATATCTTAATAATAGGCAGGTAAAAATCCAGTAGTTGATGAATTGTGACCTTAAATGTTATAATTTCATTTATTTGACATAGACATCACGATTACACTAGACAAACCATATGCATTTGTTTAAGTGTTATAGCAGACTTGCTATCTGTCTATCTGTCTGTCTGTCTGCCTGTCTATCGTTCTATCTATCTATCTATCTATCTATCTATCTATCTGTCTATCTGTCTATCTATATGTCTATCTATCGTTTTATTGTTCTATCTTTCGTTTTATTGTTCTATCTTTCGTTTTATTGTTCTATCTTTCGTTCTATCTTTCATTCTGTCTATCTATCTATCTGTCTGTTTGTCTGTCTGTCTGTTTATCGTTCTGTCTGTCTGTCTGTCTGTCTGTCTGTCTATCTATCGTTCTGTCTGTCTGTTTGTCTATCTATCATTCTATCTATCGTTCTGTCTGTCTATCGTTCTATCTATCGTTCTGTCTGTCTATCGTTCTATTTATCTATCATTCTGTCTGTCTATAACTTGACTTCTAGTTGATCATTTGGAAAAGTGACAGAAGGTAACTTTTTCAGATGAATCATCTGTTGAACTGCATCCCAATCATCACAAATACTGCAGAAGACCTACTGGGTTGCATGCGGGTTGCATGGACCCAAGATTATCAGAGAAATCAGTGGTTTGGTGAAGGAAAAATCATGATTTGGGGTTACATTCTGTATGGGGGCGTGCAAGAGATCTGCAGAGTGGATGGCAAGATCAACGGCCTGAGGTTGCAAGACATTTGTGTTGCCCATTACATTACAAACCACAGGAGAGGGCAGATTCTTCAGCAGGATAGCACTCATTCTCATACTTCAGCCTCCACATCAAAGTTTCTGAAAGCAAACAAGGTCAAGGTGCTCTGGGATTAGCCAGCCAAGTCACCAGACATGAACATTATTGAGCATGTGTGGGGTTAGATGAAGGAGGAGTCATTGAAGATGAATCCAAAGAATCTTGATGAACTCTTTCTTTGCCATTCCAGATGACTTTATTAAGTTATTTGAGTCATTGCAGAGATGTATGGATGCAGTCATCCAAGCTCATGGGAGTCATACACAACCTGTACATTATTTCTGTTAAGTGACAAGACTTTTGATCTAATCTAGAGGCCTTTGCCCTCAATATAAGCCACTTCCGATAACAAATGATCAACTAGAAGTCAAGTTATTATTTGTTGTTCCTAAAACTTGAATAGGCGACAAGACCTTTGTCAGGTAGTGTACATCTTGCAAAAAGGGGCATAATAGGTCCCCTTTATAATAATTTAGACCATCCATTTTGCTCATATTTTGTGTACATTTCTTTGTTTGTTTTATGTTGATTATTCAGACCCAGTACACTGAAATGAGCGGCTGCAGTGTTAACAGTCCCTACAGGAAAAAAAGAACCTCACCATAGACACTACGGGAACCGCTGCTGACCTGAGATCAGTCTGTGTGAAGGTGCAGGACTCGACAGCCAGGAAATGATCTCAAATTACATATATAAAGGTGAAAGCAGTCGATCTGCTCATTTTGAACTGAAATCATCTCCCGTTAAGTGGTCCGGTGTTTACCGCAGGGTCATGTTAAAGCACCTTCATTAATACTGTATTAACACTCACTTAAGGATGAAGAACTAAGATAATGGAGTAAACTGAAGGGTTAATGAATTGATTACATCACACTATGCCTTAAACATCTATCCGGAGATGCAATGAACATCATATTATGTACAGTATGAGTGCAATACTTTGCTATTTTATACTATTTGATACAATATTTGGTCTCTTGTAAAAAAAATGTTTTTTTTTAAAAGAAGTTTTAGTTAAGATGCGTTAATCTAAAATGCCCATCGAAGCATTGTGGTTTAATTATTTTAAACCTTTTTTTATTTTATTTTGTTCTCCTTTTTATCTGTTATTTAAATTTTAATTATTGCGGAGAAAACAAATCACAGTACATGAATATTAATTCATTTTTAAAGTGCCTTTAAGAATATATATATATATATATATATGTATTGTGCAATGTAAGGATCTAATGTAGATATAAATGCAAGCACACTTATGACTTTTGTATTGTTTCGAATCATGTAGCAGATTGTCTTGGATTGCGCAAACAGAAATTTCGGATGTTGTTGAATGAGTATTTTTGTACTTTTTGCTACCATGTTGATAATATGTACTGCCATATTGTATCACAAGGATATCACAGTAAACATTTACTACACTTGATGACAAAGATGACTTGAAGAACTTCTTATGAGATATGTGACACTGGATTCGGTTTATTTGAAGGAATAAATTATACAATACATGGTATGGGTCAAATTTATAAATGGTTTTATTATCAAATCATATTAGTATTATGTAAAGATCATGATTTTGTTTTTTGTAAATCTCCTACTGTAAATATATCAAAACTCAATTTGTAATTATTAATATTCATTGATAAAAACATCATTATACGACTTTAAAGGTGACTTTCTCAGTATTTAAAAAAAAATTTTAAACCTCAGAGTCCGGATTTTCATTCCTATAAACAGAGGTGCCAAAACTTGATCCTGGAAGTGTGTCCTGCAGATTTGAGCTCCATCTTGCCTCAACACGCCTGCACGGATGTTTCTAGAAAGCCTAGTAAAAGCTTGATTAGCTAGCCCAGGTGTGTCTGATTAGGGTTGGAAATAAACTTTGCAGGACACCGGCCCTCCAGGACCGAGTTTGGGCACCCCTGCTATAAAGGATAATAAAAGAATGACAAAATATACATCAAAGGAAAGCTTATGCATTCAGTTTCAGGTGATGTATACGTGATGTAAAAAAACAAAAAACTTGCAGTTGTGACTGGATTTTTGGTACAGTGTCACATATTATAGATTTTCTGGTCTCACTTTTATATGTGGCCCTAACTATGATGTATTTGCATATAAGTTAATCTTAACTTAAATTTTATTAAATCTTGTTAAGGCGTCATAGTGGCGCAGTGGGTAGCACGATTGCCTCACAGCAAGAAGGTCACTGGTTCGAGCTTCAGCTGTTTCAGTTGGCATTTCTGTGTGGAGTTCGCATGTTCTCCCTGTGTTCGTGTGGGTTTCCTCCAGGTGCAAAGACGTGGTATAGATGAATTGGGTAAACTAAATTTTCTGTAGTGTATGTGTGTGAATGAGTGTGTATGGATGTTTCCCAGTGATGGATTGCGGCTAGAAGGGCCGCATATGCTGAATAGTTTGGCGGTTCATTCCACTGTGTCGACCCCAGATTATCAAAAGGACTAAGCCGGAAAGAGAATAAATGAACGAAATCATGTTAATTTCTTTTGCAATGCACATATTGTGTACATTAGTGTTTTTACATTGTTCTTATAATTTCAAAAACATGTTCATGTAATAACATCTAGAATACCAACAAACCTGTCCCTAACCTTAAATATAATGAGTGTTTAACAATACAATATGAAAACAAATAAGTACCTTTATTTCATTTAATTGACGCAATAGTAATTAAAGCAACTTTATATAAAGTGTAACAGCTCTTATAAAACAGAGTAAACACAATCAATGTTAAATTCAGTAAATCTATGAAGAAGAATGTGAAGATGGCAATATAAAAATTCTTTACACAATGGTATTGTACATTTTCAACCACACAGTGGCAGTGTTTTCCTTTAATGTGCCTCCATCATGCACTTCAACCATTGCCCTCTTAAAGGGGACAGTTCACCCAAAAATGAAAATTCTCTCATCCTTTTCTCACCCTTCACTTGTTCCAAACCTACAGTAAGCGACTTTGTTTCTTCTGTTGAACACAAAAGAAGATATTTTGAAAAAAGCCAACCTATATTCATTGACTTCCATAGTATCTGTTTTTCCTACTATGGATGTCAGTGGTTACAGATTTGTAGCTTTCAATGGAAGATCTTCTTTTGTGTTCAACATAAGAAAGAAACTCAAATAGATTTAAAACTATTTGAGTAAATAGTCCATTTTCATTTTGGGGGGAACTATTGGGTGAATAAAACCTTACATCTGATCTGGAGTTACTCAAGAAAACTTAGACCAAATCCGAGAAATTATTAAGCATTTTAAAACTATTACTTTGAAAAAAAACAATGCATTTTATTTTATTATTATTTTTTTTTTGAAAATGGCTTAAATAATAGTGCCATTTTTAACAGTTTCCCAGAATTAAAGTAATAGCAATAACAATAGTTGATAAACTTGGTTGATGAGCTCTGAGCTTGTTATTTCTTAAATGTGTTTAATAGTGGATTTTGCGCAAAAAAAACCTACATTACCCATGATCCTTTTCTTAAAAAGTGACCAGTGAGGAGGGTGCAATAAAATATATTGACGTAATTGTTTTCAGTCTCCTTCAAAAAAAAAAAAAAAGTGTGTATGAAGAGTTCAGATGCAAAAACCTCTAAATGCCATCTTAAATATTCTGCTAAAATGAGCATTTTTCACAGGCTCTTGTGTGTAGCTTCAGTCGTTTTAAGCATCTTGCGCCTCCAAAAGCCTCTGTGCGTTCATTGCATTAAACTTTCAGTTGCTTCTCCTACAGCAGCCAATTTCACTTTTGTTTTTGATATTTGGTGCCGCTTTATCAGAAAGTGATGATTATGTTCTTTTTGACTCGGTGTATGGAAACGGTGTTTTATTTGCAGATGTTTTATGCGATGTTCCAGTTTTGCACATAAATCTAATTAGCATTTTTAGATGTAAAATGCCATTTTATCTTTTGTTCTGTATCTTTAGGTTCAGTCTTTTAAAATGTGACAGTGTGAATGCAAAGCAATGCAGGACTAAATGTGTCACTTTCTTTATTGATACCCACCAAATGAACCAAGAGTGCCAAACTATACAAGTGTAAACACGCCCTTAATTGCTATCACATTTTCAGTGAAAAGTCTTGCTTAACACCATGTAATCAGTCCAACTATTTTAGGTTTCAAACACTCCCACTCTGTTTGGATAATGAGAGGACGGTAGAGCTATAAGACAAAGTCTAAAATAGTCATTCCTCACTACAAATATATATAGAGATGAACAAATGAGAAGGGTAAAACAGACTGGGTAGAAATATTTATTTTCACCCTTCGCTGAACCCTCGGTCCTTCTCAGTCCTCACAGAAAACCAACCATAATTAAAGCTGCAAGCAGCGATGAAAGGGACCTCGCACCCGGGCTCACCGCCGCCCGGTGGCCTAAGGACGACAGAGAACAGCGAACAATAATAATTTAAGCCGATATATATTAAAATACCTGAGAAAATCACAGATTTATGCCAAACGTCCTTCTGTCAGCAGGTGGCGCTATGACTGAGACTCAATATTGGCACGTTGATGTCTTCAGGAGAGGAATCTCATTGAACCTGTGCATTTTCAGGCAGATCAGATATTGTTTGGTTGAGTTATAAGTGCTTCCTCATTCATGGCGAAGCATTGCACTTTCTCAGTCGGCCACGGACACGCCCCTCGCCGAAAACTCTAGATCTTCACAATTTAACATCACAAAGGCCTTTGGACTAAAGTAATAAAACATGGATTCGATGTGATAAAATTTGTAGGAAGAGTTTGTTACACTGTAAAACATGTCACTTCCTGTTGCCAGCAGGTGGCGCTATATCTTTATCTGGTTATTGACATGTAAACGTGTTCAGGTCAGGACTGTTATCAAACATATGGATTTTGCGTCAGATCAGACATTGAATGCCTGAGTTATAACAACTTCCTGTTTCGTGGCGAAGCGTCAAAGTTTGAGAGGCCGCCACGGACACGCCCTTCGACGAAAACTCTAGATCTTCGCAATTTAACATCGCCAAGGTCTTTAGATGACGATAACCAATTTTAGTCTTGATGTGATGAATTCCCTAGGAGGAGTTCGTTCAAATACCACGCCTGGAAATGGCAAAAACTGCACTTTTTCGCCAGAGGAAGTTAAAAATATCCGACTTCCTGTTGGGTTTGAGATTTTGCTCCAAGAGACTTTTTGGTAGGTTTTGGCATGTTTGATGTGTGTGCCAATTTTCGTATGTGTGCGTGTAACGCAGCTCGGGGGCCACTTTATCAAATGCTTACAGGTGGCGCTGTCGAGCCATTTTGCCACACCCACTTCCGAGACCCCTGTCAAATGATCATTTTCACCGCGTTTGGTGTGTGTGCAAAGTTTCATGAGTTTTTGAACATGTTTAGACCCTCAAAAGGCCCTCAGTTAGGGGCGGAATAATAATAATAATAAAAAACGGAGGAATTCCAATAGGGCCTACGCACCGTTCCGGTGCTCGGTCCCTAATAAACAGCGGAATTCCAATAGGGCCTACGCACCGTTCGGTGCTCGGTCCCTAAATAATAAACAGCGCAATTCCAATAGGGCCTACGCACCGTTCCGGTGCTCGGTCCCTAATTAGCTCCTGTGAGTATTTAGCCATTAGCAGAGGAAAAACACGGCATGTCTGGCTGCAAAGATGGAGATCTATGGGTCGGTAATTGGTTAAAATGAAATAATGTCACAACTACCATGCCTCTAGACACAGTAAAGCCATTCTAAATACATACTACCTATGCAGTTGTATAAAACAACACAGCTAATAAGTAACTCTGGACAGACTGGAAGCCAGTAGTTTGATCTGATTTTCTATCTGTATGCATATGATTAAGGCTTTGTTTACACTTGGTGATAAGATACTTTTTTGTCAATCGGATTACTAGACTAGAGAAAAACATTGCCTTTTACACCTTTAATGTTTACAATGATAAAATTCACTCTATATTTGAACTTAACCTTTTCTCAAATGTGACTGGGACCACAGTGTTGCACGTGTATATTTTTGGCAATAGCCAGAAATACGTTGTAGAGGTAAAAAATGTTGATTTGTGCCAAAAATCATTCGAATATTAAGGAAAGATCATGTTCCATTAAGGCGGCACGGTAGCTCAGTGGTTAGCACTGTCGCCTCACAGCAAGAAGGTCGCTGGTTTGAGCCACTGTGTGGAGTCCTCCGGGTGCTCCGGATTCCCCCACAGTTCAAAGACGTGCTCTATAGGTGAATTGAATAAGCTAAATTGGCCGTAGTGTATGGGTGTTTCCCAGTGCTGGTTTGCGGCTGGAAGGGCATCTGCTGCATAAAACATATGCTGGAATAGTTGATGGTTCATTCCGCTGTGGCGACCCCTGATAAATAAAGGGACTAAGACGAAGGAAAATGCATGAATGAATGAATGTTCCATGAAAATGAATGTGAATGTTCCATTTTTTCTTTTTAATTTCTATCATAAATATATCAAAATTCAATTTTAGACTTTATTTTAGACAACTTTAACGGTGATGTTCTCAATGTTTAGATATTAAGGTATTTCAGATATTCAAATAGTTGAATCTCTGCCAAATATTGTCCTATCATAGCAAAGTACACATCAATGAAAAGCTTATTTGGATCAGTCATGCATGTACATTTGTTGAAATGAAGATTTATGCATTGTCCTAACCAACTGTTAGAGAAATGTATTCTAGTATTCCTCTCTTCTAGATGTGAAATCTAAGAAGTCTCGGGGAAAGTTGCTTTCAGAAGTATCACTTTAAAATCTTGAGTACTTCTTTAAAAAAAGGAAACGTGTTACTTTGTTACTTTTGAGTTGCTCTTGAGTTACTTTTGAGCTTGCTTGTTTGTAAAAATATAAAGATATATATTTTTGACTAATATAAGCCACTTTATCTCCCCGTGTTGGCGTGGGTTTCCTCCGGGTGCTCCGGTTTCCCCCAAAAGTCCAAAGACATACGGTATAGGTGAATTGGGTAAGCTAAATTGTCCGTAGTGTATGTGTGTGTGTGGATGTTTCCCAGTGATGGGTTGCAGCTGGAAGGGCATCCGCTGCGTAAAACATATGCTGGATAAGTTGGCGGTTCATTCTGCTGTGGCGACCCCAGATTAATAAAGGGACTAAGCCGAAATGAAAATGAATGAATGAATGAATGAATGAATAAGCCACTTTACACCAAAAGTGAAAAGTGATGTGAATAAACCTCATGTTGTAAATTCTGTACAGTTGAAGGTACAGCTCAGAGAAACTACCGGATCACATGAAGAATAGGATACTCGAAAAGAAAGTTCAGTAACACTTGAGTTTAAGTGAGAATTCACACCATTTACTACTGGCTTAGTAACTGCTTATTGTTAAGATAATAACTGTTTATTAGCACTAATAAAGTTTAATCTTATTTTACATCCCTGATCTTACCCAATACCTAAACCCAACTACTAACTATTACAGTTTTTCTCAGTCACTTTTGGTCCATTTCTCAGATCAGAGTTGAAATTCTCAAAATTACCTGTTCAATCTTCAGATCATTGTGTCACTTGTGCACATCAGAAAAGCAGTTTCTCATTCCTTTGAACAAGTTGCAAATGCTTTTGTACATGCAAATAGTTATGTGCAATATTCTGATGTTTCCTGTATTATCAATTGCTAATGTCATGTTGATCAAAATGTATTATTTTAGTCTCTGTTGAATAGTCTCGTCCCACACAACATTTAATCCTTTGTTCATGGCATAAGTCTTTACATGCAAAATGGCTGAACAAGTTGTCGTAATATTTTGTCATTATGCATTTTTCTATGCATTTCCATTAGACTTTTTTTTCTTCTAAATCTATCCACAATTGGTACATTTCTCCCAGGTCAATCTTGACTTTTTCTAAAGAAGGTGCATCTCAAAGGAGACTGTCCTGTTCACTCTTCTACTTTTCTTTGTGCTGTCTTTTCCTTTTTGTATCACAATGACGTGATCTGACAACAAATTACAGTACAAACAGCAAAGAAAAACATCAGAAGACCCCTTCAGAGTACACTGTTATATTGACAACATGACTAAGTAATTTGACTGTCTTATCCACATACAATGACACAAAGACTTGTCATTCTGACGGCACTGACACGTTCATTGACATAGAAACTTCTTTTCTTTTCTATATTTTGAGAGAGGCATCAAGGATTTTGAGCAGGAGACTGGCTTTTGCAGGTAATCCACGCTGTTTTGCTATCTGTACGTGCTGTTTTGAGAAATGCACTTACTGTTTTGGTACATTTCTCAGATCAGAATTGAAATTTGCAAAGTGACTGAGGAAAAACTGTAATAAGCAGTTAATTAGTAGTTTGAGCTAAAAGTCCTAGTTAGTAGTCTGAATTGTTTAATAAAATAAAGTATGACTGAAAGTTAAACATATATAACCATATTAGCATATATAGTTCACTGCTAAGGAATTCTGAATCTGCGAGATTAATAAATACATGCTCATATTTAAACTAGAACCACTGTAAGTATCACCGTATGCAACACATCTGCTCTTTAATCCTGGTGTCTCTCAAATAGGGACAGGAGAGCTGTCCATCAATGAATGTGAAACAAAGGAACTGGTGTTGTTGTGTTTGTCATGACTAGCAGGCGCAATGATTTTATGCAGTGACTGAAAATAGTCCCTGGGCAGGTAACTATGTAACAGCGCAGGAATGTTTTTTGATTATTGCGCCAGAATGAAAGGATAGTTACTAGCCATATTGGCCTTAAAAAAAAGCAACTGTCCATTTCCCGTCGGTCTTAGTACACGAGGCAACTACAGAAGAGTCAAGCTTTAAAGTACGCATGAAGTCAAAACTAAGCATATGGATTTTGTTAGCTCGCAGTTTTGCGGCGAACAATCCATCCGTGAAAAAAAAATAATTGTTTGCTCTTGTAATCTAAAATTGATATCTGAAAATGCACTTCAGTTAAAGTTTTCAGTTAAATTCTCAGATTACGTCTGTCTGAGGTATTGGCCGTGGTTAAAATTATGCTAAAGTGATGCTACTGGTCTAATCTGATTCAGTGATCTATGCTAAGCTAAGCTAGACCCAAGCTCCCACCAGACCCAAAGAACGGCTGAATAGATTCGACTTTTTAACCGTAGATGACTTATAAAATGAGCCTATTTTTAAAAACAAAAGTGCTCCTTTAAGAAGAGTGAAGTAGTAAAATGGCAGATCTGTAACACATCTGAGGTGGCGTTTTCTTGCTCTTGGTCTCCCAAGCCTGACACCGAAGTCACAAAGTAAAACACAAACTAGGGAAAGATTCCATCTGCTGTCTGTGTATGAGGGGAGCTCCAGAACGGCCCCTAAAGAGCCCAGAAATGGCCTCCTTTCCTCCGTTTCTCACAAGACACACTGGGTAGCAGATGGGGCTTCATTCCCTGAGGAGGAAGAGAAGGGGCAGAGGATGATGAGGGAAAGGAGGGGTCCAAACACCTACAGCACTGCCCTCACTGCTGCTTTTCTCCAAGCTGAAGGAATCTAGGCCAGACTCATAGGAGAGAGGTAATTTGTAATTGTACATTAAAAGCAACACAATACAACTATACATGATTCGTTTCAAGTTGTATAAAACCACGTGCAAACTAAACACGGCATTGGTCTCATCTCACAGACAGAAAGAAACAGAGAGAGAGCACAACAGACATTGCCCTTTCATGGCATTGGGGGAAGGAAGGTGTTACGGGCTGATTTGGACAGTGAGCCAAATCTAATTGAACTTGACAATCAGCAATTCTATTGAACGTCATCAGAAAACAGATGAAGCAGAGCATCTGGGACCCACATATTATGATTTTCTGTAAAGCTGCTTTATTTTAAAAAAAATTCTCCTGTGGTGAAGTAAATACTGCAGAAATACCAATGTGATTTCTTCATTTTAATAAAATAAAGCAGCCTAAATGCTCTGCTACACACAAACACAAGCGTGCACACTATAGTACTTGGTTCAAGATTATAGAAATTGAAGCTTAAAGTTAGGTATGTTTTACCAAAGTCCCTTTATTCTATAGTCTTTGGATTTACTCGGAATTATTATACATATATTTGGAGAAATGTCAAAGCTATAATAAAACTTACTTACATTTGTATTCTCATCATGTATTTTTCATAGTTTTCCAGTTGTTGCATGCACTTTAAATCCATGGTTTAATTTACAGGGACTCTCCATAGGCGTAATGTATTTTATACAGTAAAAACCGCTGTCCAAACAGCTTCCAAAAGTTGATTTTGCATCATAGGTGCCCTTTAAGCAGGATTTGAATCATCATGAATTACAGGGATATCAGTCATATCCTCATAAACCACAGTAATAGAGTACAATAGTTGTATATTTGTGTGCGATTGTACTCTTCAATGCACAACATAAAGCATGATTTCTGAAAATGACTTAAAATACAGTTATCTAGTTTTGGTTTGGGTAGCACAGTGGCTCAGTTGTTTACGCTGTGGCCTCACAGCAAGAAGGTCGCTGGTTCAAGTCCCAACTGGGTCAGTTGGCATTTCTGTGTGGAGTTTGAATGTTCTCCCCGTGTTGGCGTAGGTTTCCCCCACAGTCCAAAGACGTGGTATAGGTGAATTGAATAAACTAAATTAACCGTAGTGTATGTGTGTGTATGGATGTTTCCCAGTACTGGGTTGCAGCTGGAAGGACATCCGCTGTGTAAAACATATGCTGGATAAGTTGGCGGTTCATTCCGCTGTGGCGACCCCTGATGAATAAAGGGACTAAGCCGAAGGAGAATGAATGAATGGATATATAATGTTTAAAAAAGAAGATCAATGTTAATTAGCCCCTTAACCATTTTTTGCTTCAACTGGCTACAGAACAAACTACTGTTGCCAATGATTTGCCTAATTACTCTAACTAACCTAATTAACCTAGTTAAGCCTTTAGATTGCACTTTAAGCTGAACACTACCAGAACACATAAAGCATTAAAATAAATCAGTCATTAGAAATTAGTGGTTATAAATTGCGCTTTTTATGTATTTTTATTTATATATATATATATATATATATATACACAGATTACTATAATATATGCATAGTATATGATAGAGCCACACGCATGTCAGTTAACGTGAACATTAAGTTGACATCCTCCTGTTCAAAACCTCCTGACTTCATTCCACTTATGTTTCCTCGCCGGACACCGATAGCGGTTAAACTCTGAGAGGATTAGCCTTAACCCCTTTATTTCCAGGGCAGTGAGCAATCATTTGAAGTGGAGTGTTCTTGCATTTCTGCGTTTAATGTCTGACAGGGCATTCCTCAGACACAGATAATCCCGTGCACTTTAATTATAAAGCGCCGGCCTTTGGTCAGTAACGCTGAGATCAGAGAAAGATCATGAAGGACAGTGCTGCGTGTCCTTGTTGTCTGCTAACAGCTAGAAATCTATGTACTCCGAAACTTAAGTGTTTTTGGAGCCTCATATGATTACAGGTGAACCACTGAGGTTACATGGAATGTTTTGACAATGTTTTAGCTTTGAGCCAGAGAAATCAATTTTGAAGAAATCAGGGACTAATTCTGTCTGCTGTTAACCATTGCAACAAAGGGGAGAATATATTTAATCTGTCATCATTTACTCACCCTTTACTTAAGATTCTTTATTCTGGTGAACACAAAAGAGGATATTTTGAGGGATGTTGGAAAATGGTATTGACTTCAACAGTATTTGTTTTTCCAGCTGGTTGTCAATGGATACTGGTTTCCAACATTCTTTAAAATATCTTCTTTTGTTTCAAAAAGGTTTGGTACCACTTAAGATGATGGCAAGTAAATGTTCATTTTTGGGTGAAAAATGATTTTAAAACTTTCTTAATGTAAGACACAAATAAATTATTTACCCCCCAAAAAAAGTCACATTTAAAGGCACAATATGTTATTTTTGTCACTTTTTGTTCAATGCTTGAACAATAACAGAAAGGCAGCTTTGATAATTACAAAGAAAGTCAGATAACAATCAGTAATAATACACTAATTAGTAATTATTACTAATGTAATTATAATTCATTCATTTTCTTTTCGGCTTAGTCCCTTTATTAATCTGGGGTCGCCACAGCGGAATGAACCGCCAAATTATCCAGCATATGTTTTACGCAGCGGATGCCCTTCCAGCTGCAACCCATCGCTGGGAAACATCCACACACACTTATTCACACACATACACTACGGACAATTTTAGCTTACCCAATTCACCTATACCGCATGTCTTTGGAATTGTGGGGGAAACCGGACCCCCCGGAGGAAACCCATGCCAGCATGGGGAGAACATGCAAACTCCACAGAAACGCCAACTGACCCAGCCAAGGCTCGAACCAGCGACCTTCTTGCTGTGAGGCGATTGTGCTACCCACTGCGCCACGTGAGGCCCTTGTAATTCATTCATTCATTTTCTTTTCGGCTTAGTCCCTTTATTAATCTGGGGTCGCCACAGCGGAATGAACCGCCAACTTATCCAGCATATGTTTTACGCAGCGGATGCCCTTCCAGCTGCAACCCATCACTGGGAAACATCAATACACACTCATTCACACACATACACTATGGACAATTTAGCTTACCCAATTCACCTATACTGCATGTCTTTGGACTGTGGGGGAAACCGGAGCACCCGGAGGAAACCCACGCGAACACGGGGAGAACATGCAAACTCCACACAGAAACACCAACTGACCCAGCCGGGGCTCGAACCAGTGACCTTCTTGCTGTGAGGCGATTGTGCTACCCACTGCGCCACCGTGCTGCCCCCTTGTAATTAGAATGTACTAATAAAATAATTAATTACATCATTCATTCATTTCCCGTCTGCTTAGTCTCTATTTCAGGGGTTGCCACAGCGGAATAAACCACCAGCTATTCCGGCATGTGTTTTATGCAGCGGATGCCCTTCCAGCCACAACCCAGTAATGTGAAACACCCATACACACTCATTCTCACACACACACACACACACACACACACACACACACACACACACACACTCTCATACACTAAGGCCAATTTAGTTTATTCAATTCACCTATACGTAGGACTATAGTGGAATCCGGAGCACCCCGAGTAAACACACGAACACGAGGAGAACATGCAAACTCCACACAGAAATGCCAACTGGTCCGGGACTCGAATTCTTGCTGTGAGGCGACAGTGCTAACCACTGAGCCACTGCGCCGCCCCTTAATTACATTAGTAATACACATTAAGATTAATAACAATACAAAATATATAATTAAATTAAATAACAAAGAAAAATACTAAAAAATTTAATTAAAAAAAGGCACTGTGACCGGTATCATGGGAGTTGTGGTCTTCATTACATCCTAGCATCCTACAGTACTCCTAAAGTATATAGCTAAAGTATTCAACACTTATTATTAGTATGAAGCGGAGTAAGAATTAAAGCTGTTGAAGTGAAACGAGAGAAACGCTGAAGCAATTGCTGATAAGAGACGAGCACAATGCAACACGAGAGCAGCAGAGCTTTTATTATGCCACAGTCCACCGCTTCCTGTTCTTCCAGTCGTGATCACATGGAGAACAAGCAGCGCTGTATTATCATACTAAATACATTTTAGGCAGTCTAATAAAACACAACATTTTAAAGTATCTCTGGTGACTCCCTGTTTTCTATACAACCAAATCGGAAATCGAGGGTGTGTGACATCATTAGCATGAAATGTCTCTGGATTTGAACATTTTTCGAAACATTTGGGATAATGTAAGTACATTAATTAGTAAAAAAGATGTGACAAGACACTTTAAAAAGTCAGATGTAAAACCTGGACAATGAAATCTAACTACAGCAGCTCTGTTTGTTTGATGCGTTTATATCATTAGCGGCTGAAGCTGGAGGATGGAGGTCTTTTTAACAGTGTCTTTAATGCCACTCAAGCGTATAGGGACAGTTTGTTCCCTTCACACCCCTTCATTAGCCAAATGCCCGTCGACTGTGCCCTTCTGCAGTAATTGTCCCTAAAGTTTGGCACAACATCATAGATTGATGAGGTCATACTGCACTCATTTTAACACCAAATGCATGGTACAGCGAGGCACATAAGTGATCTTTGGGCATAGCTGCTATATGCAACTTTTTCTAATGCCTCATGATGCTTTATGCGAATTGGAATAGCTTCTGCAACAGGTTGTGTTGTGTGTTGTGTTGTAAACAGTAGTTTTGTGAAGGATTTCAGCTGCAGCTTTTTATAGTGCAGGGAGTGGGACACTTGAGATTCTAGAGAGCGTTTGTTTGGACCCAAATTGCTGTGCCATGTTGGCGAAAATGAACTGTTTGAATGTATTTTCTAAATGTGAAATTTGTCATGGTTTTGGAGAATAACTTTGAGACTAACAAATTCATAATAAAAGAATTATGAATCCCCCTAACACACACACACACACACTCAAAAAAAAAACCCACAAACAAAACAAGCAACAACAACATGAAAAAAGGTTTTTGGGTTTCATGAGGAATTTATAAAACGTTGTACAATGCTAAAATTGTTCGCACAGCTCAGACTGAGTATTAAAACATATTTTAGAATAAACAACTTTCAACGGGGCGACGCGGTGGTGCAGTGGGTAGCACAATCGCCTCACAGCAAGAAGGTCACTGGTTCAAGCCTCGGCTAGGTCAGTTGGGTTTTCTGTGTGGAGTTTGCATGTTCTCCCCGTGTTCGCGTGGGTTTCCTCTGGGTGCTCTGGTCCAAAGACATGCGGTATAGGTGAATTGGGTAAGCTAAATTGTCTGTAATGTATGAGTGCGAAAGAGTGTATGGATGTTTCCCAGTGGGTTGCAGCTGGAAGGGTATCCGCTGCGTAAAACATATGCTGGATAAGTTGGCGGTTCATTCCGCTGTGGCGACCCCAGATTAATAAAGGGACTAAGCCGAAAAGGAAATGAATGAGTAGGTTAGATAAAGAAATGTAGACGATGTTAAATTCCTTTCACACAAACAACGATATAAAATGGCGAAGAGACAGACTATTTTGAAAATTCTCCGTTTCTGGATTTACAGGATGAATTAGGTATGGGTTTGAATGAAATGCTAATAATTTATTTGTTCTTTAAAGGTTGTGGGCTATAACATTTCTTCAAACTTTCCAGTAAAAAAAAATCTTGTGATTTTAGGCGTTTTCCCTCCCAGAAAATGACGGTTGGTTAGAAAAGCAAATGTTTACGTTTGAGAAAACCTGGCTTATTCCAGCAAAATATTAATTTCTGAAGTTAAAGAATTGGTGTTGTGTTGTCTAAAATATGGGGTTTTTTTTTTTTTTACATTTAATGCAGCAAAAAATATTTAAATGACAACATTTTTTATTTTAAATCTGGAAGACAGTAGTTTACAGGATAAAACAAAAACGTTTAAGAAAACATAACTGTATTGCCATTTAGAGACTTTATTTATGTAGATTAAACAATCAAAAATGTGCATTAGCATTCACTAGTGTTAACCCACAATATATAGTTATTGGTAGATTTATGGTGCACAGCCCTTTAAACTCATAACATAGTAATATCAAAGGATATCAACTTCATATAACATTATCCTGCAGCTGCAGAAAGAAGTACCTTGATGCACACAAAAGCCTTTACAGAGTTGTGTGTGTGTGTCAGGCATGTGACTGAGAGAGAGTCCTGAGAGGCGGTGAGGATCCAGACGTCTCCCCTGCTGTACGCCTTAATGCCCGGGGGCCACAGGGACACTGGGGCCCCTGGCAGCTGGAGCAGAGAGACTCAGATGGGGCCCGTCTCAGCAGTCACCCTGGGACACGAGACGTGGAAGAAGCCAGAGACCAGAGACGAAGGTACGACACCTTGAGAGGAAAAGAGCAGCCAGGGATTTCCCCAGACACACACAGGCAAACATATTTACTGACAGATGTAGTCTTGGTAGAAATATATCGATGGACTGTATGTGTCAGTACAGAGTGACCCATATTTAGCAGTGGAGAAGGGAAATTAATGCAAATTCTGTGTAATAAGATTTATCGTTATTAATTTATCATTAACTTAAAATCCCAAAATAAACAATTACATAAAACAAAAAAATGTATTAAAAGATTGATACATTTTAATTAATGAAACTAAAATTAAAATGAAAGACAAAAATGGGAAATGAAAATATATGAATAAATTTACATTTCATTATCAATTTATAATTAACTTTTTGGAATTATTTACCGGCGACACGGTGGCTCAGTGGTTAGCACTGTGCCTCACAGCAAGAAGGTCTCTGGTTCGAGTCCTGGCTGAATCAGTTGGCATTCCTTTGTTGGTGTGGGTTTCCTCCGGGTGCTCTGGTTTCCCCCACAGTCCAAAGACATGCTCTATAGGTGAATTGAAGAAAGTAAATTGGCTGTAAAGGGCATCCGCTGTGTAAAACATATGCTGGATAAGTTGGCGGTTCATTCCGCTGTGGCGACCCCAGATTAATAAAGGGACTAAGCCAAAGGAAATGAATGAATGAATGAATTATTTACCCCAAAATTAAGTCACATAAAACTAAAATTAATTAACAGTTTAATAACATTCAGATTACTGAAACTAAAATTTAAAATGAAAAACAAAATTTATTGTTGACAAAAGAAAAAACAATTATTCATTTAATATAAAATGTAAATGTAAAATAAAATATTCATCCATTCATTTTCATTTCGGCTTAGTCCCTTTATTAATCTGGGGTCGCCACAGCGGAATGAACCGCCAACTTATCCAGTATATGTTTTACGCAGCGGATGCCCTTCCCGCTGCAACCCATCTTTGGGAAACATCCATACACACCTATTCACACTCATACACTACGGACAATTTAGTCTACCCAATTCACCTGTATCGCATGTCTTTGGACTTGTGGGGGAAACCGGAGCACGCGGAGGAAACCCACGCCAACACAGGGAGAACATGCAAACTCCACACAGAAACGACAACTGACACAGCCGAGGCTCGAACCAGCGACCTTCTTGCTGTGAGGCGAACGTGCTACCTACTGCGCCACTGTGAGGCCCTAAAATAAAATAAATGTATTTTAATCAAAAATATTTATGAAAGTGATCCTAAATTTATGCAAATCAAAACTGAGCATAGACAGGAATGACAATAAAACAATAAATTAAATTAAATATGAAAAAAAGTTTATATTTAAAATAAAAAAATGTATATACATTTACATAAAATATACTAAAATAAAAATCTGTAAACATAAATGTATGTAAAACAAATACTATAAATATAAAATGAAAAAAAGAATCTGGTAAAACTAGAATAAAAATGTAGGAAATGAACAAATGAAACAACAAAAAAATAGTATATTAATTTACCATTATATTATAATTTAAGCGTGTGTACTGTATACATTTATTATGTGTATATATAAACATGCACAGGCATGCATATATTCGAGAAAATGTTTATTTATATTTAGATGTAAAATATATGTGTATATGATACAAGTTATACATAAATTTAAATATATATGTAATAAAATTTCTATTATGTCAAAACATAATTTATTTATTTTGGATGCAATTAATCTTTGCCCAGTGCTAAAATTGATTCATTCATTCATTCTCATTTCGGCTTAGTCCCTTTATTAATCTGGGGTTGCCACAGCAGAATGAACCGCCAACTTATCCAGCATATGTTTTTTTTACGCAGCGGATGCCCTTCCAGCTGCAACCCATCTCTGGGAAACATCCATACACACCCATTCACAACGGACAATTTAGCTTACCCAATTCACCTATACCGCATGTCTTTGGACTTGTGGGGGAAACTGGAGCACCCGGAGGAAACCCACGCCAACACAGGGAGAACATGCAAACTCCACACAGAAATGCCAACTGACCCAGCCGAGGCTCGAACCAGCGATCAGCGACCTTCTTGCTGTGAGGCGAACGTGCTACCCACTGCGCCACTGTGAGGCCCTGCTAAAATTTACATTAGACAAATTCTAAATTTACAACAAAAATTTGATTCAAATAATTTAAAACTGAAATAATCAAAAATAACATTAAATAACTATTGAAATGAATCCAAATAACATTTAACATTTTAGCCGGCAGCTAGCTCTCTGCAACTCTCACATGGTCGCCCAATGAAACTAAGCAGCTAACTTAGTACCTGGATGGGAGACCACGTGGAAGCTAGGTTGCTGCTGGAAGTGGTGTTAGTGAGACCAGCAGGGGGTGCTCAACCTGTGGTCTGTGTGGATCCTAATGCCCCAGTATATTGATGGGGACTCTATATTGCTCAGTAAGCGCCGTCAGATCAGACGTGGTCGTTAAAAATCACAGGATGTCCCTTGAAAAAGAGTTGGGGTTTAATACCGGCATCCTGGCCAAATTTGCCCACCTACCTCTGACCATCATGGCCTTCTAAACATCCCCATATGATAATTGGCTTCATCACTATGTCTCCTCTCCATCAATCAGCTGGTGTGTGGTGTGCGGTCTGGCGCGATATGGCTGCCGCCGCGTCATCCAGATGGATGCTGCACACTGGTGATGGATGGGGAGGTTCCCCCAAAAATTTATAAAGCACTTTGATTGTCCAGAAAAGCACTATATAAATGTAAGGAATTATTGTTATTATTTAAAATGGCTTTTTAAAATATAATAAAATATTATGAATATTGTTCTGGCAGAACATAAAAAACCCCACCAGTTAAGTATGTATATCAGGTTTTTATTTATTTTGTATATAAAATAACTAGTTGTAAATCTTGTCGTCATACACCAGCTTTGTGACCAATAATTATTGACCAAATAATCTTGTATGAAACACCTTACTCTCTCTGCTGACAGTCCTATTGCTTATCCGCACATAAGGTATGATCGGACATATAGAGACCACTGTTTACATTTGTGAACATGATGTGAGTCTGGAAGAGAAGATTGAGGTCTTCAGGGAGGAACTCTTTCTCTCTCTTTCTCTCTCTAAGGGAAAAACAGAGAAAGACACAAGAGAAATAAGGACCCCAAAGGCTGAACGGATGAAGTCCTAAAGGAATCTGGCTTCTCTCCGGGGAAGAACAACTTAATCTCAGTTATAAACACAGGCACAGATGTTTGTTGTCATGTCACATTTACTGGAGAACTGACATTTAGAATATATTTTATTACAATATATATTATTTTATACATCATATATTTATATATAGTATATATTTAATATCCTTTTAAATTTAATTCAATACATTCTATATTTAATTACAAGGGCAGCACGGTGGTGCAGTGGGTAGCACAATCGCCTCACAGCAAGAAGGTCACTGGTTCGAGCCCCAGTCTGGGTCAGTTGGCATTTCTGTGTGGAGTTTGCATGTTCTCCCTGTGTTTGCGTGGGTTTCCTCCGGGTGCTCCAGTTTCCCCCACAAGTCCAAAGACATGCAGAACATGGTGAATTGGGTAAGCTAAATTGTCCGTAGTGTATGTGTGTGTGAATAGGTGTGTATGGATGTTTCCCAGTTATGGGTTGCAGCTGGAAGGGCATCCGCTGCGTAAAACATATGCTGAATAAGTTGGCGGTTCATTCCGCTGTGGCGACCCCAGATTAATAAAGGGACTAAGCCGAAAAGAAAATGAATGAATTAATGTAATTACAAAAATTAAATACAAAATAAACAATGGAATTAAATATATTTATACATTCATCTGTATGAGGAAGGGATTTGCATTAACAGATTTGATATTTATTTGCATTTTAAGAAGCTCTATTGTGTTTGCACTTTATATGTTCATTTTTTATAAAATCATATAAAAATATACAATTACATGACAAAGTAAATACACTTACTAAAATGAAAACAAAAATAACAACTGTAATCAAAAAATAAAAATAACATTAGATTCAATTAAAACAAAAATATAGAAAATAAATTAAATGAAAAATATAAAATTAAATCAAACAAAAGGTTTTTGTTTGATTTAATTTTATATTTTTAATAGAATTTTCTATTTTTGTAATTTAATTATTATTTTTTTTAATCTAATTTTTAATAAAATAAATTTATTTAAAACAAAAAATAATTTAGAAAATAAATTCAATTAAAAATATAAAATTAAATCAAACAAAAAGAAGTCTATAATTAAATATATAAAATTGTCAAACAAAATTTATGTCAAACATAAATTAGTTTTATTTAAAAAAAATTCAATTAGCATTAGATTTTTTTAATTAAATAAATTGAATTGAAACTAAAAAAATAATAATTTTGAAAATAAATTCAATTCAATAATTAAAAATATAAAGTTAAATCAAACTAGTTTTTGTTTGAGTCAATTTTATATTTTTAACTAAATTTATTTTCTAATTTTTTTAATTGAATTTATTTTATTAAAAAATCTAATTAACATTAGATTTGTTTTTATCAAATAAATTCAATTAAAAAGTAATTAATTTAGAAAATAAACTCAACTAAAAACATAAAATTAAATCAAACACAAAAAAGTCTATATACATCTATATACAGTATGTTAAAAAAAGTGATAAAATGACAGAATAACATCTTGTTTTTGTGTCTAGATTTAAAAATGTTAAGAATATTTGTACTGGAAAACAGACACAAATACGGAAGGAACAATTTGTTGCTGTGCTGTATGTCTCCCTAAATATTAAGGATTTGTTCTAATAATGGATTATGTATAAATGTATGTAATTGTAAAGTTCTTAGTGTATCAACCACTAGAGGGAGGGGAAAAAAATCTTCATTGCATGACACATAAAACAGTATGCAAACATTTCCTTAAAGAAAAAAAAGTTCTCTTCAGGCCAAACATACATTTATGTAAACTCTGCTAGGCCTATAGAAGAGAACAAAAATAGACTCAATGCAGTGCGTATAAAACATCTTCACATGAAAACAGAGGTAATTTCTGCTCAGGGCTTGAAACCTGAGACACATCAAACATACTGGAAGGGGAAAAGAAACTAATTTACTCAACCTTCAGGCAGTGGGCCAGAAAACATGGTAATCCTTACATTAACTGGCTTACTAGCTCTGACAAATGACGCATCTTTACCTAATTATATATTTTTCTTCTGCAGGGCATCTTATGGAGATGACCGGACTGCAGACATCACAGATATTACAGGAACTCCAATAAGAGTCTCATCACTGGAGGAAAAACAGATGGAGCTGTGGATTTGCCTGAAGTAGGAGATGCCAGGTTTAATTCACTTTGCTCTTTTGGAAGTAAACCCCCCCCAAAAAAAACAGATATTTACAAAAGTTTATTTCTAACATACAAATTTTGAGTTAATTTTTAAAGGACACCTATTACGCAAATGTCACTTTTACACGTTGTCTGAACATAAATGTGAGATGGAAATGTGTATACACAGCCATCCCATAACAATAAAAATCCACCAACTCCTTTTTTTTTTTTTTAATTTGCATTAACAGATAAATTTATTAACATAATTTTACAAGGCGAAATCAGTCAGCTCAACAATTTTAAGATCATTTGCTATTTATAAATGTCACGTCAAGAGTTTTTGTGCACACTTTCCTTTTCTGAATTGCACTTCATAAAACAAATTTAGAATGGTTTGTGGAGCATTCGATAAATGAGGCTTTAAAACCCATACAGATGCTTTGTTGAAGCAACAAGGCGCTGTAAAGGCCACATTTCAGGAAACGAGGTGGGGCACACGAGCTCGTTTGCATATATACAGACATGCTCAAAAACAGTACTCCATCCAAAAAGTTGTAGTTACAGCATAGTATTAAAACTATAATATAAAAAAAATCTGTGAGGTGCTGAAACTTTATAGACACATACTGGGGACAATAAGTCCAACAATTATATATTATTATCCAACAACTTTAAGCTAAAGGATTTGGTGTTTCTTATCAGAGGATGATAAGAAAAGTGCCATTTCATTTTGTAAATGTTGTTGTAGACTTCATATTTAATGCACTATACATTTATAGTCATTTAAAGTGTTCAATGTCTTGTAAAAATCCAGTGACAGGAAAAAAAAAAAGAAAAAAAAAAGTTGACCTTCATTGACAAAAAATACAAATAAAATCACAATTCTACCAGCAAACCGATTTCTAAATAAAGAGACTGTAAGGGTAAAAAAGGCACATTATTAACTGACTCTCATTATTAGCCAAATTAACTGCCGTTTTTAAACAAACATATAGCAAGGAACACTACATTAATTAAAAAAAAAAAAAAAAATGGCACCAGTATTTACTGACCACCACTGTGTTAAAGCCATGCTAATGTTGCACTCAAGAAGTGAAGTTTAACTATTTCCGGGAGAAGCACACAGATAGTAAATGCAATAAATTCTCTATCAGCAATCATACTAATCAGCCAATCAGAATCAAAGAGAATTCCCATTAATAACCAAGCTCATACTACCTCAGTCATCTCATCTACCTTGCATCCCTCCTCCACACCTTTAACCAGATCCTTACCAAGCACACCGAGGGGGGGCTTTCTGGGACCAGGCGAGATGCTGAGCTTGTATTGACAGAGAGAATGAATCTCTTGACAGAGAGAATGCCCCAAGCTCAAGACTTCTTTTCGGCCTCAGAGCCCTCCCCCTGGACAGCACGCCACAAAAATACTTATTTTGATCTGATGTGTGGGTGCGAACTCGTGAAATGCCAATTTATCTTCTAAACATTCATGGTCATGTTTTTGTTTCTCTTAGCAGAAGTTGACCAAAGTTCCATTTATTTGATCAAAATACTGTAAAAACAGAAATATTGTGAAAAATTATATCAGTTTACATTTAATGTCTTAATTTTAATGCCTGTAACTTTTGGGAAATTTAATTTCAAACCAACAAACTTGTGAATGATAGGGTACACACACACACAACACACTTTATAAACTATTTTTAATTAAAAAAGTGACATGAAATGGATAGTATAAATAGGGATGAATATTACCGGACATTAGCTAAAAATAGACCACATGTGCAAACATAAAGACAAGGAAAATTGCATCAAAGGCAGTTCTGTTTAAAACATGGTGTCAAACCAAATAAGACTCATTATTGGCCAGCAGCAGAAACTTTGTGATAATCTATAGTGTAATTACACATGTATGTATAACTGTATATCAACACTTGTAGTGCTTGAAGTGACTTGTGTTTGATGGAGTAAAGCATTGTAATATCAAAGCAAGAAATTCATTTCAAATTCCAAATAAATAGACTATTTGATCAGACAAACACCGGCACAGCTTGTACAAGTACAAGCTTTGGACTATAACTGATTTAAAAATGAAACAGAAACAAACATGTTAGAGTTAAAAGGCTCAGAAATCTGTAGCAGCTCAAGCAGACCCAGAAGAGTTTCTTGAGCACCCACAAAACGAACATAGAGCGAAGGAGAATATCCTTGTATTGTATCAGGACTATGGCCATCAGTCAGTGGTCCTCTATGTCCAGTCTGTGAGGTAGAGCTGCAGTTCCATCAGTCAGTTGCATGGCTTCTGAAAGGAAGGATGCCATGGAGTTTGAGTTTTGGATACCTGTGTTTTCAGGTAGAGGTCAGTCGGGCTCAGAGCTCATCGTGGTTCCTGGTAAGGTCTTCACCATAGTTGGTGGCTTGGCTGCCAACAAACATGTTCCAGTTCTCAAGTATCTCCTCTTTGCTCAACATCTGGTCCTAAAAACAAGAACAGCCATCATGACAAGTGTGTGCACGTTTCTCTAACTGTCAGCCACATCAACTAAACCATTTTTAATTGCTTAAAATTGCTGGTAAAAGGATCTTTTTAGTAAAGCTAGCATTTGAGGATATTTACACAACAATGTTTTCAACTAAAAACATTGTTCATTTGCAATGACTTAAAAAAAAGACTTTTGCAAAATATGTTTCAAAGTGCAAGCGTTTGAAAAAGTCATTGTTTCAGTCTAAACTACAAAAACTGCATTTTATAACAACAAAGGTCATGTTATGGGCAAGAATTGTATGTGTATTCATTCCATTCTAAAAAGTAATACATTTCTATTTTCAGCATCAATACTCCAGCCTTCAGTGTTACATGAACCTTCTATTTTATTATAAAATCATTCTATTATGCAAAAATACCAAGATTGGTACCAAACAATTCTTAACCGCATCTCAGCCAGTTCTTACTTTGTCTGTGTCCGACTCGTAGACCAGATGTCTGGCTTCTGCCTGTGCATGATCATAGTCCTGTGGCAGGATCCAGTGACGAATCTCTTCTAGATCCATCTTCCCATCTTTGTTCAGATCTCTGAAATCTGAAAACTGGTCTCTCTCTGTCCTTACCCAGTCCGGCTCTGGACCAGCATCTTCGTGTGCAAACATGTCCGCTGAAAACAACAGAAAAATGTTTTTACTTGCAGTCATAGTTTTGAAAAGGAGGTGGCCACTTGTGATTAGATCACCAGCTTAATAACATCAAATCCAAGTTTGTTTCTCACTTTGGTGCAGATCTTTTGGGCAGGTGCGAATGCAACAGTTGCACTCTGGTGCGCATCACATAAATAGACCGAGAATCAGCTGAAGAGACGGTCTCGGTCCACGTCCAAACAAACTCTGGTACTGTTCATTTAAGGTGTGAATATGATGGCACAATTGAAGAAAGCCATGTGCCTTTTGAGCTATCAGGATCCTGTAGTTTGACCCGTGACATCTGTAAGCAACCATTAGCAGTGCTCTCCAATCAACCACCATTAACAAACGCCAGTCTATGCCCAAGTTTTACATGATATAACTTAGGATACAATTTTTATTTGGTCATAAAAGGTCTAACTAGTCTACCATTATAACTGAAATGTGTATAACACACACCTTATGACCAAATTGCTCTCTATTTGCGCATGTCTACATTTGAAAAACAACTTGTGTGAACCAAAGAAGTGATCTGTGACCGGTCCTCAGAGCTAAAGCAAGAGTTGGTTCTTTGGACACAGCATACACCACACCACAGGATTGCACTCCAATTAATGTCTGACTTTAGCACATGGGTGCTTTTGTTTGCAATTTCTAGTTCACTAGCAAAAAGGGCAGTGTGAATGCAAATTGAAGCAAATTAAATTGGAAAAAAAAAAAAAAAAAAATCAACATTGTGTTTGCTCCAGTCCAAAGCAAGTGAACTAACAAACTTTTCTGGTGTGAATTGACCCTAAAACTTACAAAAAGCTATTATATGGTTTGGAAACACCTCACATCAAATATTTATGGTACATTCTGTTGGTCACACAAAAAATACATTAGTACCTACCAATGTATTCATCTTCATCGACATGACCATCTTCATTTTTGTCAATGTCTTCCAGAGTTTCCTGGTAAAGCAGAGGAGACAAATCTATATTTTCAAGAAATAGCATGATGGTTGTTTTTAGTAGTCTTCATAATTAAACTGACAGTAAGTACCACTGTCTAAAATTCAAACACCATAAACATACTCACAAGAACCACAATTTCCTGCATGTGAGCAAATTCCTCTGGGTGGAGGAAAGCAGTGAACTCCTCTTTGTCTGCAGCCAAATCGCCATCAAGATCTGCGGTTTTAAACCTGCGTTCATCTCGCGGAAGCATCTTCTTAAAGCTAAACTGATCTGTAGCATCTTCAAACTCCTCTGGATTGGCTGGGAAAGGAGGAGATGTTGAATCTCATATAAACACTGAATGAATATCAAAATTCATATCTGAAATATCTTAAACAAGACCGTTTCAGACACACTTTGACTTACCGAGGTAGTAACCATAAGTTGCTTGCTTGTATTCATCCCATGAGATCTTGTTGTCTTTGTTCAGGTCATAGTCAGTCCAGACTTTTGCAACATTCTCATAAACGTAGCGCTTCTGAACTCTCTTGATCCAGGCTTTGAGTTCATCGGTGGTGATAAATCCATCAACATTGCTGTCGATACGCTCAACTATCTTCCTAAAAAAATGTAAAAGCGCATAGAATTGAAAGAGTGAATAAAATACAACTTGCGCAGAACACACTTTGAATCAAGTTTTCATACAAATCTCCGGCTTTTCAGCTCAGACAGGGTGGATCATTTGAAAACATGGCCAGAATATATTGCACAACCGGCCTGTCGCAATTACTTATTCATGTAAATAAGTATTACCATCTTATTTTGGCTATTTGATCCAGCATTAAAGGAAACATTAAGAGCAATTTCAATCCAGTTTGCAATAATAATAATAATAATAATAATAATAATAATAATAATAATAATAATAAT
>CAIGQW010053631.1:23215770-23233603 GCA_903798125.1 Danio choprae | reverse complement strand
GCTCAGTGGTTAGCACTGTCGCCTTACAGCAAGAAGGTCGCTGGTTCGAGCCTCGGCTGGGCCAATTGGCGTTTCTGCGTGGAGTTTGCATGTTCTCACCGTGTTAGCGTGGGTTTCCTCCGGGTGCTCCGGTTTCCCCCACAGTCCAAAGACATGCGCTATAGGTGAATTAGAAGAATTAAATTGGCCATAGTGTATGTGTGCGAATGAGTGTGTATGGGTGTTTCCCAGTACTGGGTTGCAGCTGGAAGGGCATCCACTGTGTAAAACATATGCTGGATATTCCGCTTTCATTCCGCTTTGGCGACCCCTGATAAACAAAGGAACTAAGCCAAAGGAAAATGAATAAATGAATGAATGAAAAAATAACATATTTTGAACAAAGCTGAAAACCTGTAACCATTGACTTCCATAGTATGTGTTTTTTCTACTATGTAAGTCAATCGTTACAGGTTTCCAGCTTTCTTTAAAACATCTTCTTTTGTGTTCAACAGAATAAAGAAACTCATAAAGGTTTGGAACCATTAGGGAGAACATTCATTCATTCATTCATTTTCATTTCGGCTTAATCTCTTTATTAATCTGGGGTCGCCACAGCGGAATGAACCGCCAACTTATCCAGCATATGTTTTACACAGCGGATGCCCTTCCAGCTGCAACCCATCTCTGGGAAACATCCATACACACCCATTGACACTCATACACTACGGACAATTAAGTCTACCCAATTCACCTGTACCGCATGTCTTTGGACTTGTGGGGGAAACCGGAGCACCCAGAGGAAACCCACGCCAGCACAGGGAGAACATGCAAACTCCACACAGAAACGCCAACTGACCTAGCCGAGGCTCGAACCAGCGACCTTCTTGCTGTGAGGCAAACGTGCTACCCACTGTGCCACTGTGAGGCCCTAGGGAGAACAAATACTGAGTAAAGTTTTGGGTGAACTACCCACTAATACTTTTATTTTAAAGAGAGAAATTGTAAAACTACAGTCTTGGTCAAAATTATTTGCACCCTTGGGGAAGACGAGCAAAGAAAGTTTTGATCAAAAGTTTGCATTGTTTATCCTTTTTGTCTTTTATTCAAAAAATTCATAAAAATCTAACATTTCATAAATAAGTCAGGAGCGGATATCATTATAAAATAAATGTTTTTCTTCAATCCAGGATTAAAAAATTCAAATTCTTGAGTGAAACATCTTTAAAGTATATTTGCATTTTTTTTCAAACATGAAACAATAAAGCCATTGCTCATAATTAATTTTCACAGAATTTATTGCTTATTGTACCAAGAGTGCCAATAACTTTGAGAAAGATTGCATAAATAATATTGGCACTGTTTTTGATTGACTATATAGGTGAATCCTTGCTTTAAATAATAACTTTCTACAGTACCTAAATGAGCAAATAATTGTCGTCCTGGCCTGCTTAACACAGAGAACTAGAATAACGCTTGGTGGAAATTGGCTATTACATATTTCATTCTCTTAACCATTGATCTGTAGGCTTTTCTTGTACATGAAATATGCGCTCACTCACTGTGCCGGTATTAAAAACCCCTTTTGCAAATGAAGGGTATCAGTGGGGAAAATAGTATTTACAGCACCATGTTATGAATATAAATGTCCCTTGAGCATGGGAAAGATTTTAAAAAGTGTTTTATGCACTGTGTAGTTTATAGGTCTTAATCTAGATCTACATTACCAGATTTACGCCATTAATCAAATGGAGGTATAGAAATGTATCCTGCGGTTATTCAGATGAGCTGGGAAGGCAGAGAACTTTTCAAACTAATCCATGCATATACTCTTCAAAAAGACACAAAATTCCCACAATAGGAAACCATTTCTGCAGAATAATTGTTGATGGTGGATTGAAATTATTCAAAACATTTTGTATATGTTTTTTTTTATTTTTTAATGCTGCATATTCATGCAATCACTGCTCTGCATAAGTGCTTTTCAAACAAGCACTCCTTTGGGTTATTTTCAGTTTCTGAACCCAAAGGCTTATTAATCATCTAATCATTTCTGAGGAAGTGTTAATTCCATAGTTTGGCTCCCAGCACTAGTGTTACATTAATTAGAATGGCCTTCATAAATGTGTTCAGTAAAATATAGTATTGTGTTGAGGATTCATTAGAGAAATTAGACGACTGATTATGATTTGTAAAAATTAATGACAGTGAGTACAAAGAAATGATGGGAAAAAGCTTACATTTAAAATACATTTGCTTCATATTTTAATACAATAAATATTACAATACAGTATATATACACACAATGGTGTGAAAATGTGTTTGCCCCTTTCAGATTTTTTTTTTTGCATGTCACACTTTAATGTTTCAGGTCATGAAACAAATTTAAATATGAGTCAAAGATAACACAAGTAAACAAACTATGCTGTTTTTAAATGAAGGTTTTTACTATTAAAAACTAAATCTAAAACATTTCTAAAGCTTTACGACTGCAGTGAACCACTGTGAGAGCCATTATCTACATATGGCAAAACATGGAACAATGGAGAACCAACACAGGAGTGGCTGGCCAACCAAAATTACTCCAAGATCGCAGTGGCAACTCATCTAAGAGGTCACAAAAGGCCACATAAAGACACCCAAAGAACTACAGACCTCACTTTCCTCAGATAAGTTGAGTGTTCATGACTCCACCAAAAGAAAGAGACTGGGTAAAAATGGTTTGCATGGCAGAGTTTCAAGATGAAAACCACTGCTGAGCAAAAAGGACATAAAGGCTCGTCTCAGTTTTGCCAGAAAACATCTGGATGATCTCCAAGACTTTTGGGAAAATACTCTGTGGGCTGATGAGACAAAAGTTGAACTTTTTGGAAAGTGTTTGTCTCATTATGTGTGGTGTAAAAGTAACACTGCATTTCAGAAAAAGAACATAATACCAACAGTAAAAGTGATGGTGGTAGAGAGATGGCCTGGGGCTGTTTTGCTGCTTCAGGACCTGGAAGGCTGTGATAAAAGGAACCATGAATTCTGCTGTGCCCCAAATTATCCCGAAGGATATTGTCCGGTCATCTGTTTGTAACCTCAAGCTGAACCTAATTTGGGTTCTGCAGCAGGACAATGATCCAAAGCACACCAGCAAGTCCAATTCTGAATGGCTGAAAAAACAAAAATGAAGAATTTGGAGTGGCCTAGTCAAAGTCCTGATCTGAATCCAATTAAGATGCTGTGGCATGACCCTAAAAGGCAGTTCATGCTTGAAAACCCTTCATTGTGGCTGAATTACAACAATTCTGTAAAGATGAGTGAGCCAACATTCCTTCACAGCGCTGTAACAGACTCATTGCAAATTATCGTAAATGCTTGATTGCAGTATTGCTGCTAAGGTTGGTCCAACCAGTTAACATGTTTAGGGGGCAACGTTTTCACACAGGGTTATGTAGATTTGTATTTTGTTTTCCCTTAATAATAAAAACCTTCATTTCAAAACTGCATGATGTGTTTACTTGTGTTATTTTTGACTAATATTTCAATTTGTTTGATAAAAGATGCAAAAAAGAACAAATCAGTAAGGGAACAAATATTTTTTCACAATGTACATTTTACAAGTAATATTCCATTTTTATTTTAATAGGCTATATATCTGACATTATATTATTCTGAGCACTGTATATATATATTCATTCATTCATTTTCAATTCGGCTTAGTCCCTTTATTAATTTGGGGTCGCCACAGCGGAATGAACCGCCAACTTATCCAGCATATGTTTTACGCAGCGGATGCCCTTCCAGCTGCAACCCATCTCTGGGAAATATATATATAGTGCTCAGTATATATTATAATATAATATATATAGTGCTCAGAATATATGAGTGCACCCCACTTTGAAAATGAATATTTTGATCCATTTCTCAGTGAGTATGGGTAATTTATATTGGTGCATTTGAACAAAACAGATTTATTAAACGTTAGTTTATTTATTAAACACCATTAATCTTTAGAAATGGAAAGACAATACATTTAAATTCATGCAAAATATTGCAAAAACTAATTACAAACTACAACATTTCTACAAAATTGTATATATTTTTTGTTTCTCTTGATTTTTGCTATTTTTGAAAATTGTATTTAATATTTTCTCTAACATATAAATTTGAGCTACTAATGTTTTAACCATTATTGAAAGTTATTTTGTTAGATTAACTCCAGATTTGGCTTCAGTACTGACTAAACTAATGTATATGCACAAATATAATATTGTAAAGCATCCTATAGAATATATTAATTTAAATGAGAGATTTGTGGGGGATGTACTCATATATGCTGAGCACTGTATATATATACATATATGCATATTTTGAGCTATGTTCAACTTTTAAATATTTTAATCTTTATGTTGTACTTACGAATGAGTAAAAAAGTCACAGAGAAGGAGAAG
Source organism: Danio choprae (assembly GCA_903798125.1). NCBI lineage: Eukaryota > Metazoa > Chordata > Actinopteri > Cypriniformes > Danionidae > Danio > Danio choprae. Next base: position 23,229,188 of record CAIGQW010053631.1, on the reverse strand, counting down.
TCATAGAAATTGTTCAGTCAAAGCCTGTGGAAACCCTGAAGTAGGTATACTTGTTAGAGCAGCATATGTTTGTTAGGTTCAAATATCTGACATAATCTCCTCCATCGTCTAAACCTTTAAAGCAATAATTTCTGTTATCCAGTATCTATCAAACCCTCATCTGAGAAGAGAAGGCTGGATAGGACAATCAGGAGGGTGACATTAAACGCTTCCTTTGATTCAAAATCATAAGACATAAGATGCAAAAATGATTGAGAGCAAACAAAAGCAAGCAAGATGTGCTTTTGTGTGGATTGAGTGATGTAATGATTATACGCATCAGGCTTGGACTGAACCACAGATGCATCTGCATATTCAGCCAACTGGAGTGGCTCATGAGAACTAAAAATCTCATTGGAATGCTGTATGTCTGTGCATTAGTTGTTGCCACAATATAAAGGTTTATTTCTCAAATAAAATATGGCAAATGCAGTTTAATTTTCAAAATAACCTTTTATTTATTTTAAATTTTTATATATATTTTTTCAAATAATTTCTCAGGCTGGATTAGATGCCTTTGTGTGCTGTATGTTTGACCTTAAAGGGCCTTGAAACTCATAGGACTGCAGACGTCCTCTGTTCGGACAAATTTTTATCACAAAATATTTCCCAAATATTAAAACAGCCTTTGTGCTTAGAAAACCATAGTTTATTCTTATTCAGTATTTTCTTCAGTAAAAAAGCAGTAAAGCTGCAATTCACAAGGTTTAAATATTTTTATTTTTGTGAAAAATTATTCAAAACCAGTTTTTACGCAAGTATATACTGTAACATATATATTAATAGTCTTGAGTTTGGGCGACACAGTGGCTCAGTGGTTAGCACTGTCGTCTCACAGCAAAAAGGTCACTGGTTGGAGTCCCGGCTGGGCCAGTTGGCATTTCTGTGTGGAGTTTGCATGTTCTCCCCGTGTTGGCGTGGGTGAACTGCAATTCACAAGTTTTAAATATTCAAAACCAGTTTTTACGCAAGTATATACTGTAACAGCCAGTTGTAAAAAAATTAATTCTTAATCAATTCACAACGGTAAGCTTGTTTGCTATTTTGAGAGGTACTGGTAGGTTTTTGCAGAAAATATAATAACAAAGTAGTAATATCATTGTTTATCTTTGCATCATTAAATCACGTCTGTATACGTGAAGTTTATTTATAAACTAATTTCGAGAGGATCACGTGCTTATGATTGCTGCGGCTGGTCCCGCATTATCCAATTCATGATTCACCAATCAGACGATTCCTAAGCCACTATAAATACCCTAAGTTTCATATCACAGCTATCTTCGTTTTGAAGAATCCCCCCTTCCACCCCTACTCCTCCTTTCCTAGATGGGTGGCACGGTGGCCCAGTGGTTAGCACTGTTGCCTCACAGCAAGAACGTCACTGGTTCTAGTCCTTACCAAGCCAGCCGACGTTTCTGTGTGGAGTTTGCACGTTCTCCCCGTGCTCACGTGGGTTTCCGGCGGGTTCCCCGGTTTCCTCCCACCGTCCAAAAAACATGCAACTTAAGTTAATTGACTAATCCAAATCGGCATCATAGACATGCTCCTAGTAAGTAGTCATCTCAAGAGCAATCACTATCTGTTCATTGGCTACTACAACAGGGGAGTTCTCGAGATCTACCTGAGCTCAAACTCCCCTCTCACCTTGCAAACGGGAGGGAGCCCCGGGCTCGAGGATCTATGAGCTCAGGGCTCTCTCCCGGGACAGCATGCCAAACAAGCTTTATAACCAATCATCAGCTAAGTGTGAACTCTTGAAATAAAAAAGAAGTCGCAACTATAGTGTGCATGTGAGGATATAACAGGTGGTGGATTATTTATATCAGGGGTCACCAAACTTGCTGCTGGAGGGCCTGTGTCCTGCATAGTTTAGCTCCAACTTGCCTCAACACACCTGCCTGGAAGTTTCAAGTATACACAGTAAGACTTTGATTAGCCTTTTCAGATGTTTGTTTTGATAATCTTTAACCAAAATCAAACCATTTGCTTCTGGAATGGCTTTCTTTCTCTGATGAAGAGATGATGGCAACCCTCGAACACACACTTAATACACAAATACACTTCACTGAACATGTTATGCTATGATTGTGCTATGATTGAACACGACTGGTCTCACATCAACAATCAGCGATAGACCAATCAGACAAATTCAAGCTTACCTCCCTCCGCCACACCTCTCCAACTGATAGTTTGTTGCGAGTTGGGTTGTAGGAAAAGTGCAAAAATAAAACCCCGCCTCCTACTCAATATTCCATTTCGATTGGTAATAGGTCATCATACTGAATTAAAAGTCAGCAACTTCCGTTTCATGCAGATAGTAAAAATTAAACAACAGTGTATAAGAATAAGAATGATTTGATTTTAAGTTGTGATATGAGCTAAGTGATCGTTAGATTTGTTGGCGGCTCCATCGTAGTTCTTTATTTATTTCTTTTTTGCTCAGTTGGTCAGAACAAAAGTGATAGAGATGTTACTTGTTCAGATAACATTTTCTTGTGAAGTCTTATTTGGGTCAAACCTCCAAGAGATTTAAGTTCTATATCCACACCACAGTGACAGCTACAAAAGTCCTCCACAGAGAGGAGCCGCATCCTTGCACAAGCCATGTAAAGACGGAAAACTGCTTCAAACTAAGATGATAACAAAGACATCATGTGTACAGACTGCATCTTTAATATTACAAGCAAGCTAGCATATGTTGCAGTCTATGTCTTTCATACTGTATACACATTTCCTTCTGTATCTTTTAGTTTGTTGAGAGAATTAAAGTAGCGATGCAAAATGTAGGATTTTAGCTGATATGCGATAAACTGATATTTAGCCGATAAACACATTTAGCAGATAACGACACTGATATCTTTTGTTTGTTTGTGTGAAGTTTTTTTTGTGATTTTTATTCCTCATAAGCAGACCCACACAGAATCGCTGTGTGCAGTAATCCACAGATATCAACAGATTTTTAGCCCATCATTGAGTCCATTTATTTACTTATGTAAACCTGTGTAAAATATATTTTACACATTTATTACATTTATATTTATTACATTTTTATATTCATTTTAGTAATGCTATTGACTAGTATGCAAATGTTTATATGATTTATTTACAATACAGCTTGTGAAGTTATATTTTTTGTCTTTAAGATATAGTGTATGAGAGACTTGCTTCGTTTACTAACTAAGATCTAATTAGGTTGGCACTGTAAACCTTAGATAAAAGTTTTAAAGTATTTTTTTTAATTTCAAGTTTTAGTTACTGTACTACCAAAATCCTTCCGCATAAATCCACAGATTTGTTTTTTAATTATGCGCAGAAACAGCTTTAGCTTCTGACCATTATATCAAATATATGAGATTTCATGACATCAATTTATGCTCAGTTCCTAAACAGAACAAATTTAATAGTTTAATATTTCACTGCTAGTCTAACACAGCGCAATCTTGAATAAATCTATTTTATCAGATTCATAATTAACACATAATCTTATTGGTAAGCCATTATTTTTTTCAACATCGGGCCGATATTCATTAATTAATTAATTTTTTCTTCGTTTTACACAGCAGATGCCAGCGGTGTAGCCAAACCTGCGACCTTCTTGCTGTGAGGCGACAGTGCTAACCACTGAGCCACCATGTTGCCTGCTGATATTTATATTACAAGCAATTATATACTGATAAAACTAAATAATAGAGAACAAAAATAGTTTCTCCTACAGTCCAAAGACATGCGCTATAGGTGAATTGAATAAACGAAATTGTCCATAGTGTATGTGTGTGAATGAGAGTGTATGGATGTTTCCCAGTACTGGGTTGCAGCTGGAAGGGCATTCGCTGTGTAAAGCATATGCTGGATAATTTGGCGGTTCATTCCACTGTGGCGATCCCTGATGAATAAAGGGAATAAGACGAAGGAAAATGAATGGATAGTCTTGAGTCTGAGCTCCATTTTCTCCTGTTATATAAATTATCAAGCAAATTATCTGGAAATTGATCTGGAAGCTCAGTATTCTGTTCCATTTCTAAATCTTGGTATTGTTAATTTTAATTTTAATTTTAATAATTTTAATTAAGGGGTGACGCGGTGGCGCAGTGAGTAGCACAATCGCCTCACAGCAAGAAGGTTACTGGTTTGAGCCTCAGCTGAGTCAGTTGGCATTTCTATGTGGAGTTTGCATGTTCTCCCCGTGTTTGCATGGGTATCCTCTAGGTGCTCCGGTTTCCCCCACAAGTCCAAAGACATGCAGTATAGGTAAATTGGGTGGGCTAAATTGTCCATAGTGTGTGAATGAGTGTGTATGGATGTTTCCCAGTGATGGGTTGTGGCTGGAAGGGCATCCGCATATGCTGGATAAGTTGGTGGTTCATTCCGCTGTGGCGACCCCAGATTAATAAAGGACTAAGCCAAAAAGAAAATGAATGAATGAATAATTTAAATTTAATATTTTGTAATTATTTAGCCTGCAGCATACTCTATTTGAAAAAGTTTATAGATTGGTGATTGTCAGTACGATTGTTTTAAATTTTAAGTAAGAAATAAATAATTCAGCAATGATGCATTAAATGGATCAAAAGGCAGAGTGAAGACATTTCAATGTTTAAAAAGCTTTCTATTTATTTAAAAAAATAATAAAAAAAATGCTTTCAGTGTTGATACTAATAATAATTATTGTTTCTTGAGTAGCCAATCAGCATATTAGAATGATTTCTGAAGGATCGTGTGACAGACAGAGTTATGATGTTGAAAGTTGGGACTGAGCTAACGAACTAAATGAACAGCATGTATTTTAAATTAGCTAACATTTAAAATACATTGATTGCTGTTAATACATTGCTTATTTGTCATGATCTACATGCCTATCATTACCAAGCATTAAGGAAACCAACACGATTACAGAGACATTTGGATCTAAACTATGTGAGGTTTTTTTTTTGCATCCTCGTCTTCCCTCATCACACCCCTGTGGCCCCAGAATGTTCCAGGAATGTCAGATGATTAATAGCTGATTAGAGCGCATTAATAAGGGTCTGCAGAGCCTATAGTTCTGCCACAGCAAAGGTCACAGTCAGCAATAGGGGCAGATGGGTAATCTGTCTTTCAGCTACTGCGATCCCAAACGCTTCAGCCAGAGGCCAAGCGAATGCCACACAATCAGCCCATAATTTCTGACCTCAATAAACTGGCTGGTGCAAAATAGTGTATATGCTTTAATGGCTACCATTAAAATAGTAGCTGTAAGGTTAGGTCACCACAAAGGAGCAATTCATGAGCAATTGTAGGCGCAGTTAAATAATCATCTGAATCATATTACAGTTAAACTCAGAATTATTAGCCCTCCTGAATTATTAGCCCTCTGTATATTTTTCCCCCAATTTCTGTTTAACAGAAAGAAGATTTATTTCAACACACTTCTAAACAGAATAGTTTTAATAACTAATTTCTAATAACTGGTTTCTTTTATCTTTGGCATGTTGGCAGTACATAATATTTTACTAGATATTATTCAAGATACTAATATTAAGCTTAAAGTGCAATTTAAAGGCTTAACTAGGTTAATTTTAGGTTTTTAAAGATTTATTTTTGCCTTCATTATGATAGGACAGTATATACTGACAGGAAGCCAAGCTGGAGTGAGAGAGGAGGATAGAATCGAGAAAACTCAGCACAGTTGCACTATATGTCAGAGCAGTGCTTATTAGATGACACTAATGTTGATAAATATCTGATAGATATATGTGAGTGGCAGGGTTGTGTGATATTCAGTATTTAATTGAGTATAGTTGTGTCCCAAATTACGCACTATATATTGTGTACTTACACACTGTATGCTTACACTCTAAAAATGCTGGGTAAATATAGATAAACCCAATTTCATAATTTAATTTAAATATTGAACCCAACAGTTGGGTTTGTCCATATTTGACCCAGCATTATACACTCAACTGTCTATGAACTATGTAACACAGTGGTCTCAAACTCAATTCCTGGAGGGCCACAGCTCTGCATAGTTTAGCTCCAACCACCTCCAACTCACACCTGCTTAATAGTCTTTAGTAGTCTTAAACACCTTGATTAGTTGGATCAGCTGTGTTTGATTAGGGTTGGAGCAAAACTGTGCAGAGCTGCGGCTCTCCAGGAATTGAGTTTGAGACCCATGTGACAAAATAAAAGGCTATTTGTTCATTCCGCATCAATTTCGGAAAGTCATTTATGTATAAGGGTCATTGTATAAACTGGTTAGACTGGTTTTAAAAGGTTTGAAAACTGGACTTTTTTAAAACTCAGGGCGTACTCTCACTAGGCACAGTTGCCTTTAACTGTGCCGAAGCACGGTTGTCCCCCCTCCCCTCTCCCCTAATGACCTGCGCTGACATTGCATTTTTTACCTTTCGAACCTGAGCACGATTACGTCATAGATGATGCAACTGTTCAGTTTAACAGGAAGAGAAGCACTCTCGAATATAACAGCTGTGAATATAACAGCTTCTAATGGTAAACATTTACTCATTTTACTTTGTCTGCAGAACACTTTGATTGACGTTCTCCCTTTGTGCGTGACGATCTCTCCCTCATTAGCATAAGACCTTGGTTAGTCTTAGTTTTGAATCTGCCACTATGCTGACAGATGGGCATGTGTAGCCCCGCCCTCTTTTGAAAAGAGCACAGCCTCATTTCAATTTAAAGCGACAGTCACCAAAATGGTACAATTAGGATCAAAGCCTAAAAGATGAAGTTTCAAAGAGATATAAAACATTATTTGTGGTATTTTGAGCTGAAACGTCACACACACAATCTATAGGTACATCAGAGACCTATTTTACAACTCGTAAAAAGAGGCATAATAGGTCCCCTTTAGGTACATTTTTAAGCTTTCACAAAAATGTACACTGAAGCATGTATTTGCAACGAGCCTGTGTTGGTTTTCTTTTGGGTCATATAGGAACACAAGTTATTACACTTTGTTATTCTTTAATTATTAACCTATAGCGGCTAATTAAATCTTGAACAAATCTTGAACATTTAAAGAAATCAGATTATTTCTACTTAGTTATGTTTTTCAGCTGTGACATTTTCCACTCATGAAATCTTCGGAAATGTTAAAATTTTGTCCAGTTTATTTCCAGAGCAGTGAGACCAATTCAATTCAAATGCAATTTTGTGGCTATGAGTTTTCTCCCCAAACCTCTACATGCGTCCCCTTCCTCCGCTGTCATGGTTCCAAGAAAAAGCTGCAAGTTTGGATTATCCCTGAATGTGCCTTCTCCAGTGGGGCTGCTCTTCTGGTGTCTGCAGCTGTGGAAGAACACAGACAGATGCTTCAACTGGCCAGGCTTTTTCCTGCTCTCATCAAGAGAAAGAAATGACAAACTCGACTGGCTCATGCACTTGACGGCTCCAAACACACAAAGCCAAGACGTTCACCGTTCCAACTTTTTTCCAACAGAGTTTGTCGAACTGTTACTTTAAATATAGATCTGAGTACATCGATACGAATCATTCTGGCTCATTTAAACCTCACTGTTGACTTTATTTGTGAATGCTTATAGAAAAACAGCCATGCAGGACCAGAGGGAAAAACCGAGAGGCAGCAAGGGACAGAGAATGAAAGAGATGTAGAGACAGGCTGGGAAACAGATGGAAGAGGCTTCGATGTGGGCACAGAACAGACGGGGCTGGCACAGCCTGGCATAACTGTGAGAACAGGTACAGCTGTGGTGCATATTGGAAAGGAGCTGCTCAACCTCTTTCACAACAGTGAAATGTCCAAGAGAATAAGAGAATAAGAAACACAAGGAGTCATTTGAAGCTCAGTTCAGAGTGGCAAGTTACTGAAGAGCATGGAAACATTGATATTCATACTTAAGTCATACCTGTTGTATGACACACACACACACACACACACACACACACACACACACACACACACACACACACACACACACACACACACACACACACACACACACACACACAAAACTACACTGTAAAAAATGTCTGTGATTTAAACAGTAAAAATCTGTAATCATTCCTTAATATATATGGTGAATAACCTTAAATTAACTTTCCCAGATAGTTTTTCCTCATTCGAGTTTTATGTTAAACGTAATGTTGACGTATAATGTTTATTGCATTACTTTATTGTTGTGTGTTACCATGATGGCGTTTAGTATTTGTGTGTATGACACCACACAACTTCTATATATTAGCATGTTTCTCTGCTTGTGGGAAAAGTTGTTTGTTATGAACTTTGGTTCCATATATCACCATATGTTTATGGTTGTGTTTTTGTCTGTGTAACAAAGCTACGTTGTGATGTTAAATCTTCAAAACATTGATGTATGACTATAAATTAATGAAATATTTACAGTAAAATTTTGTTAATAATTTAACTTTCCCGTCGTTTTTTAAACAGGACATTTCCGGCAACCACAGCTGTCGTGTTTTTTTACTGTACATTTTATGGATTTTTTTATAGTGTAACATCATTAGTATTTGTTTAGGGTCAGACATAATAATTACCACATGAACAGTGTCCACAATGAAAATTTCAAGAAGATTTTGAATGTATGCCTCACACAGGTGAGTGGGCTGCAAACCATGTAGAAATCACACTCTATAATCTCTCTGACACTCTAACCAATTTTGCACATTTGCACCAGCACTAAATCTGAAGTATAAATAATAGTATTTTCACATTGTAATTTGCTAAAGGAATTTGTGCGTATGGACCATTTTTTGCCATTCGTAAGTATAAATAATGGTAGCAGTGTTTTCATGCTGACAATTCCTAAATGAATTAGTATATTTATGCAGCATTCTAAAGTATGAACAGTGCAAGGAAGGGTTAGACTGAAAATCTTCCCCCCAAAAATGACATATGCACCATTCTATGCCATTTAGGTATAAACAATGCAAGTAATGTGTCCACACTGTGTTTATGCTCCAAAAGGTTCAAATACCAAGATGATACATTGATTTTACTGAAAAGGTAAAAAGTGAAATGTTGGATACTCAGCGATATTGTTGCATTGTCACAATGATATCACAAAGTTATGGTTGATCAATCCTGCTTTCTGGATTCAAATTAGACTGATCAACCTTTTTATAACTGAGGGCTTAGTCAAACACTATGCTATCCGAACAGTGCCCAGGCACGTTTTTTCTCGATTCGTTTGACAAGTGTGAGTGCTCTGAATCGGGCCCAGGCACGGTTCAGTTGGCCAGCCCTGGCCTTGTTGGAAGAGGTGAGCCAGAGCGTGGTTTGGTTGGCACACAACTGTTTAAACTTGCATAATAGGTCGCATTTAAAGATATGTTTGTCTGCAGTTTATAGGCAAATTTTTCTGTATTTAATTTCGGTTTTGGTAATTATAGTTTATCAGAGTTTACAGAACACGTCCAGTGTTGACCAGAGCAAAGTTTAGTGTTTGCACAGCTTATACATTACCTCCTGGAAACTTCTTAGTAATAAAAATAAAATCATAGTTTGAACAGCACTGTCGCCTCACAGCAAGAAGGTCGCTCGTTCGAGTCCAGGCTGGGTCACTTGGCATTTCTGTGTGGAGTTTGCATGTTCTCTCCATGTTGGCGTGGGTTTCCTCCAGGTGCTCTGGTTTCCCCCAGAGTTCAAAGACATGCGCTATAGGTGAATTGAATAAACTAAATTGGTCATAGTGTATGTGGGTGAATGTGAGTGTATAGGTGTTTCCCAGTACTTGGTTGCAGCTGGAAGGGCATCCACTGTGTAAAAAAACATCTGCTGGATAAGTTGGCGGTTCATTGCACTAAACATTTTTAAAACTGAAACAAACTTCTCCATTTTAAAGACCGTGTATGGCCCAGCCGGGACTTATCCAGCATATGTTTTACGCAGCGGATGCCCTTCCAGCTGCAACCCATCACTGGGAAACACCCATACACACTCATTCACACACATACACTAAGAACAATTTAGCTTACCCAATTCACCTATAGCGCATGTCTTTGGACTTGTGGGGGAAACCAAATGCCAGAAATGCCAACTGACCCAGCCAAAGCTCGAACCAGCGACCTTCTTGCTGTGAGGCGAGAGTGCTACCCACTGCGCCACCGTGCTACACCCACTTTCAATTTTATTTCAGCTCGAAATTACTTCACATTCCAAAATGTGTTTTGACCAATACTTTTAGTCTTAGTCTTAGTTTACTAAAATAGCCTCGCACTATGGGACAGTATGATGCCAGCAACTTTTGTTCCTTTTCACACAATGAGATTCACAGGGACACATTATAGACAAATAAAAGATTATATTCATGCAGATCTTTGCACAACACCATAAATACCACAATACAACTTAACAGTGTCCATTATTTGTAAATGAATACATTTGCTTCACCTATCATTTTCCATATGGACTACTTTTGTAGTGTGGTCTGTATGCAGTGTTTTATGCAGTGTTGTTCAACAAAAGAAATGTAAATTAAATATAAAACTATGTGGTCGCAGTGCACTTTTTTTATGTTTGCTTCTGAAAACACTATTGGTTGGGATTAGGGAAGGGTTTAGGTAAGTGGTGATCACTAAGTGATCTGTACGAGAAGCCCTGCCTTTTCCTGGACGTGTACAAGAAGAACTTGTATCTGTAACAAACAACAAAATGTACTAATTTCAGATTCACAAAAAGTTGTGAGCGCCCTCTAGTGGATTTGTCAGGAAATAGTAACTTTTTTCTTATCAGAATGGAAATATTTGTCATATGCAACTTACATTTTTGTTGACACTGTCCAATTTTGTTTAGCTGAATGCTATCACACCAAGATTTTTATATACAGATATTTTATATATTTTTATATACAGATACAGTACACAAAGTACATTTGGCATGTTTTTTTTTATCAATTGAACCAGTCTGGTCATTCTCCTCTGACCCCTGGCATCAACTGCATTTTCACCCACACAACTGCACTGGATATTTTCTTATTTTCTGACCATTCTCAGTAAACCCTAGAGATGGTTGTGCATGAAAGTCCCAGTAGATCAGCAGTTTCTGAAATACTCATCCCAGCCAGTCTGGTTCCAACAACTATGCATGTTCAAAGTCAATTAAACCACATTTCTTCCCAGTTGACCCTTTGCAGGCAGTTTGATTGACAGGTGATCTGGCCAATCATAACGCTGAAATTCTGTGCCCCCGTCACTGTGCGCCACTTTCTCCGACAAGCAGAACAGCTAGACTAACATGAACAAAAAATTGTGAAAATGAACAGGCCTTACAATGCAGACAGCAGGTACCAGGGCTGCACAATATATCGTTTCAGCATCGATAAAGCAATATGCTCATCTGCAATTGACACATCGCAGAATCTGTAATGTCATGATTGGATTACTACAACATGACATAATCGAATAGATTCTAATAGTGCTAAATATTTTTATTTATATGTGTTTTTAAGGACAACGACTGTAAGATTTCAAGCAAATTTAATCCTTCTGGGCACAAGAGGTTTGCCACTTTAACAAAGATCAATTGTGTTCAATTATTTATACAGTGGGCCTCACGGTGGCGCAGTGGATAGCACGTTCGCCTCACAGCAAGAAGGTCGCTGGTTCGAGCCTCGGCTGTGTCAGTTGGCGTTTCTGTGTGGAGTTTGCATGTTCTCCCCGTGTTTGCGTGGGTTTTCTTCGGGTGCTCCGGTTTCCCCCACAAGTCCAAAGACATGCGCTATAGGTGGATTGGGTAAGCTAAATTGTCCGTAGTGTATGAGTGTGAATGGGTGTGTATGGATGTTTCCCAGAGATGGGTTGCAGCTGGAAGGGCATCCGCTGCGTAAAACATATGCTGAATAAGTTGGCGGTTCCTTCCGCTGTGGCGACCCCAGATTAATAAAGGGACTAAGCCGAAAATGAAAATGAATGAATGAATATTTATACAGTGAAGACTATACTGTGTTATTTTACATTTGATTAATGAGTTTCTGAACCTCAATACAGTTAGACTCCACAGAAAACCATAAAGCAATGTTTATTTCATTTTTATCTTTGTTCTATTCTTTAAATCTGTGCTTTAATTAATAATTTTTTTGTATATTTTATGCAGATGCAATACAAAATCATCCCAATCAATGTAAAATTATGAATTCTTTTCAAGTCATATTGTGAAATTTCATTCATATCGCAGTATATTGCAGAAAAACAATATATCACAATGTCAGTTAAGTTTTATCCAATATTTCGAAGCCCAACCAGGTACCCAGAAAGGTTTCCTGAAACCTGGAGAAGCGTATGAAATGGATACGTTTGTGTGGACGCCGACCTCACCATCAGCTGTCAATCAATGGTGCTGCAACTTGTTGAATAGATGCTTCCGAGTGATCGGCTGATTGAATTTTATGAGAGTGAGAGTATATATCTGTAAGTATAAAATCATTTTTGTTCCATGTCAGATATTTTTGGAATACACATGCAGGTGTGACAGATTTTGATAAATAAATTGATACTTTTTTGTGTGTGATGATTTTCCCATGATGAAAGAATGTTTTAAGTTTTGCTGAGCAAGCCAGCATGTGTATTTAGTTTTTATGCGAACTGTAAACAATTTTATTTATTGCACATATCTAAAAATATTTTTTGCAAATGTGACAACAATAGTAATAATTTATTATGTAAACACAATATAACAGAATGAAAAATTGTTGAGCTAGCCTATATCCTAGGGGTCAGGAACCTTTTTTTTTTTTAGCAAAGAGCCATTTCTGATTTTTTTTTAAAAATCCATTATTCATTCATTTATTTTCTTTTCGGCTTAGTCCCTTTATTAATCTGGGGTCGCCACAACGGAATGAACCACCAACTTATCCAGCATGTGTTTTACGCAGCGGATGCCCTTCCAGCCACAACCCATCACTGGGAAACATTCATACACACTCATTCACACACATACACTAAGGACAATTTAGCTTACCCAATTCACCTATAGGCATGTCTTTGGACTATGGGGGAAACCGGAGCACCCGGAGGAAACCCAAGCGAACACGGGGAGAACATGCAAACTCCACACAGAAATGCCAACTGACCCAGCCGAGGCTCGAACCAGCAACCTTCTTGCTGTGAGGCGATTGTGCTACCCACTGCGCCACCGCGTCGCCTAAATCCATTATATATACACTAAAGGAAGCTTCTCCTGCTCATCAAGGCTGCATTTATTCATTTATTCATCACAAATACAGTACAAATAGTTTAATTGTGAAATGTTATTACACTATAAAATAAGTGTTCAAAAGTAGTTTCTAATTTAATTTAATAATTTATTCCAGTGATTTTAAAGATGCAATTTTAGCTTCATTACTCCAGTCTTCAGAGTCACATGATCCTTCAGAAATTATTATTGTTATTATTATTATAAT
>CAIGQW010053631.1:23180805-23199807 GCA_903798125.1 Danio choprae | reverse complement strand
TTTATTTATTTATTTATTTATTTATTTATTTATTTATTTATTTATTTATTTATTTATTGAGTTCTTTCTAACATTCTAAATTTGCTTACGTCGTAATTTTATCCCTTCAGTTTGAACATTTCTCGCACACACAGCTGCTGCGGAGACTCGGTCTCGTGCTACGACTTACTACAGCCGAACACGGGCGCAGAGGGGCTGCTTTCGGGGGTACCGATGTGTGCATAAACGCCTGGGCAACAAATGCCTCGAGATGGGATTCATTTTGCGTTTATAGTTAGATGCACATAATGATTGCATGTACATAGGCTATTTGCATTTCAGTTTTAATTAGCTGCCAGATATTAGCTTATTAATTGCCTTTATAAATATATTTAAGAAACAAAACAAGACAAAAAGTTCTGTCAGATAAATCTGCATATCTTAGGCCTACAAAATCATATTAAAAATATAATTTAGGTATGTATAAACTAGCAGACAAAAACGTGTAGCAGGATAAATAGAGGAATATAACAAAGTTTGAAAACACTATAACGCTTTTTTTTGTCATCGATGATTTCATGAAGAATATTTAACATTTATTTCATGAAGAATTTTAACATTTTTAACATTACCTTTCAACCCCCAAAAATGTAAGAGTAAAAAATTAAAATAATAATGATATATATTATCTTGAAAAAAAAATTGAAAGGTTATTTGAAGGCCCAAAATGGTACTTGTGGAAAGCTCACTTTATTTTTAAGAATTTATATAACTTAAAAAAAAAAAAATTATTGCCATTAAATAAGACAGAATAAAAACCTGTCCACTATACCCTAAGCTACAACAACAAATTCACCTAAGGGACCCGTAAGTTCCACATGACTTTTTTTTCGCACTTCAAAATCAAACACCGTTCATTCTCCAAACCGCTTATCCTCACTAGGCTTGCAAACAGAAGATAGTAAACATATGTCATCGCTATATTTGCGACTCCAAGGAACAAGCTGTAAAATTAGTGAACAGTGAAATTAGGGGGAGGAAAAATCCGGCCACGTGGACACGGAGGTCACCTTCTCCACGCGCAGATGCGGTGCAAAAGCGCGTGAGTGTCAACAAAAGCACGTGGAGAGTGTTTGCATTTGTTTTAGCCAGTTGCACCAGGGACCATTTGCAAGTGCACTTAATGCACAGAGCAAACAGGTTCTCCTTTTGAATTCGCAGCTGTCAACAGGTTGCTTTCTTGTATCAGTGTCATGGAGGGCCAGATCTCTCAGCACTTAAAGCCTCGCGCAGCAAACAATGAATATTAACTCAACTCATTTTCTCTCAAAAGCGCTGCAACACTTTGCGATGGTGTCTGCTACTCTCAAATTAAGCAGGCCTTCTATATTAAAAATAACAACTGTTAAAGTAATTTAATTCAAATAAAACCAATATCCAAATACAAACTATATTAAAATGTAACCATAATCACACATAAATAAATATTACTACAGTAACTTATAGTTACTTACAATGTTTTTTGCTATACAGTACTTGAAGTAATTGTAATACAACAACTTTAGTAATATAAACAAATTACCCAACATTGTAGTTTTCAAACTGACTTAAAACTGCTTGCATAACTTATAAAATTAAGTTAAAACATGATTAACTTAGTTTAATAAGTTACAATGAGCTAAAAACATATGCTCTCAAGACTAATTGATCATATAATTTTTTCAGTGTATAGACTAAAGTACACTATTTATTACAGTTTTTCGGCTCACTATAGTTAATCTACTACAGTTTACTGTAGCATTCATTAATAAAGTGCTGTAAAATCTATATAGACTACAGTATAATACACTTTAATATAGTATGGTTAAAAAAACTACACTGTAAAAAAGTTATTGCTGGCTTATTTGTTTTAAAATAACTGTTTATTGTTTAAATAACTTTTCTAGTCATGTTAAAGTAGTCTACATCAATCAAACTGACTCAAATATTACGTAAAACTTTGAATAACTTAAAACTCTTATTATCGTAACTTATTCAAATGAGTTAAATCAACATAGACATATTTTTTACAGTGTATATTTCTATTTTGTGGGTTTGTTCATTTTTTCCATGCACCAGGCCTATACATATTTTTTCAGGTCAACCACATAAAAAATGCATTTTCTGTTTGAGCTCAATCCCAGTGGTGAGACTTAAGCAGTGCATCGTCCAGCAGAAACAGACCGAAGCAATCCTCCATTGCATAAACTGAGCAATATTGAGTGAGTTTGAGAGGGGGCGCTCGGCATTTGCATGCGCGGAATGATTAGTTGGTTCAAAAGTGGCCTGTTTTCTCCTCTGTGATGGCAGAGGGTCAGTGCTTCTCTAATGGGCCAGTAAAGAGCTGCGACCGGGAACAGACAGACTAAATACATCAGTACTATCACCAATCAGCATAGGTGTGTGTGTGTGTGTGTGTGTGTCTCTCCCTCTCTCTCTCTTTCTCTCTCTGCATGCGCCTTCACTTTCTCACTCTCTCTCTCTCTCTCTCACTCTCTCACTCACTTCACATGCGAGCACACACACGCTCAAGTCCCTGAGCAGTCCTGACATCTCCGCTCACTGTCAATCTGTGTCTCCTTCGCAGGGAATTTCCTTCCAGATAAGAGGGACGCTGGGAAAACGTATATATTTTTTGGACGAAGAAACTACTATTGGAGAGTCATTGTTTATTTCCAAGTTTCACTGTTTTGCTCGGAAGGGCTCAGGCGGTGGAGCAGAATGCCTCAAAAAGGTGAGTGCGCATGTTAAAACTAAAACTTAGTTGTTATTGTGGGATCCGGCATATTATTAGAGTCATCCAATGCATTATTAGCTGTTTATTATTGGCGTTGGGATTTATAAAGGCGGTGTTGCTTCAGTCACAGCTACAAACAAACGTGCTCGTATTGTTAATAGTTTGTAGGCTAACTCAAGTAAACTATATAGACAAATGGACTTAGATTGTGCTTTATTTTATTTTTTCCTGACAATTTTTAAAATACAAAATCGCTGCTTTTTGTAGATAGTAAATGTTTATTTGTAAATGGAAAGAGTTAGAAGTCATTAGGCCTGCACTGTTGTTTTGTTTTTTTTTTGGAGCACGGGAATGCACTGACCCGTTGAGGAAAGGTGTCAGTTTGATTCATCAGCCGAGCGCCTTCTTAAAGTCTTGCTTGAATTTTACGAGGACGTGCTTTTATTATTATTATTTGCATATGAATATTGATATTTAGTATTTTTACCTTAGCGTTAAAAAAACTCTAAAAACAGTGCATTGTTTTTTAACTAGCTCACTGTCAGCAGGGCACTAAAGCGCGTCATTTTTTACCTATAGGCTAAATAAATATTGTATTATTACTTAAATGAAATTGCGTTAATTATTCTTTGCGCCGTAATACTATTTAACTTTTTCAATTAAGCGATAAAGTTATAACAGCCCAACTTAAAACCTCGCGATCCCGTTCATTTATTTTAGTTCACCAGGCCTGCGTATGCGTTTTACTTTGGCATTATAGGACGCTCAAGTCCTCATAAACATTCACTAAATAAATGTAGCTCCAAAACACAAAAGATTTCCCCATCGATGGCAGTATAAGATGATTAGGGCATGTTAATGTCAGATCCTTCAAAACTTCCCACTGCGCTTTTGTACACATACAGATGCATGTCTGCATGTGAATGATGTTTATGGAGAACACTGCTTCCTGAATAAGCATGTTTAATTAAAGCAATTGTAGTTAAGGATTACACAAACGAAAGAAATGCAGATGAGATCCTAGTTAACCTCATAAACAACAACAACAGGCTGTATACGGCGTTAGATAAATCATTAACGGGAACACGCAGAGCCTCAATGCATGTACAGCCAGTGCAAATTAAAAGAGCACAAAACAATTAACATTTTACTGTGATTAGCCGCGATTAAGGTCTCGCATTATATGGTTTTAAAAGGGATTTATCTCTTGTGTCGTAGTTTTAATTTAAAGTTTAAAGACGCGATGTTCTTTCTTTTTTTATAATTCTTGTTTTATGAAATTTGTGAGAGCAAATTGTATGTTTAATTAATAGCTGGCAGTCTCTTGATCCATTATAAATTCAAAGCTAGCTAATTAAAATTTAAACAAACAAAAAAAACACTTTTAAAAATACATTATATAAATAACAGTTATTATTTTGACGTAAATGCCACATGTAAATGGTAAAGGTTACTAATGAATTATTTTTTAGAACACAACACGTTTTTAGAACACTTTTAAATTCAAAACTTTAGAACTTTAGAACATTTAAAAACTAATGAACTGTCAAAACTAATTCCATTTTAGAATACTTCCGAACACGTTTACTTTGAACACGTTAAATATTTACAAATGTACAGTTTGCTTTAAAACCTTTAGATTTAAATGAACGCGTTTAGCAGGCGGTATAGTTCTTTCTGCTAAGAGAGCGAATGGAAACGGACACATCGGTTTTGTTATTTCAGCGTCGGGGAGAGAAAATGAAACGAAAGACTTTCCTTCCCTGGGCCCCTTTTTAGCAATGTCACTGAATAGATCCTTTATTGCAATTGTTTTTTTCCAATTGAGCACCCTACTGGGCTGTTGCATCCTTTTACAACCCCTAACAACCCACACCCGTTACACAAACACATCCCGATATTTATAACGCGAAATTACTTTTCTATTTCCCCAATGCGCGCAAACAGAAACACGAATTGGGGTTCGGGCACCGGGGTCATGGCAGTCAGGAAAGTGACAGTGGATGTTGTGTGTGTGTGTGTGTGTGTGTGTGTGTGTGTGTGTGTGTGTGTGTGTGTGTGTGTGTGTGTGTGTGGTGTGTGTGGATGGTCGTCTGGGGGGCAGGGTGCCCTCGGCTCTTTGTATTCGGGCAAGTATTGGTAGGTTTGGTGGGAGGTTGTGTTGCTAGTTGCAGAGGCCGAGTGTAGTTTGCTGGCTGGGTTTGGGTATAGAAGGTAAAAGAGGCGCATTGTTGAGCTCCAGCAGGCTTTGTTAGGATCCTCTCACCCCCTCCAGTTCTCACTTTTCAGAGCACTGATGCGAAGTAGACAGCGTGTGTCACTGTACACTTTTGACGGGAAGATCTAAAGAGGAAGGTCGAACATTTTTTTACAGACCACCACGCATATGTTTTCTATTTTATTTTGCGTTTAAATTAATTAGAGAAAATGTAAAGCAATACAACTGAGGCTTGTTTGAAAACACTTTTAAATTGTAGAATATGTTCATATATAGCGACAGGTGCAAAAAGCGGCGTACCGCCTGTAATTCAAATCTTAAAGAAATGCATTTCAAGCATGACTGAATACAAGTCATTCGCACTAATATTATTCTTTTGCTCTATCCTAGGAATGATCTAAATAGTCAGACGCAAATGAAGGGCTAAATTGTTATAAACGGACAGTCAACCCTGTTACCAGGCAAGTTTTTTAACGCTGAAATTCCATTAGAAAGGATCATTCGCAAATTCATCATTTGACCGCATTATGCGAGGGGATACATTGGCCGTAAATTGTTGCAACGCCGCATTTGTTGTAAAAGTGCACTGGGATAATAGTAATAACAATAACTAATCAATTAATTTTTCTCTGTCAAAAATAGAATACCATAACCAACCCACGTGGGAATCAGGAGTGGCGTCCATGATGCAAAACAGTAAGTGCAATTCTTATTATGACAACGTGTGTGTGTGTGTGTTTATATTATTAATAACAAATGTTCATTTAAATTGATTTTTTAAATTATTATTAATATTAAGACTACTCATAGTCCGACACTGGCATTTTTGCATTGCATTTTTAAATCGGAAAATTAAATAACAGACTAAAAAAGTGTTAAAGTCTAAATCACGGCAAAACTATGACGCATTAAAATGCGTAATGTATGTTTTTTCTATAATACAGAAAATTATGTTAGTTATATGGACATTTAAAAGCAAACTTACACGAATGCACATGCATTTTGCATATATGCCGTGCATACATATCAGAAAGGCTGATTGGGGGAGGAGATGTTTATTTCTGCTTGAGTTAGTAACAAATAAATGCAGCTCTGGCTGGATTAATGCAGAAAATAGTTGCCAAATTCCACAAAGGACTTGACAGTGCCGCAACAGCTAATGAACAAAACGGGATACATAAAATAGTTTGATGATTGCAGGACTTGATTTGAGGGTTTTCTGTGCTTGCTCGAGGGCTAAAAACACGTGTTATGCTAGTCTGTAAACGGCACAGCATCACTTGGTTCATGCATGTGGTTTGACATATGATAAATGCTTCTGGAATTATTTATTTGTTATTATATAATGTAAATACATGTTGTTTAGTAGTACAGTGCTCAGCATAAATGAGTACACCCCTCACAGACTTCTCTTTTAGATTCATATTTTCTATAGGATGCTTTACAATAATATAGCTGTGCACAAACATTAGATTAGCAAGTATCAAAGGCAAATCAGGAACTAATCTAAGATAATGCTCCAAAAATGAGTACACTCAAATAAATGTGTTGAGGACAAATATTAAATATAATTTTAATAAACAGGAAAAACCAAGAGAAGCATAAA
Source organism: Danio choprae (assembly GCA_903798125.1). Lineage (NCBI taxonomy): Eukaryota > Metazoa > Chordata > Actinopteri > Cypriniformes > Danionidae > Danio > Danio choprae. The sequence goes on along the minus strand of CAIGQW010053631.1, from coordinate 23,193,228 downwards.
AACATATAATTTAGTTGAAATTTAGTAGTTTGTTATATGTATTTGCAATAAATCATTTCAATTTAAACATACTATCTTATGTACTATCTATTCCTAAAGACGTTAGCTGAGCATACTCTTATTTTATTGGATATTACTGCTTAATAACACAGTTTTGTTTAAATTCAGCAAATATTATTGCCTATATTCAGTGAGAAATGGATACAAATGTTCATTTTCAAATGGGGGTGAACTCATTTATGCTGAGCACTGTATATAAAACAATTAAATGGAAAAACAAATGTCACAATTCGATTAAATTGAATCTGATGCATCAGTAAATGCTGTTGGAGATTTAGGATTGATGCTCAAAATTCACAACATATGTCTCCACATTAGTAGGGAAGCAATAAAATACAAGTCTCATTAGGCTGCCACCAGGCCAGATCTAACAGTCCTACACCATGGGGAATTATATGATTATTAAGACTTAACCTTTGAACTGTGAAATGACAGGCCAGGTCATGTTTCTCTGTGATGGTGACATCAATGAAATGGATTCATTTGATAAACATGAGTCTATTAAATCCAACTAATCCAGGACAGAGAGGATGACAGTGGATTATTCCACTGGATTTGGAGAGCTTACCACACGTTTGTTGTTCGGTATTAGTGCTCAAATTCATTCAAATTAGTCCAATGAAACGAGGGAAAACTGAATTCTGGATTACCATCCATTTGTAGGGGTGAGATCAGACAACATGCAGTGGAAAATGAAAATGTGTATTGAGATATATAGAGGCTTCTCCATCAGATGTTGGATTTGTTACAAACATTATGACAGACTTAAAAAAGAAAAAAGGCTTTGTCAGTTTTAATATGTTTGGAAACACGCACGCCCCTACCCTCGTGCCCATAGCTAGAAATAAAACCTCCCTTGAAGGCAGCGAGAGCAGAATCCAATTTGGTCTGATATCCAAATGCAGACAGAAAGGGTCGTTTTATCATGCTACTATTTGTCGTGACGATGCGTTTTTCAAAAGCAGAGCAGTGTCATATAAAGTGACAGTCCTGCCACAAGTACTTCAGCTGATCTTTTCAATGAGCCTTCCATGCATGATCCGAGGCGACCTCCGCCTATTTCCAGAAATTAAGCTCAAACTTGACGTGCAGCGAGCTTTATTCTAAAGACAAATGTCAGAGAGTCTCATCATATTTTCCCCCCTCTTCTTCTTCTATATTTGGAGCTTATTTATTGCTTAGGAGCTCGGGCTCCTGCAGTCAGACGAGAGAGGAGAGCAGACACACACACACACACGTATACACACACACGGGGAGGATTTTTTCCTATAGGGATTCACTGTTGTTTCAATTGACTTTTCATTGGACTTCCACACGGCATCGAAATACATCGAACCGGTATGCGCTTTTTCTGTTCTCCATTCATTGTGTTGCATTTTAATGGAAAGCTGTGCTTTGCCGTAATTGGTCTCTTGCTTGATGCTTGCTTATTTATCAGGGATTTGTTATAGGCTGGTGTGAATGAGAGTTTCCAAACACTGGCGCGCGGTCTGTTCTCTCGAGGACAATTTGATTATGAAAATTTGAGTTCACTCCAATGGAGACGTTCAGACTCGGAGGTTGTTTCATCAGCGCGTCGATTGATTCCATCGTTCTGCTGCTGATTTATAGGGCACAACGAGCTGTGAAACAGCATTCACGACTCTTAATTTAACAAACGCAGAACTTGGCTTGGATTGCTAACCAGTGATTTAGAAAATAATTATAAAGTTTCCTTTGTTGGTGTTGCAATTGTACAGTTATTGATTCCGCTATATTATATAACAAGGACATTGTGATGTAAAAGAAACATTTTTTATGCTCTAATCTGACTTGGCTTGTCAGTAACGCTGATCAAAGGGAAGATCAGAGAAGTGGAGCTTTATTCTGGACAATGGGACACCTATTGAGGGAATGTTTTCGAGGGGAAAGACGAGCCAATTTGTTCTGTGTCCGTGTGCCACAGGTCATAGTGGCGTCAACCAGCTTGGCGGGGTGTTTGTGAACGGCAGACCATTACCGGACTCCACCAGACAGAAGATCGTCGAACTCGCTCACAGCGGAGCGCGACCCTGCGACATCTCCAGGATTTTGCAGGTGACTTGTGACGCCCATTTGCACATTCACAAGCTTCACGGGTTCTAGTTAAGATGGCCACACGCAATGGCCATGTTGCAAATATTACAGCAAAACTAAATTAATTACAATCATTTCAAGCACTCTTCAAAATAAAGGGATCGGCATTGATAGTTCCATGAAGAACATTTAACATCCAGACATTAACAGATGTTATCTTATAGCATAGCTTCTACTGGAGTTTTTGAATGCTCTTCATATGAATATAAAAAATGTAATTTTGCATGACAGTGCTTTGTTTTCAAGAGTGTATATTCAGAGATTAAAGAGATAGTTCATCCAAAAATCTAAATTACCATTATACTCTCTCTCATGTGACTTTCTTTCTTCTGTTGAACACAATAGAAGATATTTAGAAAAATGCTGGTTGATGGTTCTCACTGACTTCCATGGTAGGAAAAAAATACTATGGAAGTCAATGGGTGCCATCAACTAGCATTCTTCAAAATATCTTCTTTTTGTGTTCAACAGAAGAAAGAAACCCAAAAGAAACCCAAAATGAACAGGTAAAGGATTTTGGCGTGAACTGTCCCTTTAAGCATGCATTTCTCATTCAAAAAAGGTGGACACTAATGCAAAAGAAGTGTGACCCTAATTAGTTCTGAAACCATCCAAGCAATTTTAAGGCATATTTTCTGTGTTCGTAGACCCATGATGATGCAAAAGTCCAACTGGACAATAAGAACGTAAGCGTATAATTGTTTGACGTACATTACATTAGTTCACTTTAGTCTTAAATAATGTATGTGAATTGTGTATATTGCTGTCCATTCAGGTGTCGAATGGGTGCGTGAGCAAGATTCTGGGGAGGTATTATGAGACGGGCTCCATCCGACCGCGAGCCATCGGAGGCAGCAAACCCAGAGTAGCGACGCCTGAAGTGGTGGGCAAAATCGCACAGTACAAGAGGGAGTGTCCCTCTATATTTGCCTGGGAGATTCGGGACAGGCTGCTGTCGGAGGGTGTGTGCACCAACGATAACATACCGAGCGTGAGTGCAAATCAAACTTTATTTTCCTCATTTCATCAATACTTATACACATTTAAACAGGTTGCTGCACTGACTCAACATAAGAACATCTAAAGCATTTCATGGATTTATCCACATTACAAGAATTTATACTTATGGAACACTGTAAAAAGTGAATAATGGTTGGCTTAAACTTTAAAGTTTAAAGTTTAAAATTAAAGTCATTTTAAAGGCATAGTTCACACAAAAATGAAAATTCTGCCATTATTTACTCAACCAAACAAGTTTGAGTTTTGTTTGTTCTGTTGAACACAAAATAAGATATTTTGAAGAACCATTGACTTCCATAATATTTGTTTTTCCTACAATGGAAGTCAATGGTTACCAGTTTCCAACATTCTTCAAAATATCTTCTTTTCTGATCAACAATCAAAAATGGTTTGGGACAAGTCAAGGTTAAGTAAATGATGTCAGAATGTTTATTTTGGGGTGTACTATCCCTTTAATTTGCATTACATATGGCTTAAAAAATAAGTATGGCACTTACTTTAATGTTAACATATGAAGAGTTCATTTGCAAAAACTGAAAATGTTTATTAATGACATTTTTTGTCATTTTCATGACTCATCAAACGTTTTTAAAATGATTCAATCCACAAAAAACATGATTTATGAAAGCTAATAATCAAAGGTTAACTTATTAATCATATAATGTGACAGTGATAACGCTATAATGATAATACAATGCTATTTTTTACGGCTGAGACTGGCAGCGTTTGACTGACGCTCTACTTTTTACCTTTCAGGTGTCGTCGATAAACCGAGTGCTACGCAACCTGGCTAGCGAAAAGCAACAGATGGGTGCAGATGGCATGTACGACAAGCTGAGAATGCTCAACGGGCAGAGTGGCACGTGGGGGACTCGTCCGGGATGGTACCCTGGTACGTCTGTGCCAGGACAACCAAATCAAGGTGAGACAGCCAGTCTATAAAAGCAATAAGAGCATCACTGTCATCATTAGGATAATAACAGCTACACCCAAACATTCAGAACAACCAAAAAGGGAACGCAACAACTGCAGAAAAAAATAGAGAAAATAAATAAACACAATTAGTACTAATAATATGTCATTTTTTTGTTAATAATAGTAATGATATGAATAAATATTGAATAATCCTTTAAAAATCATAGTAAATGGTCAAGGATTATTATTGATGAAGATAATTGTTGTATTATTGTATAGATAATTGTGAATCCTTTATCAATGTTGTTTATTGTTTATTTCAGCATTTACTAATATATTACTAAAATCTAAAGTTTTATCTTTTAAACATTATTGTAAACAAACATACAAAACAACTAAATATCTGCAGCAAAACAGACGGTAATAATAAAACAACAATTTTAATATTGAAAAATATTTATACATTTGTTTTACAATGCAATAAATTAAGCAATATAAAAAAATGTGCATTTAAAACTTTCAATTACTTATAGAACTATTAATAAATAATAATATACATCTATCACTATACATTATAGTATAATAATGTGCGTAGAATACATTGTTCATTTAACATAAATACTACTGTATTTTATAAAAAAATTCATGATATTAATCTTTCTAATTTATATGTATTGTTAAAGCGAGTATTTATGTAAAAAAAAGAAATTGTTCTTTGCTTATACTGGCTTACAGTATGTTAATGTATGTTTTATATATATATATATATATATATATATATATGAAATGAACATGAACCAATACTAATAAATGCCAGTGAAGTATTGCTCAATGTTGGTTCATGTCAACTACAGCAGACAAATTAAACTATCCAAAAATGTAATTATATTGCTTAATAAAAAAAATGGTCTAGAAAATATGAAGCAAACTTCTTGCAGTCATTTAATATATATTTCAGTTCATCCAGAGACACATTAGATTAATATACACTTTTTTTTTTCAAAATAGCGTGCCATTGACATAGTCCGATGAGAAAAGGCCACTCATTAATGTAGGGGAGGAATTAGTGCTAATTAATTAATCGCTCATTTCAATACGGCTTCTGTGTGGCTCCTGGATCTGCGTGACTAGGAAGAGAGTTTTCGGTGGAGGTGTCCATGCGTCTCCACCTGCCCCCTCCATCCACATCATTTCAGCCCCATGCGGAGTGAGAAAAAAGCAATGCACGTCCCGGGACAAAAGAAGTTTCTGTCACATGCAGGAATTTGTGACAGGCACAGCTCTGTCTCTCTGTAATTGCTCATTAGAGGATGTGGAGAGAGAACATGCACAGGCTTTTGCTTTGAGGAGACAATGGGAAAAAAAAAAAAGTAGAGTTGATGAATAGTTTGTTTCTAATCAGAATCCTGAATTCAGCATCGCAGAATCATAAATGATAGTTGAAAACTTTAATATTAAATAAGAAAATGCTTTTTTTATGCATTCCTTGTCATTACAGACTATAAAAAAAACAAATCATGTCACAAATCTCTTCTTTCACATAAAAAGTTAGAATGAGAGTTTTTCCTTCAGAATTGCAGGTTTGTATCATGTAATTGAGTTTTGAAAAAAAAAAGAAGAGAGAAGAATAGAGTCCTAGCAAAAAAATACAAGTCACCAACAATTAGTCACGGTAAAACAGTTGTTTTTAAAGAGATTAATTGACTTTACTTTATGAAGAGAGCAAACCCATTGCTTTAAAAGTGATTAATTGACTTTACTTTATAAAGAGAGCAAACCCATTGCTTTAAAAGTGATTAATTTACTTTAAAAAGTGAGTAAATCCTTTGCATTTAAAGTAATTAGTTGACTAAAAGCGATTAGTTGACTTCACTTTAAAAAACTGGGTTAACCTATTTCAATTGGTTAATTTTGCTTAAAAAAGGTGAGTAAAGCCATTGCTTTTAAAGTTTGAGTAAAAGTAAATTGAGTAAAGCCATTGCTTTTAAAGCGATTAGTTGACTATAAAAGCAATTACTTGATTTTAAAAGCGATTAGTTGACTTTGCTTTAGAAAGGTGAGTTAGTACCTCTTGTTTAAAAAAAAAAACTTGATTATGACATTAAAAGCAATTAGTTGACTTTGAGAGCGATTGGTTGACTTTGAAGGCGATTGGTTGACTTTGCTTTAAAAAATATAGTACGTTGCTTTTTAAAAAAGCGATTAGTTGACTTTACTTTAAAAAAAGAGTGAACCTATTGCAAGTAGTTGACTTTGCTTAATAAAGGTGAGTAAAGCAGTTTCTTTTAAAGCGATTAGTTGACCTTAAAAGCAATTGTTTGATTTTAAAAGTTATTAGTTGACTTTGCTTTAAACAGGTGAGTTAGTACCTCTTGTTAAAAAAAACCCTGATTAGTTGACATTAAAAGCAATCAGTTGACTTTGAGAGCGATTAGTTGACTTTGCTTTAAAAAATGAGTGAACCCATTGCAAGTAGTTGACTTTGCTTAAAAAAGATGAGTAAGCCTGTTGCTTTTAAAAGTATTAGTTGACTATTAAAAGAATTAAAAGATCTGTTGCTTTTAAAGCCATTAGTTGACTTTTAAAGCGATTAGTTGACTTCACTTTAAAAAAGTGAGTAAAGCCGTTGCTTTTAAAGCGATTAGACTTTAAAAGTGATTAGTTGATTTTGCTTTAAAAAGGTGTGATGCTTTTTTTAAAGCGATTAGTTGACTTTACTTTAAAAACGGGATGAACCCATTGCAATTAGTTGATTTTGCCTAATAAAGGTGAGTAAAGGAGTTTCTTTTAAAGTGATTAGTTGACATTAAAAGCAATTATTTGATTTTAAAAGCGATTAGTTGACTTTACTTAAAAAAAAAAAATGGGTGAACCCATTGCAATTAGTTGAATTTGCTTCAAAAAGATAAGTAAGCCCATTACTTTAAAAGGTATTAGTTGACTTTACTTTAAAAAAATAAATAAAGCCCATTGCTTTTAAAGTGGTTATTTGGATTTAAAAGTGATTAGTTGACTACTTAAAAAAAGTAAACCTGTTGCTTTTGAAGCGATTAGCTGATTTTACTTCAAAAGTCAGTAAATCTGTTGCTTTTAAAGCCATTTATTTACTTTACTTAAAGTGAGTCAACCACTGGCTTACAATTAATTAAATGATCTATGTGCATAATTATAAAAATTAATGTAACATTTCCAAGTTACAATGGTTTTTCTCACTTTTCAAAGTAATTAATCCATGCATGTGTATGAATGCGTAACGAACTGTCTTTCTGAAATTAATATAAAAAAAAAACTGAACAGCATCCAGTTTTGCAGTTAAATGCATCCTTTAGAAAGTGCTTTTTCCCCCATTTAGATTAACTACTGCTTTTAACCAGCGCAATAATATATAGCTTCTGATTAGACACATCCATGCAAAAGCAAAGCAAAGGTCTTTCGCTGGTCATCTCCTGTTAAAGGTATAAATCCTAAGCGGCGTTTAACAGGTTTGTTTGATTAATGACAGCGGTGTGAGGAGGTTAACACACTGAACTCAAAGCCTGTTGACTAGATGCTTGTGTGGGACAAAGCTGAGCTCTGCACGCCTCTTTCTGTTGTTTTTGGGAGAGTTTGAGGCAGTTTAATGGTTGCCCTCTTTCTTCTGGTCCTATTGTGTCATGGAGAAAAGCAGCTCTCTATTCAAGTGTTGGTGGTCACCTCAATAGGTCCTGGGACACCCATATGCTGAATAGTGCTAAGAATCCCCTATACATTATGTGTGTGGCGTGTATGAAAACATCCAAGGAGGCTGGAGGATGATTCAATGCGTTTCTTTTGTGACTTTGTTACACAACTGTGCAGATGAAGCTGACATTGCTTGTCCCGAAGCGTATTCACAGCAGGGTTGTTTTAGTTAACTTTGGCATTTTTGTTTAATTGAAGATAAAATGGGGTCACTCTTTACAATGAGGTTGCATTGGTTAGTTAATGTATTTAATAACATCAACTAACAATGAACAATACTTTCATTACAGCATTTAATAATCATAATTTATTATCAAAGTCCAAAGCGATGCTTGGTAACATTAGTCAATGTGCTGTGAGTTAACAAGTACTAACTGTTTTTTTATACATTTCATAACGTTTCATAACAAAGATGAATAATTACTGTGCTAGATGTATTGTTCATTATTTGTTCATAATAGTAAATGCATAAACTAACATTAACTAATGGAGCATGTAAAGTGAGACATGAAAAAATGCACAAAAGCATGCACAGCACTCTAAATGGGTGCTCAGCCAAACAGCAAAAAGGGCAAAATATATATTCAACAAGGCGGCAACAGCAAAGTAAAATTTACTAATGTGAATTTTTCTATTTTCTGTTGTGAGATGATGTGAGACATAAAATGAGAAAAAATAAAAAAATCTAGTTGCCATTTATATCTTTTTCACTTTCATTTTAGTTCAAGTTCAACTAAAGTAACAATAAAATAAAAACTAAAAGTAAAAAAATATTATAGAACAAAAAATAAATAGAAGAAAAAACTAAAAGACAAAATAAAAATTAAGTTACAGAAAAGTTACTTAAAATTAAAATGAAAAAAAAAATACAAATAAAAACTTAAAACTGAAAAATATATGATATTAGATAAATAAAACTTTACTGCAAAAAAACCCAAATAATTAAATTAATAATTAAAAAGAACAAACTGATTTACTTGTCTCATATTGCTATAAAATGTAATGTATATGCATTATATTATGAACAACAACAACAACAACAGCATTAATAATAATAATAATAATAATAATAAAATAATAATAATAATAACAATGGGGCACCACGGTGGCGCATTGGGTAGCATAATCGCCTCACAGCAAGAAGGTCGCTGGTTCAAGCCCCGGCTGGGTTAGTTGGCATTTCTGTGTGGAGTTTGCATGTACTCCCCAAGACATGCGCTATAGGTGAATTGGGTAAGCTAAATTGTCCATAGTGTATGTGTGTGAATGAGTGTGTGTGGATATTTCCCAGTGATGGGTTGCAGCTGAAAGGGCATCCGCTGCATAAAACATATGCTGGATAAGTTGGCGGTTCATTCCGCTGTGTCGACCCCAGATTAATAAAGGGACTAAGCCGAAAAGAAAATGAATGAATGAATAATAACAATAATAATAATAAATATTTAATAGTTTTCCATCTGCAATTCGTTTAGAGTTCACTGCTATTTTCAAATATCAGATGAAAACCTTGCAACTCTTCTTCCAATATTTATTAGTTAAACAAAATATCTGCAAAAAATAAATAATTAAATGAATAATTTAAAAGAACAAACTGATTTACTTGTCTCATTTTGCTAAATATAAAATGTAGTGTACATATGCATATTATGAACAACAACAGCGATGATAATAATAATAATAATAATAATAATAAATATTAAATAGTTTTCCATCTGCAAATATCGGATGAAAACCTTGCAAATCTTCTTCCACCTAGCAAAAATAAATGTTTAAGTACTAACGTTAATACAAATATTTTATATTATATATTTACATGAATGTAGAGAAATATATCTAAAAACGAATAGAAATGACAACATATAATCATAAAAATGTCATTTTAAAACTAAAAAGAAATTCTGAATATCAATAATTACCATAGTATATATACAAAAAACAAACAATGATGCAACTTGGTGTGACGATTAGTTTTTTAATTTAAATTTTTTATTGCAGACGGTTGCCAGCAACAGGACAACGGTGGTGAAAACACAAATTCCATCAGCTCAAACGGCGAGGACTCAGACGAGACTCAAATGCGTCTGCAGCTGAAAAGAAAACTGCAGAGAAACAGAACGTCCTTCACGCAGGAGCAGATCGAGGCGCTGGAGAAAGGTGAGCGTTTCACAACTCGCAGATTTGAGACTTTTCATAACTGTTTTAATGTTTACTGTATATTTTGTCTGACTTTTTTCAATTAGTGTCTGTAGATTTCAACTACAATGTATATTTACAAAGGCAACAACAACTTTCAGATTCTTAGCTATTCATTAAAGGGACGGTTCACTCAAAAATGAACATTCTGCCATCATTTACCCATTTCAAACCTTTCTTTCTTCTATTAAACACAAAAGAAGATGGTTTGAAAAATGCTGAAAACCTGTAACCATTGATTTCCATACTATTTTATATGGAAGTCAATGGGTACAGGTTTTCAGCTTCCTTCAAAATACCTTCTTGTACGTTCAGCAGAAGAAAGAAACTTAAATGTTTAGAAAGTAAATGGTGAGTACATTTTCATTTTTGGGGAAACAATGACTAAGTGTTCTTTTTTCTTCAGTCTAATGTAAATAAAACACTTTTAACAGTCTGTTTTGTCTCACTTTAGTTCACAGGTGTCAATTCCAGTTCCTGGAGGGCCGCAGCTCTGCACAGTTTAGTTCCAACCCTAATTAAACACACCTGATCCAACTAATTCAGTCCTTCATGTGTGTTTGAAACCTACAGTTAAGTGTGTTGGAGCAGGGTTGGAACTAAACTGTGCAGAGCTGCGGCCCTCCAGGAACTGGAATTGACACCTGTGCTTTAGATAGAAGGTCTTTACTCATTTCTATTTTCTGAAGGATATGTTTCTACATAATATGGCTGATTATTTACAATGCAAATTTACAGTGCAAATGTACGTATTTTCTGGCTGTTTATACATTGTAAAAAATGTAATGACAAAAAGTCAAGACAACAAATATTTTTGAAGTTCATTCATTCATTCATTTTCTTTTCGGCATAGTCCCTTTAAAATGAACCGCCAACTTATCCAGCATATGTTTTGCGCAGCGGATGCCCTCGCAGCTGCAACCCATCACTGGAAAACACCCATACACACCTCTTCACACTCATACAATACAGACCATTTTAGCTTACATAATTCATCTATACTGCATGTCTTTGGACTGTGGGGGAAACCGGAGCACCCGGAGGAAACCCACGCAAACACGGGGAGAACATGCAAACTCCACACAGAAATGCCAACTGACCCAGCCGAGGCTCGAACCAGCGACCTTCTTGATGTGAGGCGAGAGCGCTACCCACTGCGCCACCATGCTGCCCCATTTTTGAAGTTGCTTTAACTTATTTTAATTAGTTAATCAGGTTTCAACAATTTTTTTTAAGTTGTGCAAAGTTTAACTTGATTTGATTGATGTAAGTTGAGATGACTAGAAAAATGTAAGGCAGCAATTTTTATTTTAGTGTAGTGTTTCCTGAACTATGGAGTGATAAAATCCCCTCTGTAAATTGTATTCATTTTATATTCTCATTTTATATCTTTAAAATATTGTCGTTTTGGTATTTTCTTTTTTTGTCATCGATTGTTCATATTCTTTTATGATCCAATGGCATGCAAATGAATGCATATTTAATGAACGAATGCCTCATTTGCATAATTAAACACCACATTTTAGAACACTTCTAATACAAAGCTTGCAATTCTTAATGTAATTAATGAACTGTTGGAGTTGTTTTTAAACCCTGATCACCTTCAGTGTCTCACATAAAAATAAGTAACCCTGTTTGCGGATCTCCCTTCAGAGTTTGAAAGAACACACTATCCAGACGTTTTTGCAAGAGAAAGACTCGCGGCAAAAATCGACCTCCCGGAAGCAAGAATACAGGTGAGGATAAGTTAATAGCTGAATTTTTACAAATATTGTTGTGGTTTATATCTTTTGCTAACTTTCTCGGCATGTGCAGGTCTGGTTTTCAAACAGAAGAGCCAAATGGAGGAGAGAAGAGAAACTGAGGAACCAGAGACGACAAGCCAGCAACTCCTCCAGTCACATTCCCATCAGCAGCAGCTTCAATACCAGCGTCTATCAGGCCATCCCACAACCCACCACTCCTGGTAAACCACAGCACAGCATAGCACAGCACAGCACAGCACAGCACAACACAACACATTCATTCATTCATTCGTTCATTTTCCTTCGGCTTAGTCTCTATTTCAGAGGTTGCCACAGCGGAATGAACTACCAACTTTTCCAGCATATGTTTTACGCAACGGATGCCCTTCTAGCTGCAGCCCAGTATTGGGAAACAACACAATACAACACAACACAACACAACATAATACAATACAATACATTCATTAATTTTCCTTTGGCTTAGTCTCTATTTCAGAGGTCGCCACAGCGGAATGAACCGCCAACTATTCCAGCATATGTTCTACGCAGTAGATGCCCTTCTAGCCGCAACCCAGTATAAGGAAACACTCAATACAATACAACACAATACAACACAACACAACACAACACAACACAACACAACACAACACAACAC